>CM065381.1:10807500-11177500 GCA_033060915.1 Euryodendron excelsum | reverse complement strand
TTGATGTAGAAGGTGGTGTATGGTTTTTTTGTATTTTAATCATGCCATGGTTCTCAACTTGCACCTTTTAGTACCAGATCGGAAGTATCTTCTCTTCCTTCTGGATGAGGCCCAGAAAGCAATTAAGTTGCGAGAAAAAAATACCCCTTTCTAGCACTCTTTGTTTTTTTTCGTTTTTCTTTTTTTCTGTATATGTTTTAGGAGACAACAATCTGTGCTTCAGAAATTATAATTTTGGTTATAGAAACCAGCAACTGATAAAAAAAAACTTTGTTTTGGCCATGACAGGACAGGCACACAACTCTTTTTATTTCCGTAACGGTTGCACTCACCAGATAAGAGCATGAGGCTTTCATAAGAGTCAAGGAAACGTGTTTGAGAAGGGTGGTGAATCATTCCTCTTACCTGTCATTACAGCTGAGATATAGCAGTTCTCAAATCCCTCAAATCCATTTCAGAGTGACAACCAGCAAGCGTATCAAGCATTGGCAGGATTACATTACAAACACTATCACTGCCAGAAGAGTTGGGTGTGAGGAGCTACCATTTCTGAAATTGAAAAGATGGAGTTCATTGTGATATTAAAGAATATACGCTTTCATATGAACTTGTAGCAGCTAAAATATTTGGAACCAGTTCAGTAAGCATAATAAAGTTACTAGTACCAGATGTTCTACTGCCTGTCTAGATGTTCTATTACCAGAAACCATGTTCCCTTGAGCTGCTTTCCATTGTTATGTACAATTGTGGTTAGTTGGGTAACAGGGTGGTTCTTGTTACATTTATACTGTTATTGAAATTGACCAGAAACAAAAAAATAAAAGGGTATTGAAATATTCCTGGCACACTAGAGTTTGCTTCTGCTCCAAAGAAAGTTTGTGAAGTCAGAAGTCTTGAACAGGGACCGGAAGTGGTAGTGAGTAAGCAGCTTTACCCTTACTTTTTTCGCAGAGAGGCTAATTTCGGTGACTCGAACCGGTTTAACATAAACTTCAAAGTCCTCAATGACGAAACCTTTTTGTGAATGGTCTTCTCATCATTTATACACAGAATATTCATATTCACATCAAATCTCCTTAATGGAAAGTATTCTGAAGGCTATCCTTTGCTTTTATTATTATTTATTTAATAGGTGATTAACAAATAGGCTCAATCATGAGCTAGTTTTCTTCACAGGGAGTAGGAAAACAGGACTGCATCCATGAATTAGTACATAACCTCAAAGCTCCGCCGACAGGGAAAACTAACCAAGGAGAGAAAAAAGAAGAAAAAAAGTGTCAGTTTCATTGAAGATTTGTAGTATACACAGCTATTTTTTTTTTTACCACATTTACAGTTAACCTGCATGAAAAGCAGAGGGCAGAATTCCAATTTAAAGGAATTTTAGTACCATCTCACTATATTAAAAATAATAATAAAAGATCAAAGGAGAAAAAAACCAAGTTATGGATGAGCTTACATCAAGGTTTCTTCTTAAACTTCCTATGAGCTTTCAAGTCCACTACAATGACAGAGATGTTATCTTTGCTTCCCCTATGGAAAGCCAGTCTAGAGAGGTAGTCTGCTGCATCCTGAGCTGCAGGATCAACTCCCTCTCCTCTTTCTGCACGCAGGGCAGCACCATTTCTCTTATGCCATAGAAGGATTCGCTTTCGTGCAACATCACAAACCTCCTCGTTCATCATGACATCCCAAAGACCGTCGCTAGCTAGGATAAGGCATTCGTCTTCTTTCGTTCGTGGAACGAACATAATTTCCGGATCTGGAATCACATAGGGTTCCAAATATCTGTCACCTGAATACCATAAAAGAAGAACAAAGAACAATAGTTAAAATAGAAGGTTTTCATAGTTTGGAAATTTGGATACAGAGTGGTGGAGCATATGTGGTAAGATGGAAGCAGCTCATAGGTTGAACTGAGTGAGGAAGATAATGGTTGAACCAAAACAAAAGATATTTGAATGCGGACGACCGGATAGGGCTGCAGATTGAGTCGAGCCAAATCGGGTAGTGGGTTGTTTAAGCTTGGCTTATTAATCTTTCGAGCCGATCTCAAACGAGTGTTAATCGAGCCAATCATAAGCCATGCTTGTGTAGCTTAATTTCTTATAGTCCTAAATGTATATAAGCTTTATTGAGATGAGTCCAAGCCAAGCTAAGAAAATTGACGAGCTTTAAAATGTGCTCAAACTTAGCCTGTTTACATAATAATGATCTTGAATGAGCTTTTAACAAGCCAAAAAGAAAAAGTGAGTAACTTGGTTTGTTTTATATCCCAATGACTGCCTTAGTGTAATATGAATGCAGGAGGCCACAGATTTGTAGCTGTTAGGACACCTCATATGACAAGCAAAGCTTCATAAAAGCAATCAATCAATATTCATGAATCGGCCAATTTATGCTTTAAATAAACCTATATATTTTTGACTGCCTTACAAATATATTTTTGACTTGGTCAAATGATCGTATTTAAATGTTCAGAAGCCAATGATAGAATTCCCGTTGTCTAGTACTTAATTCCTGCAAATCTGCAATTCTCCAAATACTTCCACACACAACAGAGACAGCAGACAGAGAGATGAAACCACATTAATTGTACAATTCTCAGTAAATTCTCAATCTTCATCACTTACTAGTAGGCCAAGGACACCCATATCAGATGCATTTTGGACGGGGAACATGCAAATGACAGCAAGATCATGCTTAAAATACAGTTTAAGATTGGGATATATACATACCAATGGACCTTGACATTGCAAGTGTACCGGACACACGGTATCCATACCAATGAATAACCTTGCCTCCTGCAGCTTCTATCCTTGCGTGCTCATCTTCTCTGTTTGGCTGCAAATAAAGTAAAGGTTAATGGAGATCAATATCCTAGAAGGTGCCAGCCTCGGTTATACATTGGGAAAACAGGAAAAAAATATCAGTAGCAGAAACCACAAACACCCTCCATACTTTATGGTCTACTGACAATGGCACGGGAACTTTTCCCCGACAGAGAACTGCCCTTGAATCACCACAATTTGCAACAATGAGGTGGTTTGGACAAACAATGGCAACCACAGCAGTAGAGCCAACAGCATCCGGAGCAACTGGCTCAAGACAACTACCATCAGAGGCATCTGAAATGCCCCCATTACCTACACGAACTCCTCCAACCTCGGCATTAACTTTCACAAAACAACTGAAGAAGACTTTCTCCCACTGCTCATGCCAATTATGACCAGCACTTCCATTATACAAATCCTCCATTGCAATTTCTATCTCCTCGGCCAAAGCCAGATGAATACGATCACGACAATAATCAGCAACCTATGCAAAGAAGTTCACTCATAACATCTGACCCTTGAACAGAGAATTCTTTCAATTTCGCAAAGATAATAAGAACAAGAAAGAAAGGCATTGGAGTTATACCTGACAGCCCCCATGTCCATCATAGACTCCGAAAAAATGGGCTGTTGCGTGAGTTAAATCTTCATTTATGTCATTTGAAACCTGACCACCCATCAGCATTTGAGTAGGAATTCTCAAGAAGCTAGGTAAAGCTACAACAGCATCTTCCATCTCTGACCTTTTTCCACAGATTGAAGCAAATCCCCAAAGGGGCACACCACACAACTCAAAGACACTTTGGCTGCCTGATCTGCTTATCTTCTTCTCAGACAAGTTTTTATCAGATTCCATGATCTTGACCTCATTATTCACTGCCAACATAGCCAGATTCCCTTCAGTCTTTGACATGGTATTTGACTCCCACACACTGGAATCGTCAATAGTGGGAAGACTGACAATGTTCTTCACAACATCCATAGAATTTGGAAACTCTGTCTCAGGGCTCCCCTCAAAAGCTCTATGCTCCTCCTCACAAATACTGCTAGTGTCACTTACCACAGATAGAGAACACGAATTATCTAGTAACTGTTCACCACCTAATGACATTAGATCGCCTTCTTCGCATTTGTGCTGGGTAGTATTCTCTCTTCCTTCCTTGATATCTGATAGTGCAGACACTTCCACTGCACTGGCTACAATCTCATTTCCAGTACCAATAGACACCAATGGAAGCTCGGCTACAGGGGTTTCTGATAACAAGCTTGTTTTGCTAGCTATTAGCTCAAGCCCAGCGATTTCCATCTGGGATGCTAGCACTGAATCATCATAGATCAAGTTAGCTAGCACAAATGGCACAGCAATTGCTGGAGATATCTCCTCCATCTATTCCTTTTACTGCAGAACCTTAACCTTCCAAATCCTCCACAATCAAATCAAACTACCCTAATTTTCAACTACTTACTAACTCCTCTCAATTGGGTTTGACCCCAAATCAACATATGAGGTTTTCAACGGTCAGTGACTTGTGGGTTATAATCAGAGCAAGAATCTAAAAAACCAGTGCAATTGAAATGGGTGGTCAAAGCTAGTGTTTCTTGATCCAGAACTTCATCAACCACACCAACAATAATGGCCAGTGAAGACCCAAAACCTCCTTTTCCTACCTCTAACAAACCTCTGATTTCAGGAGAACAAGTAAATGAATGAAATCACACAACATCTAAATATCAAAATCCCTACAATTGCAAAGAACAAACATAAAGAATGCGATTTGGATTATGGAGTAGAACTAAAAGCATAAGACAAATGCCCAAAGACACACAAAATTGCCCAGAAAAACCTTGAAGGCTTCCCTAATCCCTACACATATGATATATCTGGATTAAAGGCCCTTCTCTCTCTTCCTTAGAAAGATTTGGGTTTCTCTCTCCTATTCTTTTTAACCCCTGCAATTAGTCAGAACAAGAATCCAAGACTTGAGTCATAACAACTACAATTTCCCAGCTTTCTAAGTCTTTTCTCAAAGGATTCAAACACTAACAAGGGCACCTCTCACACTACAACCAAAACACACCTGTACATCTCAATCTACATGTATATATATATATATTTGTTGTATAATCACGGGTATGTTGCTTACCGTTTCAAAACACTTCATTGAGTGAGAAGGGAAGACCCAAAAGAAAAAAAAAAGAAGACCCGGAAAAGAGAGAGACACAGAGAAAGAGATATATACGTGTCAACCAAAGAGAGTCCCATGTTACAGGGACCGCAAGCTTTCCTTTTAATTGACAGTCCTTAAGAGTTCGGTCCCTGTGGGTCCCAGCCAAACGACCACGTAATCCGCTGATTATATCGCGGCCACGCTTGATGTTCATATCGGGTGAAGTAATCAAAATGATGTTTGCCGTTGAAAATTATATCATTTAAAAACTTTTTGATCAGTGGGTCCCTAAGCCAGTGCTAAGTGCCACGTGGAGGGTCTGATTTTTTTATCAAAGCAGGGGTGGGTGAGAAATGTTAAGAAACAAAGAAGTAGAAAATAGCAAAACAATATAAAGATTATAGGAAACGAAAACGATTAGAAATTTTATAGAAATTTTTTAAAAAATTTTGTGAAATTTAAAGAAAACTAACTTAAGAGAGATTTTTGAAAAATTTTAATAAAAATTTACATGAATAATTTTACAGATACCTAATTAAAATTTTAAAAAAAATAAATGTATAAAATTAATATTTTAAGTTTTTTAAATATTTTTTTAAATTTTTTTAAAGAATTTTGTCAAGTATTTTAATAGTTTTTTTAAATATTTTTCAAAAATTTTAAAAATATTTCTCAAAAATTTCTTCTATATTTTTAGAATGTTTTTTCAAAAATTTAAAACGAATTTCGTACTGTGGGAGAATAGCCTACAGCCTAATCCAGTGGTGAGGGCCAATCCACATGAATTATAGTTGGGCTGCTTGGCGACCCGAATCCGAGCTAAGGAATTGTCCGGCCTAAGCCGCTGACCTCTTTCCAACCTTGGGCTAAACCATGAAAGGCGAGCTCAAACCGCTAGCGGTTTTCGAGCATTAAATGCGGAGTTGACCAGCATTAAATGCGCAAGCGGCTCCGCACGCGACGTCGACTTGACGTGCACGTCTGGTCAGCCAAAATTCTCAGCAACGGTGAACTAGGCCCTACATGCGGTTAGACAGCGTTAATGATGATGCCTACCCAACAGGCTATGATAACCTGCTGGTAGGCCAAGGCCAAACACACTCTATCGATCACGCTATAAATACTCAAGTCATCAAGAGTCAGGTATGGATAACTAATTCCAAGTATTCACCATTCTTATTTATTTTGATCTCGGTTAAGCTTGTTAACATAATTATTGGAGTGTGATCGGCCCATCAAAAGTTAACCTATTCTAACCTTTTTCTTTTGCAAAGAGTTTAAAGTCATCTATGTGGGGCTTGAAAGTTCAGCCCAGCCTTCTCGAAAAATCTCACTTATATGCATCAATACGGAAGAGATGATAGTTCATGGTTGGGTTGTTTTTATAATTCCAGCAAACCTTTGGGCTTGTTTGTGTAAAAAGGCATTGACTGCATACTCTCAAAAATATCTTTTGATGCTTTGCCCAAAATTTCGTGCTAAAGTCTGACAAAAACCTTATCCCTGCCACGTGTTCCCATCCTACGAGGTATGAAATCTATTCCCTTATCCTTGAGTAAAAATTACAGTGCTCTTTCAGCACCAGCACCACGTACTCTTTTTAGAAAAGAGAAAAATAAGATTAGTGGTTAAGTGAAACTGAGTGATTGATAATAATTTTTATTAAATTGTAATACATATTGTGTTAATACAATAACTATTTAATTTTTTTTATAATGCAGATATTTTAAAAAAATTATCACAGGACAAAATTATAAAAGTTATATTATGATCCTATAATTTTAAATTCAATATTAAGAAAGAATTTAAGAATTTTTATTTGTTAATATTAGTGATGCTCAAGGGTGGTTTTGACAACACATAAGAGTTTAATTTTTAATTCCTTCATTGATTTAAAAATTATGTTGAAAAAAAAAACCATTAAGTAGTCTCTTATCTCAATAAGGCCTCTTAAATGAATGTATTTCTTGTAACTTGAAAATTGTAAAAAAACTTATTGTATTAACTACACCTTAACACATGTCCTAACCTTAGAGCAAATGTTAGTGGGACCATTAAAGAAAAATATCACACGACAAAATTTGATAGGAATTTTTTTAAAAGTTTTTTTATTATACCATAAATTTAATTATTGATGTATTAACACATCACGTATTATAATTTAATAAAAATTACTATCAAACACTCAATATTACCTCACCACTAGATTTTTCTCTAACAAAGCAATATATTTTGCATTGGGAGAAAAAAAAGTTAGGTAGCACAAATCTCCTCTTTTTACTACAAACTCAGAATATTGATATAATAAAATACCCCATCTCATAATTTAATCGCAATGACTATCCAAAAATCAATAGTAGACTTTTACGAGTCTTTTTTCCTCAAAATAAGTGTTTTTGAAAGCTTTTTTCCAAAATCAATAATTTCAAACGGTATTTTCTATAATAAGGTAAAACATGATTGCATTTTATTTGATTTGTAATATTAGAAAAGACAATTGATATTTTAAAATTCTGTCATCTAATGAATTTGGGTAAAAAAATGATTATATTCTAAACGTCATGTTGGTCTAAGAAACTAATTCATGCAAAAGATAAATATAAAAAATTCAGGAATCACTACTATTTCACTTCTTCTTATTTTAATAGTTTGTTTTCTCATTTTTTTGGAATAAAATAAAATTCAAAGAAATATATTATAGCCCTATTCAACAAAATTAAATCAAAAAATTGACCAAAAAAAAACTTATGCTCTGTACTTTAGACACAAGATAAGATTGAAATAATAAAATATTTTTAGCAGCAATTTTATCCTCTTTTCTCTCTCTTTTTTAAAATTGATTTATTTTTTCTTAGTAATGGGAGTTTCTAACTTCATTCATGTGTAATTTTTGTGGTGCTCCATGCCAATTATGTGACATTTACCAAGTCAAGAGCACACGATCTCAAATTCAACCTAACCCACTCTTTAATTAAATTGCATTTTCAGTTGCCGCTCAAAAATGAAAAAAACCCTTGCGATTTTTTTTCTTCTTGCCTTTCAAAGTTTTATATAGGCTTTTTTTATTTTAAAAATTTTATTATTTAATAGCAAAAACAAACATAGAGAGTTTATTACGAAATTGCATTTTTCAAACTCCATTTTATTCGTCCTTCCTTTGTGAGAATAGAGAGAATTTTTTGTGATGTCAGAAAATTCATAGAACCCTTAAATGTTGTAATTGTCTTAAAAGAAAATAACAATTTGTAGCATATAATTTTATTCACTAAGAAATTACTATACAAACTATAGCCCTAGCCCTAACCTTAAAAATGAAAATAAGTTTTATAGACCATGTTCGTAACAACACATTAATTTGCCGCCAACAAAAAAACTACTATGTAGATAGTTAAGACTACTATGTAGATAGTTGACAAAGTCATCGTTGTCTTCTACTTCTAAGAAGTCTGAAAGTTCTAGCTCAGAAATCAGCAATAGATCTTCAATTATTTCTATTATTCATTGTTTTGGATCAACACATTCTGTCTTCGCTTGCTCTATGAAATGATATCTGTCAAATCTTTATTACATTTGATTAATCTCGCGTTCTAGCGCTGTCATGACCTTACTGATAGGTGATCTCTTATCCCACAGCTTAGCTGAACGAGCCTTTAGAATGCGGAAGTTATGTCGTTGGCAATACATCTCTTGCTCACACCATTTATTGAGTAAGTATTCCCATAGAAATCTAATGCATTTGTTATTCGTTATATCGGGGGGTGGTCGTAAGGATGCATTGTCAATGAAGATGTGGCTGACCGGACCCATCGTATTATGCATAACGATAGGTTTATTGAGAAAATTATGTTTTCGGTCATACCATTTATTATTGATTGGGTTTGTGTATGTACACACCATATAGTAGGGCCTTCACGGCTGGGTTTCATCCACGTCGCCTGTAGGATTCACACGACTGGACGATGCCCCAAACAAGCCTTTTCGCTTCAGCATGTCTAGAAGTATGGTTGAGTACTCTTGCACTAATCAGATAAGGTTTCAATTATTGTTACTTAATACAAGAGTCTTTAATTGACATAAAAACTTTGTGGTGCTGACTTGTCCAGTCATAGGTGTTGAAGTCTTAACGTGAAGAGGAGTTAATGGCTTTAATTGACATGACAACTCTCTAGTGCAGACTTGTCCAGTCATATTTTAGTCACGGGCATGAGGGATGCAGTCTTCATGTGAAGAGGGTTTAATGGCTTTAATTGACATGACAACTCTCTGGTGCAGCCTTGTCATGTCATTGATGTAGCATTGCCCTATGAGCAAATTGCATTCACAGACATGAGAGATGTAGCCTTCACATGAAGAGGGGGTAAGGGATTACTCTTTATAAATACCTCCTATACGGGAAAGGAGGTAGCATTGTAAAATTGTGGCAGTACTCCTCAATCATAATGAATTACACTGTTGATGACATTTTCAAGGCTATGGGTCGTCAGTGGGTTGCATATGACGAAAAAGTTTTTGAATACCTTTTAGATCCAAATAAACGATATACACGTAGCATTGTTAATACAATGTTGCGTGAATTGTCACACAAAACAAGAACTGAGATTTGGATTGCAGACTTGTAAGCAACCAATCTTCAAATTCCTCATCCATTGGCAAGGAATATGCCTACCAATAGTCCTCAGTTGTTGCAAATGGCGTTGCACCGTTTTCCTGAAGAGGAGAATCGAATACAAATGCGGTTGTGGTGACATTCCTTTAATGTGTCGGCGACTAAACGTGCTGAAGAGGGGTTAATGGCTAAGGTAGAATTTTACTTACGTGTTGCCAATGACGAAAAATATCAATCTGACATTGACATGTTCGATGAAGATGAAAATTCATGAGGTTTAATGTATGAGGTTTATTGTGTTGTGTATCATGGTCATGTCAATTTCTTTAGTATGTTCAGCATCTTTATGAACTTTATAATAAAAGGTGTCAGTAATATCTAATGCATATAACAACCTTATATATTAAAGTAAAAATACAAACATACACATAAATATAATCATAAATAGTCCTTCGAACTGACAAAAGTTCTCAACTCACTCTTTATTAGACATATAATAGTTTGACATATACTAGTCATTACTAAATACATTACTGCTAACCATCGTCGTAAGTTCTCTCCCGTTGGCTTTTGCCAGCGAGTTGGAGCATGAAGTAACAACATCGGCGCATCAACATTCGGTTATTCTCTCACCTTATTCTTGCTATAGCTTCTTCATAATTGGCCTTGTTCCTCCTTAGCATGACCTGAGAGCATCGATGCGGTATCCGAACACCGAGATTTTGCAGATCTCTTACCAATCCTTCCTGCTCTTTTACCCTGAATGGTTACTCTTGTTGTAAGCCAATATAATACTCCTTCGGATAGAGTATTTTTTCCACCAATACTCGTTGTGGAATGAAGGTAGAATCCACACTTGAGCATGTTGGCGAGTATTTGAATTGCCTTAACCTCCAGTTGCTATTCGTTTTTAACCAAGAATAAGAGATGATGATTAGAGATATCACATTATTCGAAATGATGACAACTTTAAAACCAATACTTAATCGTAACTATAACCCTAATCTTGGTTTAAGGTTAAGTCTTGGTGTAAGATTAACTGATTTCTCTTTATAAATATTTCATAACCGTAACCACATATATATCATATAGTGTTTATTTTGATTTAACCATTATAATTTTACTAGTAGGTGGCTAGTACGTAACCATAGCCCTAACCCTAACAATGATCACCTTAAACGCTAAATTTCATATCACAACCTTATATATATGCTTAACTCGCTTACCTATTTATTTATAAAATTAATCTTGTTATATGATTTTTTGCTATTGTATCTGTCTTAAATTCAATGTATATCTATGTTTGGTGGGTTCCCTGCAAAATTATTAGAAAAATTAAAAAGCAATGCCATACCACTTACAATAGATAATACATGCAAATAAAAGCGATGCCACGTCTCTGGGGGTAAAACCCCTACAATAGATACTAATAGACAATATATAATACTAATGAAACCCCCTGAACAATGATCACCCTAATCGCCCTGCTGTGGGACATGTTCGAGCCCGTCGGGTTCTCAGTCCTCTACGAATCCCCAAATCCTACTGCTCATCCTGACCACTACATCCTCTATCAACACCCATCTTCGAATGCTCGTCCTCATCACTCACTACTGTCAACTCTTTATTGTCCTAATGAACCTATGATAGCTCTACCCTATAAGTCGATGAAGGGTAGCTACTATAAAAATCATGAATGTGACAACCCTAGCGTATAAGTCGACGAAGGGTAGCCACTGTAAAAATCATGTTTCACCTATGACGGCCCTGCCTTATAAGTCAATGAAGGGTAGCCACTGTGAAAATCACGAGTCACTTGTGATGGCCCTGCCCAATAAGTCGATAATAGGTATCCACTCTGAAAATCATGACTCATATGTCTAGAACTGCCACTTACGAATGGATCGTAACTATACCCTGTGTCAGTCTAAAACATAACTGGAGAGACGTGGTAGGCTGGTCGATGATGTGATGTCTTGGAAGGATCATGTGTGCCAAAGTATTCCTCGGTAGGAAGTGATGGCCTATATAATATTGTCCCGAAACTTTGAGTGGCATAGTTGTATAGTGTAGGTGTGACGTACCCTACACTATATCCACTATGAATGAAAAAAAGGTATCAAAGAGGTGGATTGGCGTGCAGAGGCGGGATGAGGTGACATGTCGTGTGGCATACTGGTTGCCGAGGAACCAGAATGTGTGGCATTACGGGTACCCCATCAGTGCTGTGGGACATGGTCCGACTCTTATAGGAGGGATAAAGAAGCCATGTCACGTTGTTGCATGTGATAGATCTCCTACATTAACTTCGTTTTAGGGAAGTCATGTATAGCGCTTATTTCCCTTTCATATACCTCCGCCCGTGCTTTTGGCTAAAAATACAATTTAATGGCATTTATTACAATATCAAAATAAAATTTTGGTATTTAATATTTAACTGTATATACCATTGAATCTATGGTGCCTCTAACACTTGAATAACCTTTCTCTGTGCGCCTGAGTGGATTCCCAACATGAAGGCGAGTGATGCTTCTATACCAAGCCATGTAAGGATCAGCGGAGGACATAGATCTATCATAAATCTCGTTATCAACTACACGGGCCATCTTGTGTGACCAAAGTTCTATGTACGCTGCATGATAGTTACTCTAATCTACTCCAATCTTCCCCCGTCGATCCACTGCATACAAATCCCTCCTAGTGTTCGGATGGTCCGGTATGGCCTGTCTTATCTGAACTGGCACATCACTTGATCTGGTAGATGAAACTCTATAATTTCAAAGCACAAGAAAGAGACCACTGCCCTCCAAACCTCTATCCCAACAAAGCAATAGTGGGGTAACACATCCATATGGGCCTCGTATGGGGTCCAACAAAACTGAAGAATACAAAACATATAATCAATTATTATGTATTGTACAACCCAAATGTAACAAATGTAAAACGTACTGCCAATTTATAACTCATATCATCGGGCCAAAGTTGGTCCAATTGATCCCTGTACACAACGAGCACATAAGTGGAGACGTCTATGAGGAGAAAATCATTATACCACCTGCCCCCTAATGGTCCATCAGGAAACTCATATTCCCCAATAATAAGCGGCTTCTACGCACATGTAATGAAAATCGACTTCTGTATATGCGCGATAATAAAGAATTTCTCTCACACCCAAATCTGAATGAATCTCAGTCTCAATATGGAAGGATATGATCATTGAAAAGTAATAACAATATGAGTAACAAAATGTTTTGCATACCTGCAACAGTGTAAGCAGGCCAATGAGCTCAGACCAGGTGGGACGAACGGCGTGACATAACCCCCTGTACAATAATGCAAGGACTGCACTACTCTAGCTAAAATTGTCATAAGCATCAAGGTCCATTAACAATAGTAAGTACATGGGCCTGAATAGGGTACTGTAGTGATCTGACATAATGACTCTGCCAGTGAGTCTCAATATAAATGCCCAAGCATGGCTTTGTACTAGGATTTTATCGGCATCATTTGCAAGTGCACCAAATTTCTGACTTAACCACTTAAGTCTGACCAAACCTTTTTTAAAATATTCGACCCCGGGTGCAACTCCTAAATGCTGTATAAATAAAGGGGCCCAATCCTGCAGTGTCGACGGGACAGAGAGACCTGCAAAATGTTAGTAAAATGGAATTCAGTTATTGACTACGACATAATAACATGTATAACGTAATGAAAGAATGCATGCATTTAAATAATGTCATGAAATAATTTATGCAATTTATTGTAATTTCGAATCATAATTGTCAACCGTAATTCCAAACCTGTAACAGCTCTGTTAGTAATCTGAAGACCATATAGGATGGAGACATCCTGTAATGTAACTTTTGCCTCCTTCACAAGCAAGTGGAAGGTGTGTGTCTCCTGTCACCATCTCTCCGTCATAACTGTCAACAGAGTATGATCGTGCTGAATCCTACCTACGCGGTATACACCGTAAAAATCGGTACAAATCAAATAAAGAATAATGGAGGGTGTACATTATCGTTGAATATACCTGAGTCTCCTTAACGACAAGCCATAAGTTGATCACATTGTCCATTAAATAAAAGGAATGGGTTATAAAATGGTAGTAAAAATAAATGTGAACTATTATGTATATTACGTATAAATTTTATAAAACTTACCCCATGATCCTACATGAAATGTGAGCGATAAATCTCCTGTAAGGTAAGTACATTGGGATTGATAGGCCCACCAGGTTGTTATTGTGATGCCATAGTGTATGATAGATCTGGAATGTCAGTAAAATGCAATGCACAGAACCAAAAAGCAACTAGCTGTCAATATAACATAGATGGGATAAGTTCAATATACTCACAATCATATTTATGGTACTTTTGTAATATTACTAAGTGACATTATTATTTTTCACCTTAATGGCTTTTTTTTGTTCTTATTGAAGGCGGTAAAAGACTATGACCATTAGTTAATTTTGTTATTCAAACTCTGTTGGAGTAATGAAGTGGGTTATGAGGTATGTGTACTTGAGTTGATTGTGTTTTACTTTTTCTTTATCCTTTATTGATTTCTTCTTTATTACAGAAGGAGATAGTCATACAGAGGGTCATATGGACTATAATCCATTATTGGTTTGCATAGAGTGATCCCTAGTGTTGTAACATACATGAAATAATTGGTTTGCACCTTCTTTTAGAATGACAAGTTTGCACAGTTTGAACATGTGTATCAAATACAAATGAATTACGTACATGTACTATTTCCTAATGTTCCCCTCTCTTGTTTGGACATCGACATTTGTTATGACTAGGCTTGTTGCATAAACTACACTTGAACGTTTATTTTTATCTCGATTCGTCCATTTCGGTATGAATTCTACTGTGCTCTGGACAACCTTTTTGAGCTACAGGTTTGTAAAGGGGGTTTGGGAGGACAGTAGGCCCTTCATAAAAAGGCTAGTAATCCTCCATTAACATTGGCACAAACGGAATCCCGTACGCACGGGTATACACTTCCATAGTGTAGTACGAGTCAAATAAAAATCAGGGTTACTTTTCGGCAGCTGCAGCAGCAACAAGCACGTGGCAGCAAGGGAGGTGATATATTACCTATTTTCCGTATGCAAAGCTGGGCAGGAAAAGTTATACAGCATGTAGGTGACCACCTTTAGTCCCCCTCCTGCTAGTCAGCACATTGACAGATACGATGTCCCTGTACAACAAGTAACGAAATGTCATACAGTCAATTGAATGCCATTATAATAGCAATTTAATAATGATGACACTATAAACATATATTACTAATTACAAACTGTGACAATATGACTGGCTGCTTTTTTTGCTCCACTTCTGAAATCTTTTGCGCACTTCTAACAATTATGCATGGCCATTCCTCACGTCATATTGTATCTCATCACATCGCGAAACAAAACTCTCAACAAGGCAGTAGTAAGTGACCTACATAGATGCAGTGATGAACAAGTTACGTGCGCCTACTATCGCACTATTGTAGCTCTCAAAGTTGTCAGTTAATGTGATCCCCCAACGAAAGCCGCTATCGTGAGCAAATGTCCACTTAGTAATATCCTCCCCCATTAGTTCATTATAACAAGGTTCACATATCTTCTTAATTCTTTCCATTGTAGTGTTGAATTTTTGCAATTGACGAGTTGTGCTAGCAGCCCACACCAAGTCCTTAATCTTTATCATATTGTAGTTCTTATGGTAGTTACTACAAAAGTGTTGAAGGCAATACCTGTGAAAACCAGAGGGTAGATCATCACTTGAATGTTCCTATATTCAATCAATGGCATTTAGTAGGCCCCCGTGCGGTCCGATAGTATGGTGACACGTTCCTTACTAGGGACAACGACGTGTCTCACCAAGTTGATAAACCACAACTAGTTACGTGTGTCCTCAACCTCAACAACGGAAAAGACTAAAGGATAATTTCTACCCTTGATAGTGACTCCCACAACGATAAGCATGACACCCTTATATTTTCCATAAAAGTGGGTGCCATAAATCAATAAGTGCTTAAAACCACTAATTTATGGGCCGAATGCCCAAAATACTAGATCAAACACGACCATGTCACAGATATCCTGATTGAAGGACTCTAACATTCGGATTGTTCCAGGGTTTCTTGACTACAATACCAACAAACATCTAGGAAGTTTTGCGAACGACTGTTTCCAATTGCCGAATACCATCTCTATGGCTTTTGTTCTTGCCATTTATGCTTTCTTGTATGACATGGAGTCGTGGTAATGTGTTTTCACATCTTCCATCATGAACGTGATCTTCCAATGAGGATCTTTCTATAAAAAAAACAACACAGTTTAAGTACATTACAGGAACTTCTTATATGAAAAACTAATCAGTTATTGTGATAAAGTTTGAATCAAAGTTAAACTCACCGTTACCTGTCCCATGATAACATCTGCAATGAAGTTTGCGTCTTGATTACGATAACCCGTGTTTGGCATCCTGTACAAACAACTATGAGGCCCATTGTATTGTGTAACCTCTCATATCCCATGTCTTTTGGTAGATGCACGAAGCATTCAAGAGCAATCGTGTGCACACTTCGCTTTAAACATTTTTATAGTTTATTCAATAATTGAATACTCCTTGTTGTTGTGCAAGTGATACACTATGCATGCATTTTTTATAGCTGCCTTATCGTCGAACAGTATCCCTGTTTGAAAATTGAGATTTTGCATATCCCAGACTAGCCCACGGCGAAACTAATCCCTGCCAAGTACAGCTGCATCATATCCTTCTGGCAATGTGGTGAAATAAAGAACCAGAATCTTTTGTTGTTGTTGAACATCG
Source organism: Euryodendron excelsum (assembly GCA_033060915.1). Classification (NCBI taxonomy): domain Eukaryota; kingdom Viridiplantae; phylum Streptophyta; class Magnoliopsida; order Ericales; family Pentaphylacaceae; genus Euryodendron; species Euryodendron excelsum. The sequence goes on along the minus strand of CM065381.1, from coordinate 11,161,059 downwards.
TCATTGAAATCGTTCATTAAAGCGACATCTATATGTTCATTTAATGTTTTTAACTGTGTATCCAGAGACCTTATATTCAAATAAATTTGTATGGAAATGGATTGGCGCCCTGATTTAACCATATGTTGCACCGGATCCCTCCCTTGACTATGTATCATCGAAGGCCCTTCTGAAGAACCAATGGTGTCTATGGTAGGCCGATATTATGACATACTACTTGACCCAATGGCACAATCAACGAATGAACCATGGTAACCACTTTGCTGAGTGCTTTGCAAATGAAACGGGTTACTATATTTGTCAAATTGTTGTGAATATGACACACTGTGGCCAACAGTGTCCTGCCCCAATGTCAACATCGTCGAGAAGTTCCACACTGTTGACGTATCTCCCTCATCCATTAGTATCCTGCCATACCCCTGAATGTCACCCCACATTTAATTTGTTGTAGGGTCCACATCTACTGCTGCTTCCTCTGCTTCGATGTACAGCTCAATGCATTCCATCTATGGTTTTTTCTATGGTAGTCGTTAGGCAATTTGTAATGTTCAATCATCTTTGATAAGAACTTTCTTATATTTAATCGAGCCTCCTTCATTACTATATGAAAATCTGCATATTATTTTCAGCCTTATATATTGTCCATCATTGCCAATCATAGGCATTATCATCACTTCTAGTTTAGATATTTTCAATTGTAATGGTACACTACAGCATGACTGGCATTTCATGTTGTACATAATCCCTTCATCTCGATTCATTATCTCCCCACCTGAATACATCATGGTCATTATTTCATCCATTATTGCACATATTTTGATATAATCGCACAAACACATTATACATTTATTTGAAGGCAAAATATCCTATAATTTATTCAAATTTTATTACACTTTTTTAACATTTACTACAAATTATTTATAGTTCTATTACTTTAAGCTAAGTAGTTTTTTATCCATTTTATATTTAAAATTATTTACTGTAAATTACTTTATACAATACTGTCTTTTTATTTAACAATACTTAAACCGATTAATAATTATTTTTGCCATTTAATTACTAATTAATAAAACATTATGCATATTAATTATATCTATTTTGTATTTTTTTATAGTTCTATTACTAAAACATTCTACATATTAATCTAGAAAATTCAAATTATGACATCGTAAATAGCATTAACAATACTTATTTTACTAATAATTATTCTTGCCATTTAATAACATTTTATTGCTAATTAATAAAACATTTTAAATTTTTCTTATTTTATTATTAATTATTTTTACTTAACTGTTAGAACAATTTCGAATTTATATAGTTAAATAAAAATATTAATTATTTTTAGTTCTATTACTTTAAGGTAATCTATATCCTTTTACATTTTATACTTAAAATTATTTTTTGCAAATTACTTTTTAAAATATTGTATATTAATTTAACAATACTTAAATTGATTAATAATTATTTTTTTTCCATTTAATTACTAATTACTGAAACATTCTAAATATTACTTATATCTATTACTTTAAGGTAATCTATTTTTTTTAATATTTTATACTTAATGTAGAAAATTAGAATTATGACATTATAAATAGCATTAACAATACTTATTTTACTAATAATTATTCTTGCCATTTTATAACATTTTACTACTAATTAGTAAAACATTTTAAAATTTTCTTATTTTCTTATTAATTATTTTTACTTAACTTTCAGAACAATTTAGAATTTATATAGTTAAATAAAAATATTAATTATTTTTAGTTTTATTACTTTAAGGTAATCTATTTTTTTTTAACATTTTATACTTAAAAAAATTATTTACTGCAAATTATTTTATAAAATACTGTAAATTAATTTAACAATACTTAAATTGATTAATAATTATTTTTGCGATTTAATTACTATAAAATTCTAAATATTAATTATATCTATTTTATATTTTTTATAGTTCTATTACTTTAAGGTAATCCACTTTTTTTACATGTTATACTTAATCTAGAAAATTCAAATTATGACGTCATAAATAGCATTAACAATACTTATTTTACTAGTAATTATTCTTGCCATTTTATAACATTTTATTAATAATTAGAAAAACATTTTAACTTTTATTTTATTTTATTATTAATTATTTTTACTTAACTATTAGAACAATTTCGAATTTATATAGTTAAATAAATATATTAATTATTTTTAGTTTTATTACTTTAAGGAAATCTTTTTTTTTTTTTTTTAACATTTTATACTTAAAAATTATTTACTGCAAATTACTTTATAAAATATTGTATATTAATTTAAAAATACTTAAATCGATTAATAATTATTTTTCCATTTAATTACTAATTACTAAAACATTTTACATATTAATTATATCTATTTTGTATTTTTTATAGTTCTATTACTTGAAGGTAATCTGTTTTTTTTACATGTTATACTTAATCTAGAAAATTGAAATTATGACATCATAAATAGCATTAACAATACTTATTTACTAATAATTATTCTTGCCATTTTATAACATTTTATTAATAATTATTAAAATATTTTAAATTTTATTTTATTTTATTATTAATTATTTTTACTTAACTGTTAGAACAATTTCGAATTTATATAGTTAAATAAAAATATTAATTGTTCTTAGTTCTATTACTTTAAGCTAATATGTTTCTTTTACATTTTATACTTAAAGTTATTTACTGCAAATTACTTTATAAAATACTGTATTTTTTAACAATAATTAAAACAATTAAAAATTATTTTTTCCATTTAATTAATTATTAATTACTAAAACATTCTACGTATTAATTATATCTATTTTTTATTTTTTTATAGTTCTATTACTTTAAGGTAATCTATTTTTTTTTACATGTTATACTGAATCTAGAAATTTTGAATTATGACATCATAAATAGCATTAACAATACTTATTTTACTAATAATTATTCTTGCCATTTTATAACATTTATTACTAATTAGCAAAATAGTTAAAATTTTTCTTATTTATTATTAATTATTTTTACTTAACTGTTAGATCAATTTTGAATTTATATAGTTAAATAAAAATATTAATTTAAGAAATTGCAAATTCAAATGACAAGATTGTGACAAGGGCCGAATTATGACAATATAAAAATATTAATAAATTTCGAATCATCACAATATAAATAACATGACAGCATAATAATCGACAAGAATAATCAACACAAATATTATATAAGCTATCTTACCAACAGAAATATATAAGATATTTTCCCAATGAAATAATTCACTGTCGTAGTATGGAGGCCTTTGCCAGACTAACAACAGCAACAAAGATAGCTGCAAAATAAATTACTAAATTTAGTGATTTGTAAACTATATTACAAAACAATTATATATTTAACAATTTTTTTTTACAGCTATATCATAAACTTTCTCCAACTTAAAATAAGTTACCTGCTGTCGGGAAGGGCACACACCCTTGCTGCTAGATAAGAAAAACAAATGGTAGAAGAGAAAACTGTTTGCGAAGGAGGGGACAATCTTAAACCGATCCCTAAGTGAAAAAAAAATGGATAAAAGGGAACAGGGAGTGGGGGGAGGAGAAGAAACAAGCTAGAGTGGGGGGAGGGGGAGGAGGGAGGTGGTCGTGATATAGCACAGAAAATGCAATGGTAAATTGTGTTTTCTAGCAAAATGCAATTGTAGATTGCGTTTTCTCAGAAAACGTAAGTGTTAGAAAATGCAAGTGCTAACGTTTTCTGGCAGGCTTCTTTTCAAAAAAACGCAACTTGCTTTGTTAGGAATCCAAGCAGAATGTGTCAAGTGTTTGGGGTTGCATTTTGTTTGAAAACGCAATCTAGAGTTGCATTTTGCATTAGTTAGTGAAATACTTTCACATTTGATTATTTTAGAAAAAAGCTTTCAAAAAACACTTATTTTGAAAGAAAAAAAATCCGACATTTACCCATTAGTAGGCAGGTCTGGAATGAAAAATTATTTAGTACATTCGAGTGCAACATCACCCTTGCATCAACTCTCGCAAATGGCTGTGTTTGGACTCAGTAGAGACCTATTATATTTATGTAAGAGGTGAAACAAATGTTACTCTATATAAAATAATCAAAGCATCAAAATCCTAGATCTTCCCAAAATTCCAACAAGCCACTTGAGAAGACCAAATTTTAGCTTTATCAAAATTCTCGTTGGAAATTAATTAGACTATATAAACAAATCAAATTTGAATATATTCTGAAAACTTGTCACTTTTCTAAACTGTGAGTTTAAACTTGTCTACTTGTTAATTTTTTATTTTAAAGATCAATTCACACTTAATAAGTTTATATGAACTCTAGAATTGCACAAAAATTAGAATGCTCAAAAGATAAACAATTCAAAAGATAAACAATTCAATCTTAACTCAAAAGATAAACAATCTTGACTCATGATTAATTTTAATTGAAACGAATTTGAAATTTAACTCAAAAGATAAACAATTCAATCTTGAACATATTTTGAAAGTTTTTAAGCCAAATGCAAACAACCCAATACTCTTAGTTGCATAATTCGCCCCGAAAATGATTTTTCTTTAGATTGAACGATTAAATAACCTCTTCACCCGATACCATATTACCCTCTCCTTTTGTTTAGCGAAAAATTACTCCCAGTGATTACATAGTAGTTAAAAAACAATAGAATGGATAACAAGTCCTATGAAAGCCACATGAAAGTATAATGAATAGTTTGACATGTTGGAGAATAGGCATTCTATGATTCAGTTTTTTCTTTAGCAGATTTAGTATTACATATTTCTTACACAAGTGATTTATATATAACCAGCAAAAAAGGTAATTGACCATAGAAGTAATTAACAATTAAAATTTGACAAAAAATTCCACCTCACAAGTATTTCCAACAGCTTTGCAGCTTTACCAAACTAAAAAGAAATTTCCCATAGACAGAAGAATTCACAAGTAGCAACTTACAAGAAGAATTGCCTCTTAACATTATAATAAAATCCTCAGAAGAAAAACCTTCACCAACAGTCCAAAATTGCGACTACAAACTTTAATAAAGACCTTGCAAACCTTGACCATAGCTTACCAAAATAGGAACCAAACACATAAAATCATCCTTCTTACATATCAGCACCATGCAGTAAATAACAGAATCAAGTACAATATCTTGAGAGAGAGAGAGAGAGAGAGAGAGAGAGAGAGCCGTTCCCCAATGCTATGTCTAAACTCTGGCATAATTTGCACAAACTGGCTGTGTCTTGGTGAGGAAACCACGTCCTCACGCTCTCGGGAGGCAGAGCTTTTGTCACTGCACTAAGAAATGGCCCCTAAAGGAATCTAAAAAGAGAATAGAGAGCAAGAAAAACAAAGAAAGTAAAGAAACTAAAAGACACAGATTTGCAGCCCATTGCCATAGAGGTAAACCTGCAAAGCATGTCGAGCAGACCAGCATTCTGCAGTGAGCCTGGAAGGCAATCTTCTGACTATTTTCAGGAATACGATCATGGACCATCAAGTGCTACTCAACTACATATCACATCTCACAATTTATAGGTAAAAGAAAAGTGACTAAAAGAGATGTATATAATGCAAAAGGATAATTGATGCAAGTGAATTTCTAACCCTTTCTTTACTTGGGAAAATCTACCACCTAAATCATAAGCTCAGAAGAAAGAAGACCATTAGGGGTTCTACGTAACGAGTCTAAAATTTCCTCATCAGGCACTAGAAGTTGTAGAGCAAAGCAAACAACTAAAACCTGCCCTAGCAAATGCCAGTTGAGTCCCGCTAGGTGCTAGGTGCTAGGTGTTGTTGCTATTTTAAGGAAAGCCCATCTGAAACCAATATCCACCTAGGTTGCTGAAAAATATTATTGCGCAAGTGCAGCTACACCCCCACTACATGCCCCCCCTGCGTGAGAACATGCATACAAATCCCAGACAGTAACAAAAGAAATATATCTTTGTTACTTGTCTTGAAACTTAAAATCATGACACTTTCCATATATTGGTTATGTTCTTCATTTCTTGTCTAGCAGAAACTAATCGAGCTCCGTTTGATCTCCCAGAAGTGGAAGCTGAATCAGTTGCAGGCTATAATGTAGAATATGCGCCGGATGCGATCCTTAATAGTTCACTTTAGAAAATGCATCTCTATGAAGCGGCGAGGTTTGTAATAGATATAGATCAAATATCGAGATCTAGGCACCTGCAGGAAGAAGCAGCCCATTCCCAGCTAATTATGTAACTTGTTCTGGGAACAAACTATTTACATACAGAATGCCAGGAAAAAGACAAGAAATTTACTTTTTCATTTGCATCTTAACCAATCTAAATATTCTCTCTTTTCTTTATAAGGATATCAAAATATTAATATTTGCTGCCTTCATTATTTCTTCCTGTTTCTATTATTTTACCTTACACTTGGCCCTTAACATCATGGATCACACCAGTGACCAGCTGCTTCAGCGGCTCAACTTCTTTAATTTAATACTAGCCAGCTTTGGTTCAATATCAATGTTAGACGCCACCTAACGTCATTAAGAATCGAGGAACATCTCTCTAGACTATGACAACATAGGTACATGAACACATTACTTGTTAGTTCGTAAACAGTAAAACTAGATCATTTGTGTTTTTCTGCTTTTTTCCCCCATTTTTTGATGGTGGGAAGGTGAAGGGGATGTATAAATGGGAGTAAATATTGAAAGCAGGTTCCATACAAAGGTGCTGGGAGTTTACCTTCTGATTGAGCTGATAGTTTCCTTGCAAGGCTAAGAATGTTGGTTTATCAGAATATCTGGCGTGATCATCAGTTATCAAGTCCTGCCACCTGAAAAGAGGCTCCTATGCACTCCAAACAATAACATACAAAATTTTGAGATAATCAGTTCACATTTAAAATCATCCAATCAGAGCGAATGCTTAACTTCCGAGCTTCATAAAATAGCTTGAGTCACACACACTTTCTTCATACTCCCTCAATAGAAAGTACCATCAAAAGCAAAGAAAAACACATATAAGTAACAATCATATAATTTATAGTAAGTGACATAAAAATGGTTACCAAAAATCATAAATGCAGCAAGAAAAATAAAAGGTCTAAAGATAAAATAAATAAAAAAATTCCAGAGCAGGTAAGCATTGAGGAGTGAGACCTAAACACCCTAATGTCCACATACTTCCTAAAACTTGAAGTTAAAAAAATTCAGACTCTAAGCTGTAGCCTGAAGCGTTGGATTAAAGCATTACCTGGAAGCATAGACGTCCAGCGCCTTCAGTGTTGCACAGACAAGAACTTCAAGTCGCCTGTTGTTGATCTGGTTAGAGTTTGTAGATGGAGATTGAATTACAAACTTAGCTTACCTAAACAAAGTACATTGCAAGCAGTTGGCCTCCGGAAAATGGCACCCTTGAATGTCATGCCAGGATCAGATAACCCAGTCAAAAGAATTTTCGGACCGCTTGACAGAAGTGATGATGCTGTTATGATAGTAATGAAAATAACTCACAACTAAATCACCATAAAACTGTATAATGCTCTCAAAGTAATCAAATAGGAAAGATGCTGTGCAGAAACTCAACTCCCAAAATCCATATCTATCTCTTTGCTCAAAACTTTGAAAACTCCACCGTGATTAGTTCATATTTTACCAACAAAAGGTCAATACTTTACCTTGAGAATGTAATCATGTATAAACAACACCTTGGACAGGTTTTTGTGTGATTTTAGACACAGTTTCTACATCAACTGCAATTTTAGTTAGAAGTGTAATCTTAATAAACAATCATAAATAAAGAAGTCTGAAGAAAGAGAATATGTATATATGATTGCACAATGCTAGTGATTCCTGCATGAATGGAACATAGATCTTATTGGAAACATCAAATGTATGTACAGAAGGCATTGTTCTCTGATTCGTAAATGCTACAACAAGAATACATTGTTTACTAAGATATATTGACTAAGACATACTGGCTTGCATGTTGACCAAAAAGATCTTTACATTCACAGTTGCAAACTTAACGAGGAGCAAAATCCAAAACATCCAATGAGAAAACTTCTTGTCGGGTCTTGGGAGTAATCTACACTCTAATTATGGACTGGACAGTCACATGACCACCCAAGTAGTTGGTCATTTCTTGAGGACAGTGATTTTGTTTCTTCTGTAAATAGTATAGTGAACAGAAATATACAAACAAAAGCAACTTCAAACCATCATATTTAAGTCTGTTAGGTCATCCATCGGAATTTCAAGGCCCATAAAGTTATCATGATCTTGTAATCCATCATCATCAATGTTCAACCACGAACCAATGTCCTGCCCTTGACCATCAAGATCATCAGGAACACCTAGAACATCCATTCCAGGGAGTTGCAGGTGGGATACATCGATGGCCTCAGAGTCATCCAATACATCCAAGCTAAACTCATTCTTTTCCTTAACACTGCCGCTTGTAGTCATCTCACTCGACTTTGGAACTGAAGACAATGTACCATTAGGTTGCTCTGGTAACTTGCCAAGTAGGCCATTGACAGAAGCAGACAATTGAGTAGTTTTCTGCTTAGGTTTTGTTTTAGACTTTCTTTCTCCCTTAATATTGCCCGATGCGGGCCTACCAATTTTAGTTGTTCCATTTCTAGATAACACCTCTCTGCTGTTCCCCTTTCCCTCTCTATCCCTCTCACTTCTCTTTCCTTTCGCACTGCTTGAAATAGCACTTCCAATACCAGAAGGGGTAGTAGAAGTACAAATTGTACCTACAACATCATCAAGCAACAACTCCCTTTTCTTCACCCTGTTTGACAATGTATCTTCCTCACCAATAGTTTGTTCAGATGAATGATTTACAGAAAGGAGGGTATTAGAAGAATAAACGTCATAGTTGTTGAGAGAAGGGCTTTGCTGAGTACCCATCAGAGCTGCAGAATTGACAAAATCACAATTAAAACTGACACCTTCCATATGACGAAGAAAAAACTATCACTAAATCTAAGGCTACAAATTCCTGCAAAGAAGTTTTACCAATTGAAGACACAATGTTAATATGGTAGACAAATTTATAGGTATGATGTAGCAAACTCCCTAGTACGTTCTCTGCAAGGCCTCAAATGAAGTACCTGAAACTTTGACTTCCAAAGAACAACCGGATGTGTTGGCATATTGTTTGCCAGCATCACCATCAGTGGTGGCATCCACTGGTTCCGCATCATTGAGGTGGGAAGAACCAAAAGGGAACATATCCATAAACAAGGGCTCATTGAAGCAGCTCTTGCCTGTATCTTGAAATTTTTGGCATCGTTCTAATGTCCTTTTAACAAAAGCTAAAGCAGCTTGCTTGGCCATCTTACTGCTGGCACTCTTTCCCCCAGAAGCATTAGGACCCCGACAATTCTGCTGAACACAAACGGGTCAATTTCATGCCTATATCAATCAACATAAAAAAAATCTATTCCAGCAGTACTCATTGCAGCCCCTCACATAGACGAGGCAATGGGGATCTTAAATAAAGCAAAATGAAGAAAGAAACAAAACAAAGACAACGTTGTTGTTTGTAACCCTAACTTCAAAGAAACACAACCAACAGAAATATAGACCAATAACAACAATTATAAATAGCTAATACAAAAACAGTAAGTAACCCAAAAATGTAAACTGAACACAATTACCCAAAAAGAAAAGGCAGAAGCATTCACATGGACCACACACACATGCCCATGCAACCACACGTCGAGAGAGAGAGGAGAGAGAGAGAGAGAGATCAAGAGCTTCGGACCATCCATGGGGGATTGGGCTAAAGAATCAACAAGAAAACTCCCAAAGCAATGTATCACATCATAATGAAAAACACCCCATTAGAAATGCTCCCCAAAAAGACATTTTACGCTGTGTTTGGAACCGAGATTTATCAAGGGAAAAGCAAAGGAAAAGGAAAAGGAAAAGGTAAGGGAAAAGAGAACAAAATGAAGAGTATTTTTTTTTATCGCTTTTTCCTCACCTTTTCCTTTTCCTTTTCCTTTTCCTTTTCCTTTTCTTTCCATCACCAAATCCTTGATCCAAACACAGTGCAAGAAGAAGAAGAAGAAGAAGACAGAAAGAAAGAAATGTTCCCCAACAACTTTATAGCATTCATATATTTTTTTATTGATTTTTGAGTTGTCAACCAACTCATCTAAACCCCTTTCCCACCAAAAATAAGCAGGAGTCTTGATCACATCTACAATTCTTCTGCCAAACAACTTCTCTGTTTCAAGGTTCACCTTGTTTGATTGAAGCTAATGCTATGCGGCCATCACCTTGTTCAAGAGGAAGCTTAGATTTTCTTTCACCTAACGGCCCAAACAAATGCGATTAGCCTCTTGATCAATCGATAATTGAATTAAACTATGAAAGGATTGACTTAAAGCAAACCACAGACTTAAGGTCAAGCAACTAGCTGCTGCAGGACTCGATGTCTACCAATCTCAACATGCTCCCTAGGGTACAATAGAAGGGGACTACTCTCCCCATCTTTTTTATTGTAAAATGACCACAGAGGTTTGGCACATAGTTTGGGCTGGCCATGCTTTTGTGGGTGTTTTCTCATCATGGTTCTTGACCTTATGCTTAATTGGAGAGGATGAAGGATTGGTAAGAGAGTGGTTAGCCTAGTGGAAGTGGCACCCCCACCCATGCCTGGGTTCAGCTCACCCTCCCCCATCCCCTCAGGCCTTTGCACTCCGTTGTACCCCAAACAAAAAGAGGACATGTAGGAGGAAGAGAAAAACATGGTGTGCAGCTCCTTTGCCTGATGTGATGTGCTTGGAGGAAGCAGAATCAGCAATCTTCTGATGGACTGGAGGAAACCACTTACAGGCACAGTAGCATATTTTTTGGTCTTTAGTTCGCTGAGGATGGGAAGGGCAAACCCTTATTTGGGTTGTTCATGGATTTTAGAGAACCTGGATATTTCTGTTGATGTATCATGTGTGCATGGGTGCACTCACTTTTGGAGTTTTCAAGTGATATTATTTACCATCCACTTAAACTTAACAAATTTTTAATAAAAATTATTTACTATCCACTAATTCGAAAGAAAAAACAACATTGTCAACAAAAAGAATGGCATTTAAAATTAGTATGGGTGGAAATTGTAATAAATGAGCTAAATATAGGCATTTAAATTAAGGGAGAAAGGGTGATATGTCACAGCTATTCATAGGCCAGCACGTAAAAGATCACTACAAGATGATCCATGGGCAATAAATCATGTTCAATGGAAAAACTTATTGGCAAAACAACTATATTCATGGGACATTGAGTTATTCATGAAGATTAACTTATTGGCAGTAACTATTCAAGGATGAAAGTATTACCAACACCTGGTTTTTATTTTCATAATAGTATATGTTATGCTCATCATAGGGTAATTTTACTCCCTAAACTTTCTGAGTGTTACAAGAAATCCCTTCATACACCAACCAAAAAAAAAAAAAAACATTATATCTGCATTTGCATCTTCGTATGGCATGATGAAATGATAAATAAAAGACAACTATTTACTTCTAATGAAACATAAAGCAATGCATTTTTTGAAACTTAAAAATGTAAGTAAAAAGAATTGGGAAAATTACCATATACTTCTCATAAGCCATTGCTACGAGCTTGTCAAGAGCACGATGTTCAAATTCCCTATACAACATCAAAAGGTGCAGATTATCAAGATGTTGCTCGAAAGGTCAGGCAAAAACTCTTAAGCAAGTGCAGTTATCAATGGATGAAGGCAAAATCATTACTTTTCTTGAAGCTTTCTCGTCTCCAAAGCAGAGTTTAACAGTTTGCCAAGCAACAGTTTCTTCTTAGTAACCTATTATTATCAACTAAACCATGAGAAAGTGCTGAGGAAATAAATAAATGTCACTGCAAGATAGGAAATTCATATAAAATCTGAATAATAAACATTATCATGATATGGTGAATACATTAACAATCCGAACAATGGCAAAAGTGCTAAATTTGTTTTCTACTCCCATTCTAAATCTATTGGTATGGCTATGACCATGAAAGAATGAGAAAGCAACAAGTTTTAATATGCACAAACAGGAGAGAAGACCTAGGAGATGTCAGCTTGCCTACAAGTCAAATCTCCAGGTGTTTGTTCCAGAAACTTGGGATCCAATCCCACCTTCTCAGGTTTATTGATATATATGATGGTGAAGCACCCCCAAGGAGCGAAACAAAAGGTAAATCAATAAACCAACCCCAAAAAGAATCCTGCAATATCATTCTTTGGACCCAAAATGGAACATAAAAAACCAATTAAAGGGGGAAAGAAGAAGAAGAAGAAATAAGCATCTGGTGTACAATCTGTCGTTACTTATCCAGATCCCACACAAAGATTATACGAGCACCCATACAATTGCGGGAGAAGGTTAAGAGAGGGGGGGGAGGGGGGGGGGGGGGGGGGGGGGGGGGGGGGGGGGTGGTTTGCGCTTTTCAATTTGCCATCGGAAACTACCTGCTCACAGTACTTGTCCTCCAGTCTACTGATATCTTCACTGAGTTCTTCATCCCCCATCTGCGATAAATCAGGCTGAATACACTAAAAACACAACCATTAGCATTTATGAATGCACTTGTACCAGGGCTGGAACAGGATAACATGAAGATATATCTCTCACTAAAAGAAAATTCAAGAGGCTGCCGCCATTCAATGTAATGGAGACAAAAAGAAAGGGGGGGAAGCAATTTGGTCTAGATGCATTTTGTGGCTGCCAAAATTTTAGTGAAAAGGCTGGTAAAAGTTCAAATAACAGTCATGCAGCTCCGCAAAACAAAATAAACAGAGAGAAAGGGGGCAGCTTTTTTTTTTTTTTTTGGGCGCGGGGTGGGGCGCTGCGCGGGGTTTGGTTGGGTGAGATGGAGGCACATTCAATGAACACTCTAGTAAAAAGGGAACCTACCACTGGCTCTGGACAAAGTCCAACACTTCGCATCTCCAGCAGCACTCTTTCATTTATGGACATGTTATCATACTGAAACTCAGAACAGGCTATGTCAGGTGCCATTGCTTGGTCAGAAAGTAAGCCATTTTGTGAATATTCAAAGTTCGAAGAAATCCCTTTTTCTGGTCTGCCCATTCTGTCAGTATCAAGCACATTGTGCTCCAGCTCATTAAGAGAGCTCTCAGTGGCAGTTATCTTATAACCATTAAAACTAGCACATCCAGCAAGCTGAAAGTTCCCTAACGACTGGTAATTCAAAGTACCAGATTCTAATGTGTCCAACTCAAATCCAGTTCCATAATCATCAAATTCAAGGTTTTCATTTCTGTTGTAGCAAAGCTCTTCATTTCCTTCTTCCGAAATTAGAGCCGCAATGAGTCTCTGGCAAAGGGGAATCTCTTTACTCGTTGCCTGTACCAAATATTCAGGGATAAGTTCAACATTGTTCGTTTCATTGGAATCTCTGTTGGGTTCAATCAACCCAAATCCATTAGGGATGGCACTGAAACTATCAACATCTAGAGGTACTGGTGCTGGTGTTGGCACTGTGGACCCAAGTTTTCTCTGTAAGAATAAAAAATGAAGGACAATCAGAATAATTATACTCAGAAATCTATCTGAGAAGAGGACCTTCCAACTTTAAAATTTGTCTCAACCTTTCCAAGCTTTGCTACACATAACAGAGCATGCATGTGTTTTACAATGTATTGCATCCAATCTTACAAGAAATCATGAAAAGATATCTGAACAAAAGACCATGATGCTTCAAAGAAGCTTATACAGATAAGTGGAGCTATTACAAGTAATGTTATTGAAGGGCCTGCTACAATTTGGTATTCATAATGCCACTTGATCAATCAAAGCACAATCGTAAATGGAACACATTAAAAATCCAAGGGGAAAAAATGTCAACTAATGAAAAAATCATTCAAAACAGTTAATCAAACAGATAAAATGAAGATTAGCAAAAAAATACTTCTCTCAATACAGAGGGATTAAAATTGACCAAATATATTCCACCCTGTTGGTATCTCAGTCCTCTACATGGTTCTAAACAATTGGAGAGTAACACAAGGTATGAATTCCAAAATTATGACCCTAACAAATACTCACATCCCAGGGCACTGGGCTCATAGCTGACAAAATAGTTCATCTTTCTTTTCATGGAAAAAAACTAAACTTAGACCCAATGAAACTCAACGAAAATTGTAATCCTAACGTATAATAACTAAATCAAATCAACCTAACAGTGCAGAGGTCTAAAAAAAGAGAAGTTATCCAATGAAAGAAGAACAACATACACAATTCAAGTGACAATAATTGAAAGAAATTAAAAACTGTTTACTTCTTCTTTTTAATAATAAAGTGTTTTTACAAATCCCAATACAAATGGCCAAAAAACTGATATTGGAAGAAACCTGATAAAATTTGCTACCGAGTTAGTCAAAACAGATTTGTTCATTATGGAAATTGCCCGTATCATCATACTAAATTCTCTTAAATGACATGAATATTGGTTAATGGCTAGTTAAAAACAGAAAAAAATATAATAATTATAACCAATATACTGCACGGCATACACAATTTAATAAGAAAACAAAAGCAAATCAATCACCTGTTGCTTTAAATAGGCTATATCTACATCTGATACAAGACCGAAGTACGGCTCCATCTGCCTCCAGAATGGGCTGGAAAAGGAATGAGCTGCAGTAACGATTAAATCAATCGATGCAATGAAGAAACAAGTACTTTTACCAAAAGCAAAAGAAAAAGAAAAAAGAATGAAATCAAAAGTGAGAACAGTACCAGGATTAATGATGGCAGCTGCAGCAGCCAATAGCTCTTCATGCCCATCATCTGAACCAACTAAACAAGTTGAGGAAGTGGTCAGAGAACTAGTGGAACAAACACTTGGACAAGTTTCGGAATGATTCATAAAAGCTTTATTGAATAGTTTGGGATGTAACTACCAAGAAAATCTGCTGCTGCGCTCATTGTAGCATGCTTCTGACGTGTATAAGCCTTGCGATCAGAAAGTTTCCGGGTTGGCGGACGACCTGTTTTGCTGACAAAAATTAACAAAATTGCGAGATTTAAATCAGAAAAGTCCAATATCGTCAAGAGAACAGAATGGCAGGGCCCTTTTACTAAAAGAACCTAAAGATTTGAGGAGAGAAAATATCAAACCTTTCAGTCTTATCAAAACCAAGTCTGGCACTTCTGAGTTGTTTTGCTGTTCCCAAATGGTTAAGCTTTTCAACTGTCACTGGCATGAGAGATCTTGTGGAAGTAAAACCTCGCCCAGTCCTTCCTTGCCTACGAACACCGTCTCCAGGGTCATCCCCACTAACCAGCTTATTCTTTCTTGGTGGCAGCACCAGTGTTGAAACCTTCTGAACATTCTGACAGGCTTTCTCATCCATATCATCAGTCTTCTTGCCCTTACCCCTAGATTTTATGTCAGTAGCCCCTGACTCTTCACTTTCTGATAATGCAGCTGTAGAAAACTGGTCACCTTTGGATTTACTTTGCTGTGGAGAATTACTGGATAAGCGCCTTGAGCCATTTCCATTACTAGTAACATCAGATAAGGCATCCAAGGCAGGGGGCTCATCATTATTTGAAACTACAGGAACAAAATTTGTTCTTCTAGCAGTACGGGAAATCTTTTGAGCCCAATGTGCGACAGGTGGTGATGAAGACCGCGTTGATGGTGTTCGTTTACGATTGCTAGCACCAACAGCAGCAGGAAGCTTGCTTGTACAATGAGAAAGCTCCCAGTCATTAGCAACTGTAGGTCGTTGAACTGGAGACAACTTGTGTATAACATTTGAACCAGATCGTGGAGCCCGAGCAGTTGATATCAATTTTGTGTTTGAAGTAGGGCTAGCCGAACGGAAATCTTCCCTGACATTTGTCCTAGACATTGTAAGGATAAAAGGTGCATAAACCACCACATCTTCATAAACCACTAGACAGTTGGCCTACAAGAAATTAAAGAAGTTGGAAGGAAATAGGCTCTAGAAAGAAAAACTATCCTTCAATGGAATATGACTCCAAAAGGAAAAATAATTAGTATACAGAATATAGAGAGAGGAGAGTGACAGACAGACAAACATAGAGACAGGAAAGGTGGAAAAGTGTGAATATGATAAGGTAAATGAAATTAAAGTAAAGATGGTGTGCTTAGAATGCTCTACATACTTGTTAATAGCTCTGAGATTCACCCTTTCCTTGTCTGAAGCAGGAGGACGATCACTTCTATCATGGAGAACGGAACTACTGTCCTGGTCAGCCTTAGCTATGGAACACCGCATGCCCAAGCTAGTTGGTTGCGAGGTGCCATCTGCTTTTGCAACTCCGACAGCTCCATTAGCAACTCCTACCCTACATCAAGATACACATGAGACCACTGAAGAATGAACTGGTAGCTGTTGGAATAAACCACTCCAAGAAAGGAGAGTTACACTGAAAATTCAATTAATAAAGTGTCAAGTGGTTAACTTTCTTGAGACAACTCCATTTTCAGAATTTTTGCATACTGTAAGGTGAGTAAAAATTTAAAAGCCAAAATCCTTAATTATTTCACACAACATCTAACTCATACAGCAAAAACAAAAATTGTTTTTTACAGACAATACATAGAGGGAAAAAAAATTGTTCCTTCACAACAAACCAAAGGAGGCCCACAACTCCAAATCTTTCTGCAGCTTCACAAAGATAAATAAAAAATCTGAAATCTTAACGTGCCTTATCAAAAGTTTACGTTTCAACTTTCATACAATAAGCAAATTCAGGGGTACCAAATACCAATAAATAACAACTTAGAACAATATAATTTACAGTCTCAGTTTTCTTCGTTCTTGCATCTGGAGCATATTGCATGTATTAAATTATTAATGCAACACCAAGGTCTTAGTCACATGCACCATAAATTAATGTGTACAACGATATTACATTGAATGCTAATCTATACGAGGATGACAGCACACAGGATGATAATTATAATATATATATATATATATAAAGAAAACTGATGATAAGACATTAAGTGCTTAAGAAAGGAAGTCATTGTTCCCTACGGAAAAAGTAATAGGAAAAAGAAAAAAAAAAGATATTAAGTGCAGGATAGAATTGCAAGAGAGAGAAGAAAACTATTATTGAAAATAAAGACAACTCCCAGCTCTTTTTTATTTTTTTTGAGAAAGTAACAACTGCAACTCATATTGTCTCAAATCATTATCTCAACCAACTCCCAACCCTGCCCCCCTCCATATTTATTATTTGAACGTTCAACATAAGGCTCAATTCTTTTTGTTTTAAGTTATACTTTGCAACTATGTTACTTGGACTAGGTACAGGTGTCGGGTGAGGGTATGTGTCTAAGTGTCGGATTCATCTAACAACCATGTCCAAGTACACGGGGACATGGAAAAATATTCATATTTCTTGATATACTTTTTATATTTAATAGGATAAAATAGTGTTTCCAATATGCTATAAAGCATTTCAAGCATAATTTGGGAGTTTTATGCATATTTACAGTACAAACTCGAATTACTAAACAATACATGTCAGACATACATCCCATACCCGTACAACATTGGTACTTCATACATTTTATAAGAGTCCATGTAACATAGCTTTTCAAGAATATACAAGGACATCTCACAATTAAGACTATAATGAAGAAGTCAAAGACCACCCACAAGAACGTGCCTCTAACAGGTCATGGAGCTACATGGAGCTTTCCTATGTTTCACAAAAATATATAAAATCAACAGATAAAAGAGGAAGCATATGATTGCTTACTGAAATTTAACAAATGTGGCCTGCTAGGAGTTCAAAGAGTTATGAGGGGCCTGATGAAGAAGTACTACCTGAACCCATGGGAGTCGTTCAACCTTGATCGAGCATCAGTAAGAAGTCTTGGCTGCGTTCCTTGTTTGGGTTCCCTGTAGCCATCAATAGGTTTTGTTGCCAATGTACTTGCAGAAACATCTGGCTTTATCCCAGATCGTTTCTTCTTCATCTTTGACTTCTCCCAACCATCAACACCAATTGATAGTGTTCGCTCCTCACCCTGGGCTGCACAACTATTTGTAAGTCTTAATACTTCCCTATCCCTATCCATATTTCCAGATGGCCTAGCAGGAGTATTGGGCCGTACATCAGGCTAGAACAAACCAAATTCATATGTCAGTCCTCACAGAAGAAGATTAGATTGTACTTGAATGAAAGAAAGGGGAACTGATTGTTAGCACAGAAGATTGGCATTCTTAAAAGCAGATTAGGAGCTACCCGTAACTAAGGTACTAAGATCACCATAATAGAACATACAGGGGACATTGTGAATTTGTGATGAATAACAAGAAGAAAAAAAAACCACAACTTTGACGTCATTTTTTTGAAAGAACAAAAAGTGATACTGGTCCAAAAAAGAAAAAAGAAAAATAAAAAGACAGAACAAAAAGTGAAAATGTATGAAAAACTATAATAAAAATCTACTTGTTTCAATCAATACACAAAATCAGAATTCATATTACAAGAGGACAGATGCAAATATGTCAACAGAAATCTGTGCTGTCTCAACATATACATGCAAAGAACTTTAATTCAGTAACAACAGGGGACTCAATCTCACTACTAAGAAGGCCATCCCCCTTTCGGTGCTAAGTCTGCTGACTAATGCTCTGTGTCTGTCCAACATGACCAATGTCCTGTGTCCATCCACCACACACACACATAGAGGAGAAGGATAAAAAAAGAGAAAAATCTCTAAAAGAGGAAGCTTCCATGTTAAAAGGAAGTATCGATTATGAGCAAAGGAATGAAAGCAGAGATATTAACTAAACCACATATATTGGGGACTGGTGATACAAAATTAAGGAAAATAAACAAATGCGAAGGAAAAAAACACACAAACCAATATGGAAATCAATTGAATGAAATTATTGTGAAAAATCCAAAAAAGGACATATGCCATCAGAAACATGAACCAACGAAGCACATATCAATAAAGGAACCTCACATCCATCAGAAACATGAACCAAGGAAGCACATATCAATTGAATGAGATTACTAACCCTCACATCCAGCATAGAAGTACGGGTGCGTTTGTTTGGAATGGCAATTTTGGTCCTTTCTTCTGGCTTTTGCTGCTCAAGTTCAAAACCACTTGTAATGGCATGACTTTGGGTTCCTATCTTACCTATGCCTGACCCTAGAACTGACCGATCACTAGGGAATAAGGCATTGGATCGGTCAGCAGAAAAAACATCTGATCGGGCTCTCTTCCGTGAGGGAATGCTAGGGAAACACCTGTTCATTACGGACAAGGCTTCATTGAAGATCTTCAAACGCTCCCTGTGACATTATACAATTTTATAAAGCTAAATGCATCTGCAGTCTCATATCAAAGAAAATATGAACAACTACCTGGCCTTAATGGAGCTTTCACGAAGACCAGCCTTGAGCCGTTTGAGTTCCTCCAGTGAGGGAGAAGGCAGCAGCTTGCCCTTGGAAGAACCAGATGGAGAATCATCCAGTGGAAGGCCAAAAGCAGCACTTGTAAGTCGCTTAAAATCCACTTGTCGGCTAAATTTGTGGTCTGCAGCCATCGATTTTGGATCGAAACGCAAGCACTGCAAGAAGTTCAGCACATCTCCCTGTGCTATGGCAGAACTGCTTCGTGACATGCTTGGAAGAGCTGAAAGGATCGGATTCTCGATGTTCTCCCGGAAACTAGCCGATCTGTCCAATGAAGCAGCCATGTATGATGCACGCTGTCCATATAATGGCCTATCTGGGCTTCCAGAAGACATGTCAAACTTACTAGATGCTGCCATTGCACCAGTTTCCACACACCCTCTGTGTTATAAACACAGTAGTGCATGACAATATTGCAGTACGACAGGACATCAAAGCCAAACTAAAGGTCTTTATGAGAATGGTAGAACAATAACCTGCGAAGGGTAAGGAGTTGAATGACACGAAGATAAATGCAAATTTCAACTAAAATGACTAATTTTTTGCACAAAGTAAATATTTGAATCTTTACCTACAATCCCCCAAAACAAGAGTAGCAATAATGAGTTGGAATTAACCCTCAACAAGACCAGGCAATAATTGAGTTACCGAAAGATCAATGCCAAGCAACTAAGCTTAAAGTCATAACGCGTATGGTCCTTAAGTACTATATTCTTTTTAATTAGAAGTCACAATTTTCTCCTAAGGTTGGTTAGATAAATATTGGAGTTTTTTTTTCTTTATAAATACTAGATTTGATTAATCAATAAGCATATTGTGAGGCAACCCTCAGCCGGAAAAGAAAGAAATAATGTAGCAAGATTGGATAAAGGTATTATCAGCAACTCCACAGAGGTTAGCCCTTCACCACACGAAGAACCATTTAGAATCAATAACCCTCCTAAACTGATATATCAACCATTGATGCACAGCCAATGCACGAGCAACTAAACACAACCCACCAAATCTAAAAATCTCTAAAAGCTTATCAACTTGGGGAATGGACCCACTGTCAAATGCCACAACATGGATTGACTTGGATACATTTTGTCATGAAATAAGGTTAAGAAATCTTTATCCAATATTCTTCTGCCTACCTTTTTTTTTCTAAAGTTTGTCTTTCTAGGAACTGAAGTTCCTAAGATGTTACTATGTTGGGAGGTTGAGAAGACAGTCTTACCTCATTTTGAAGCCCTATAACTTCACCTCCTTATAGAAGACAGAATTGAACCACAAGGATGAAACTATTAAAGGCTCTCACCCTCCCACCCCACCTTCCCATTTCTTCTCTCTCCATCGTTTGAAGCCCTATAACTTCTCCTCCTTGTAGAAAACAGAACTGAACCACAAGGATGAAAATACTGGAAGTTCGCTCTATAGATTTTGTAATGGAACAATATTTTCGCTAAGGAATTTTCTTCTCTCTCTATTTGGCGTGCTTTATGCAGAAGATCCAAGTTTTTATTTCAGAAGTTTAATCCATTTCCAATGCTACCAAACCAATGCTAGCATTGCCACTCCTAATACAAATACCATTTCTAAAATTATAAAAGCACCATAATATAGAAAAGACATGGTTTTTCACTATTTCATACACTAAACCAATGCAACTACCACACTTTTCTCCAAAACTATTAAAGGAATATAATATAATGAAATAATGGTTTTCACTAATAGTTAAAAACAAATCTCACTGTTAACAAAGGAAATTTTGATCATGTGATATCCTTTTCAAGGAGCAAAATTTCCATTTGTTTCTACTGAAATGGCCGAAACGTTTTTGTTCCTGAGGGACCGAAACGAAACACTAATGGAATAACAAAACACTATTATTGCAATCAAAACACACTGAAACATAGAAAAATACACCAAAACACAATGCTATATGCCTAAACAATAAGTTGTATTAACCTGAATTTAAAATTTTTATAGAAGGTGTACAATTTTTATACAAAATATTGTATTTTACTATTTTAATATTTGTCACTTTTGAAATGTTTCCGAAACATTCTGAAGCATTTCCGAAATATTTCCGTTTCCGAGTCAACCGAAACGACCCCTCAAAACGAAATATTGATCCTTGATCCTTCTTTGAGACAATGTATCATACGACGCCTAGACCACTTATTTTATTTACCTATAACTAAATAGTTTTTGCACCCAAATGTCATCAGCCAACTTTGGCCTACCAAGGAGAAATGTTGAAGGTGGGCCATGATGGACCTATCCTAAAATAATCTTTTCTGCATAAGCCATAGTCTAAAAGAACATAGTGTAAACATTATTCATTTTTTTGGGCACCGTCAGTTTTTTAGGGAGTGCAATAAGAAAATGAAAGCCAAAAATAGAAGCAAACAATCAAGTATCTTCAATTTTACATCTAAGACATCCTTTCATAACATTCTTGGATTATATATTTTGTTACATTCTTTATTATTCTCATAGTGGTCGCTATTATTGCTGCTATATGCGAGCTCACCAAGGTCCTTGTGCGCACTTAAATAAACTAAAGCATACAGGACACTCAGTGTGGATACCATAAAAGAAAACCAGCAAGAACAAGATGGCTGAATATCTCTCTCTAAAAAGCACATAACAATATACAAGCATGCATTCATGCATAAGCAACCCCACCCAGCAGGATATGTGCTGCATACTAACAAATGAGGATAAGCAGAAAAACCACCATGCTTGTCCAGTGATCCATGCTCTTTTTACCATAAACACATACAAGAGAATGCGTATAAATAACAATTAACTAGATAAACCATTAGTAACTTTAAACACCAAATCCTAATTTCCCATGCTGCAGTAATATTGTCATGTGGACGCACATTCCAACTCCCAAAAAAAAAACATCACATAGATAAACGAAAGACAAGTAAACAATACCGAAAATGATGCTATTCTCCAATCCAACCATAGTTCAATCGAATTTTCGCCATATATAAATGTCTGAACTCATTAAGTAGTGTAAAATGTAACTGAATCAACGAGAAAATGAAAACACAATATTTGAAAAGCCAATTTGTGTAATAACTTCTCTTTTAAAAAAATACTTGCTACTTCTTTCTGCTTAATTAGTAATTATAATGCACCCGTTTTCTCCTCTTTTTCTTTTTTCTTTTACCCCCATTTTCCTCCTTCCTGAAGTCAACTTCCTCAGTTCATGTATCTACCTGATCCCTACAATTCTGGCCAATGACTGCACATTTATTCTCTCTCTCTCTCTCTCTATCTATATATATATATATATATTCCACGAGCTCATTCTGATCAACGTAAATTTATTTACTCAGAGTCGCCACCCGAGAGTACAAAGCTCGTTTTGATCACGATTTCACATCAACTACCAGGGAATTATATTCATGCAAACAAATACACCTAGAATATACGTATAAACAGACGCACACGCAAAATGAAAACCCTAAAAGTTGAATCGACAGAAAAGCGAAGGTAGAATACGTACTCTACCCTCACCTGTAAACTAAAGAAAAAGAAATGAAACCCTAGAAGCTGAATCTACAAAATTAGATTAAACAAAGGCTACATATACATACATAAACGTATATATAAATACCTTGTGAGGTGATTATGGTTGTATAGATATTCGTCCTGTGCTTTAAGCTGAATCGAGTCCGCAGCTTTGAGGAATCGAGATTTTTGTTTGAATTTTAGGAGATTCTGAGATATGTTTTTCTGCGTTCAGAGCTAAAAATCGAAGGTTCATTCAAAGCCATGGAGGACGAAAATCGCCCGGCGTGTTATGATCGGTGATGTGCTGGCTTTTGTTGAAAGTACATGTATGCCCACGGTTTGTGATTTCACGGAAGGGAGGGACAAGGTTTTCAACAGGGGTATCATTGGAAGATAACCGTTGAGTCGGCTTCAACGGCTCCATTTCACGTGGAGTTCGTTCAGGAAAAAATTGAAAATAACTAATTGCTCGAGTAGTTCAGCTCGATTGAAGATTGTTAAGTTTTCAAGACAATTTATTAGTTAGCTCGTTTTTACTTTCACCAAGGAGATTGGTAATTTAGATATAAGTGCAATTAATATTCCTTAATTTTGGTACTACACTCACCGCAGTAATTGTTTTCATATACCAATTTGAAGTATTACTAACGGGTTTTTACGAAAACAGAATTATTTTAATTAATATATGTTAAACAAGGATTAAAATTTTAATATTTACCAAATTTTGGCTAAGCATCATTAGTATTGACGCTTTTAACAAAAGCATCAGTACTGATGACACTTTACATTTAATATTCTCTAATGAAATTTGAATTTATAGATATAAGAAAAAGGTATAAGGAAAGTGTCATACGTATTGACCTTTTTTGTTCTTCACGAAAATCGTCATTGCCACTAAAGCTTTCCCTTGGAATTGAAAACGTCAATAGTAATGATGTTTTCATAGCATTAATTTTTTTTTTTTTTATTGTTTCACATTGAACTCTACTAACTCCTTCACCGGGACTTCGTTTGATGCGTCGTCAGCGCCTACAGCTTTAATTTATCGAGACAGTGCCGTGTGTTGAGTTTCGCATCCAACAGAGGCCGTTTGGTTGATTTGACATTCCCAAACCCCAATTCCAAAGTTTTTAAAATCGTTTAGTTTTTGGGAGGAAAAAAATGCACTAACTCCTTCACCGGAACTCTGTTCGACGCGTCGTTAGTGCCCGCAGCTATAATTTGCCGAGACGTTGTTGTGTGTTGATTTTTGCTCCAAATGGAGGCCGTTTGGCCGATTTGGCATCCCCGAACCCCGATTCTAAAGTTTTTGAAATTGCTAAATCTCCGGGAAGGAAAAATGCACTAACTCCTTCACCGGGACTCCGTTTGACGCGCTGTTAGCGCCCGCAGTTGTAGTTTGGACGGTGCTCTATGTTGATTTCGCACCAAATGGAGGCTGTTTGGCCGATTTGGCATATCTGAACCCCGATTCCAAAGTTTCTCAAATCGCTAAGTCTGTGGGAAGAAAAAATGCACTAACTTTTTCACCGGGACTCCGTTCGACGCGCTGTCAGCAACCGCAGCTGTAGTTTGCCAAGACAGTACTGTGTGTCGAGTTTCGTGCCAAACGGAGACCGTTTGCAAGATTTGGCATTCCCGAACCCCGATTCTAAAATTTTTAAAATCGCTAAGTCTTTAGGAGGAAAAAATGCACTAACCCTTTCACCAGGACTCTGTTCGACACGCCGTCAGCACTCGCATTTGTAGTTTGCCGAGACGGTGCTGTGTGTCGAGTTTTGCGCCAAATGGAGGTCGTTTGCAAGATTAAACATCCCCGAACCCCAATTTCAAAGTCTTTTAAATCCCTAAGTCTCCAGGAAGGAAAAATGTACTAACTCCTTTTGCCGGGATTCTGTTCGATACGCTATCAGCGCCCACAACTGTAGTTTGCCGAGGTGGTGCTGTCTGTCGAGTTTCGCGTCAAACGGAGGCCGTTTGCAAGATTTGGCATCCTCGAACCCCGATTTGAAAGTTTTTTAAATTGCTAAGTCTTCGGGAGGAAAAAATGTACTAACTCTTTCACTGGGACTCCGTTCGATGCGCCGTCAGTGTTCACATCTGTAGTTTGCCGAAGCGATGTTGCGTGTCGAGTTTCGCACTAAACAGAGGCTGTTTGTAAGATTTGGCATCCTTAAACCCCGATTCGAAAGTTTTTGAAATTGCTAAGTCTCCGGGAAGGAAAAATACACTAACTCTTTCATCGGGACTCCGTTCGACGCATCGTTAGGGCCCACAACTGTAGTTTGCCGATGCGGTGCTGCATGTACAGTTTTGCGCCAAACGGAGGCCGTTTGTAATATTTGGCATCCCCGAACCCCAATTCCAAAGTTTTTTAAATTGCCAAGTCTCTGGGAAGGAAAAATGCACTAACTCCTTCACTAGGAATCTGTTCAACGCGTCGTCAGCGCTCACAACTGTAGTTTGCTAAGGCGGTACTGTGTGTTGAGTTTCATGGCAAACAGAGGCCGTTTGTAAGATTTGGCATCCCCGAACCCCGATTTGAAAGTTTTTGAAATCGCTAAGTCTCCGGGAGGGGAAAATGCACTAACTCCTTCACCAGGACTCCGTTCGACGCGTCGTTAGCGCCCACAGCTATAGTTTGCCGAGGCGGTGCTGCGTGTCGAGTTTTGTGCCAAATGGAGGCCGTTTGCAAGATTTGGCATCCCCGAACCTCGATTCTAAAGTTTTTCAAATCGCCAAGTCTCCGGGAAAGAAAAATGCACTAATTCTTTCACCGAGACTTCGTTCGACATGCCGTCAGCGCTCGCAGCTTTAGTTTGCCGTGACGGTGCTGCGTATCTGGCTTCATGCCAAACGAAGGCCGTTTGTAAGATTTGGCATCCCCGAACCCTGATTCTAACGTTTTTCAAATCGCTAAGTCTCCGGAAGGGAAAAATGCACTAACTCCTGCACTTGGACTCCGTTCGATACACCATCAGCCCTCATAGCTGTAGTTTACCGAGACTGTGCTGTGTGTCGAGTTTCATGCCAAACGGAGGCCATTTGCAAGATCTGGCATTCCCGATTCCAAAGTTTTTGAAATTGCTAAGTCTCCGGGAAGGAAAAATCGCTAAGTCTTGCTAGTTTTTGAAAATTTTTTGATGTGTTTATGAATTTTAATACTCATAAATGTTTCAAAATATGATCATATATTGCTGAAAACTAATGACATATACACGAGTTTTATACAAAAAAATGCATCCTATGTACAAAAAAATAGATAACATAAGTGACCACATCCTGGCCACAAGGAAGCATGTAAAATACATCTTATATACCACATGCAGGTGCTCGTCTAGGTCTCTTGCTCCTTCGATATAAAATGGGGAGCGCTGTAGGTGCCTCAGCCTGTGGGACGACATGTCCTACAACCGCCTCATCAACCTGTGTGGTCGGTGCTGCCTGCTTCTGGGTGATTTGTGAGGCCTGCATCTGCTCATCTCCACTTACCCCCTGCTGAGCCAATATCTGTCCAGGTGATGCCTCATCTATCTGTAGGTGCACATCCCCAACTCTCGCCTCATCTGCCTGTGTAGTCGATGGTGGGTGCTCCTGAGTGATCCGTGAGGCCCACTCTGCTGGTGAAGGTGAATGGTGCACTGTCTCATCATCTAACCCTAAAAGAGGTGATGACGGGTCGATGAAGATCGGTATGATGACTCTATCCAAAATGGTAGTAGCTATCATCCTACGGAACTCGTGCATCTGAGATCCACCCTCTGCATGTCCTGTACCTCTCCCTCTACCTCTGCGCGAAGGTCCTGCACGTCCTCTCCCCCTGCCAATCGGTTGTGGCTCAATTACCTGTGCCATAACGTCGCCCCTAGATGTAGACGGTGCTGCTGAATCCTGAGGATACTGTACCGGGGAGACACGATGATGCCGTCAAAGGATCTGGTCGAATGTAAGATGTGGATGGCCCAACATCAGTGGACTACAATGACACCTGACTGGATGAGGATGGTCCTGATGTGATAGCCGATGGACCCATCGGAGTAAAAGGGTCGACTATATCTGAAGGGGGTGGCATTGGAACGGGGATGGCATAGTTGCATCAGCAAGTACGACCTCTGACTGGTATGGCACGTGACTGGACATGGAAGGCCCTGCTATGGGAGGTGATGGACCTACAGGAGTGGAAGGGTCAGCTCTATCCAAAAGGGGTTGGCACTGTAACCCAGTAACGACCCATAGCCTTGAAAATGTCATCAACAGTGTATGTCGTCATGACTGAGGAGTATTAGCACAGCTTTATAGTTGAAGTTCCACCCTCGTAAAGGCTGTATTTATACAATCCATTCCATCTCGCAACTTGCACCCATGAGTTGTCATGTCAATTAAAGTCTGCATGTCAAGCCTGAATCCATTTCAACAATCACGTGAAGCCATTATAGGCATTGCACCATTGATGCGAGAGGCTGCAAAAATTGACATGACAAGTCCATAAAAGGCTGGGAAAAATTTCTTCAGTCTTAGTCCATTGCAGTCATTTGGAAGTATTTATTGTTAGGGTATTTCGAGCTTTACGTGAAGCCTGAAAAGGAATGTATCATACCCTATACTCCAAATCCATTTCAAGAATCACGTGAAACCATTATAGACATCGCATCGTCTCTGCGAGAGGCTGCACAAATGACATGACAAGTCCATAAAAGGTTGGGAAAAAAGTCTTCAGTCTCAGTCAATTGCAGCCGTTTCGAAGTATTTAGTGTTACTCCATTCAAAACTTCACTTAAAGCCTAAAAAGTAATGTACCATGTCTATCATGTCATGAGGGGTTAATGCAAGTCTTAAGTGAAGGATGACATAACAAGTGTTCAGTATGAATCCATTGCACTGTACGAAACCGTTCACGTGAACCATTAAGTCTAAAACCATGACATTGTCCTCCACATATTGGCATCACTTGGGTAATCAATTGTAGGCTTCACGTGAAACCATTATAGCCTATATAAGTTGTGTGATAACGTTAATAAGTCATAAACCTCACCCACACTTGCAAAGATGCCGAAGCGAAAAAGCTTACGGGGTGGGTCGTCCAGTCGTTCGGTCCCAGGCGACCACACGCACTCAAACAACCAAACTTCTTTGGACTTCCTTAGAGTGGGTACGTACATGGATACAATCGGTAACAAATGGTATGGCTGAACATGTCTATTTCTCAACAAATCTATTGTCATGCACCATACGACGGGTCTGGTTAGCCATATATTTATTGGCGAGGTATCCCAACGACCACCCCGCGGTGTGACTGAGAACCAATGTAACAAGTTGAGGTTGCCGTGGGAAGACTTACTTGATAAACGGTGTGAACAAGAGATGTATTGCCGATGGCATGGCCTTCGTGTCCCAAAGGCCCGTTCACCTAAGGTGTGGGGTAGTCTGTCATATTCAAGTAGTAAAGTCATAAAAGCACTTGAACGCGAGATTGACCAAATGCAATGAAGGTTGGATAGGTATCATTTTACAGAGCATACGAAGAAAGAATGTGCTAATCCAACACAACGAATAATATACATTATTAAAGATTCGTTACTGATATCTGACCCAGAACTTTCAGACTTATCAGAAGAAGAAGGCGATGATGACTATATGAACTCTCTACCTAGTAGCCTTTCGGTTGCTAGCAAACCACTGTGTTGTTACAAACATGGTCCATAAAGCTTATTCATGTTTCTAGTTAAGTTTGGTGTGAAGTAAGTTAATATGTAAGGGTAATATTTGCCATCTTATGTTTCATATAATATGTCCATGTAGTGGTCATAGTTAAGATTTTTTGTTTCATGTAATATGAGTCCATGTTATTTTAAGTCCATGATTCGATAGAGACAAGACAACTACCTTACATAACAAAATAAATTACATGCATAACAAAATATAATTACTTAAGGTGTCTAAAACACATTAAGGTATCCAAACAACAACTACTATTATGCCACTCGTCGAAGCCTCTCCGGACATTTTCACTTGTCATGCCCAATTTGTTGACAAAGACTGCAGTGGTAGCTGTGCTTTTGCCTGGAGGTGTCCATTTCATTGCGAATACGGGCCGTTTTAGGTAAACCTGGCTTTGGATTCAGTGATCGCAAACAGCATGTAATGGGGAGTAACGTGGGCATACTACTCAAGGGCCAGTAATTTTCATGGGGCATTGGGCTAAAATTAGAATCCCAAATGCATGGGTATACATCAATTCTGTACTCTGGTGCCACCAAGTAAAACGAATCGACGCCTAAGTTCACGGTGATAGCAAGCATGTGCGAACATGGATATTTGTTAATGATGTATTTTGAACAAAAACAGCTGGGCTGGTTAAGTCTTACAACCTATTTGTGCCCACCCAACATCTCGTGGTGTGTGGTTTCGACCTCATATTCACCTTCTTGCCTGTGAACAAAATTGAAATCAGTTTCATTGTCACAAAAATACTGGTAATCTTAAAAGTGATGGCAGCGCATTTACCTGTTAAACGCTCTCAACAAATGTGTATTTCCTTTGCACTGGTATTTTTCTATTTGTTTTTGTAGCTTGCGGCCATACCTCACACCAGCAGCCCAATTCTTAATACACTCAATTCTCCTCTCGTCAAAATACTTAACAAGCCTGTGGAATGTAGTTTCCACACCTGCTGTGATGGGCACATTCCAAGCGCCCCTCAATACACTATTAAATCCCTCTGATAGATTTGTAGTCAAAATCCCCCACGTACGACCTCCATCATGTGTAAGTGTCCACTTTTTAGCCTCCATCTCTTGCAACCCAATATAATGCCTCTGGTTTAAGATTTTCAATCTCTTTCATAATCAAGTTGAACTTCTGAATTTGATGGCAATTACCAGCCCTCCATACCAAATCCATGAGTTTCGTGTTGTTGAATTTCTTGTTGAAGTTGTTGTGGACGTGCCTGAGGCAATATCAATAATATCCAACCGATTGCAAATGCGGATGTTCCTAGTACCGCGCAACAGCATTCAACAGGCCCCTATGCCTATCAAATATCAACATGATGCTCTCATGGTTAGGCACTACATGCCGTCTTAAGTTCTTAATAAACCATGACCGCGACGCTGTAGTCTCTTCATCTATAATGGTAAAAGCAAGTGGTAAAATGTGTTCATCGCTAGTTGATGCGGTTGCTACCAACATCTTCCCGGTGTATTTTCCATTAAGAAAAGTCCCATCAATGCCGATAACAGGAGGGCAGTGAGCGAATCCATCGATGGCGGGTTTGAAAGTCCAGAACACATAATTAAACACCACCTTATCCTGTGTAGTCGACGGCAACATATTCCAGTCTACAACTATCCCAGGATTAAAGGTCTGTAGTGCCGTCATGTACCGGGAAAGCTTCATGTACAACTCATCCCAATTCCCAAATATCACCTCAATGGCTCTTGTTTTTGTAAGTCATGCCTTCCTATAAGATACTGGGTGCTTTAATGCAGTTCGTACGGTAGTGATAAGCGATGCCACTTTCGTTTCCGCATCTGCCTATACCCAAACACCGACCACATTCAAGCGTATACATAAACATCTCCCGTTTTAATTTTAAATTACATTGCTTTAAAACAAATATAGTTTACCTTAACTGAGTCTAGTATGGCTGTCGTAATGAGATCAGTATCAATGTTACAGTAGTCCCTCTGTAATATTCTAAACACACAATGATGTGGACCAGGATACGTCTTCACGTAAAAGAAACCGTGTTTCTCTTTCTTTAAGGCTCGCAACCTCCAGCTGCGATCATGCTTGCACCTTACATCCCAAACCTCTTTGCCCGTTTCCACCACCACATATTGTTCTTTTTTCTTTACATTGTACATCTTTACTGCATACTTCACTGAATCTTTGTCTTTAAATATCATCCCTTTTTCGAACTTTACGGTATTCGAGGTCCATATGTTCCCACGACAATAAAGGTCATGACTAGTTACGGTAGTGTCACTACCCCCCCTCCAAGTTTGTGAAGAAAGGGGTAGGAGTGTATCGTTCCGGTATAGCAACTGAAGACGATAACGGTTCACCAAATTCAGGCCCCTCATCATCATATTCATCATCAGCCATTAGTTCAACGTCAATGTCCTCGTCCACGTTTAGATCAACACCTGCACTGTCAGGTACACCACCCATATTAACGTACTTGTCAACAGGCCGGTGGAACCTGTCAACTGGGGAAGTTGATAGGTGTACTAGAGATAGACGCTCAGCTCCTGAACCTGTACCAATGTCGTGTTGCATCTGTGATCCCCCGACTGTGTTTGACCCATACGTTGGATAATACAAGTGTGGGGATATAACGGCATACTGTGAAGCCTTGGTGTAAGATTCTTGAGTCAACATCCCAGTGAATGAGCCGAGAATGCCACTATGTGCCCCATGAGTCAACATCCCCGTGAATGAGCCGGGAACCTTGTATGCCCCGTAACTTGAACACATCGGATCTAGTACATTCAACCTACTCGTTATGTTCTCTTTCTCCACGTGCAGTTCAATATAATTCAGTGTGGAAAAACACGACAGGATGTCCAACACACTATCTAAGGTCATGTCATCATTGATGGACACCTTCTTGTAATAAATGAATCTCTCCCATTGTCTATGGGGATGTTTGTATATCAACTTCAAACGGATGTTATCCCCTTCATCTACAATCTTGGGCATAAGAAACTGTTCTAATTCTTCCAGTGTTGTTCTGCGTTGTATAGTGTAAAATCCCTTCGCTTTAGTATCATATGACATACCTTCGTCAGGGTCTTGTACTATCGTCCCGCCCTAATAGCACATCACTTTTACGGTACCCATTCAATCAAACTTACTCTAACTAAATATATGAAATAACAGTTAGATGAAGGTTCAGTACAAGTAACAAGTTAGATGAAGTAAAATAAGCAAGTAAAATAGCAACTCCAAAGATAAAAATCTCAATTAAATAAACAATAAACAATAAATAAAATAAAAAATTAATGAATTAATTTAAATTTTGAATTCAATATTTATCCAAATAGTATTTAAATAGTTAAATATACAAGCAAGTAAAATAAAATTATTTATTTCTTCCACATATAAAAATCTCAATTCAATAAATAAAATATAAAATTAATGAATTAATTTAAAATTATAATTAAATATTTATCAAAATAGTATTTAAATAATTAATATTGCATTAGATAGTTGCTTTTGATCAAAATTTCAATTAAGTATTTGCAATATAAAGCCCTTTCCTTAGATCCTTCTTCTTCTCTTCACTTTATATTCCCAAAAACATAAATTTAACTAACTTGCATTAGATATGCCTTCTCTTTACCTACTGATTGCATTTTAGTTTAAAACCTTAAAGCGTAATTTAGTTGCTCTCCAAATATTTTGAGGATTTCAAAAATTCAGCAAACACCTTGGTTTCCAAGCCAATTTTAGCTGCTTCTAGTCTACAAACCCTAACACTTTTTTCCCCATTTTAGAACAACACACCTACAAGTTTCCTATGGCAAAAACCCAACAGAAATCTAACTGTAGGCAAGATTGATTTTTTTAGCAGGTCTGAAATATGGCCCATTATTGGTTAAATGATACAATATAGTAAAAGAGGAAAAGCATATTTCTAGATTCTAGCTTCAACGATCAAGCAGGTTATCTAGCATAACTAGCAACTTATGTGCTCCAACATAAATATGTCAACACTAATGTGCAACTAAAAATGATACTAGATTGGACAAAAGTCACTCGGGATAGTATACAGTTCAGAATTTTAGTATTCTTTTTCTTTAACATAAAAAATATTAAAGGCTTTACAAAACTAAAACTATGAGCATCTTTACCAATAATCTTTTGAACAATATATATATATAGAGAGAGAGAGAGGGGGGGGGGGGGGGGGGGGGGGGGGGGGGGGGGGGGGGGGGGGGGGAGACGAGTTACCTGGTTACAATACTAACTTCTGAAAATGCAACGTCAGATCAGGGAGGAGCGAAGAGGGCTGGAGAGAGATGGTAATGTCACCGCAACCGTGGAAAGGTAGCCGAAGGGTCCGTTGAACAACCAGCCGCCGAAAGAGAGAGAGATTGCGTCAGAGAGAAGAAAGTGAGAACCCTAATGACGCTTATGCGTGAAACGTTGGTTATATCCGTGGAAAGCTAAAAGCGTCAATGTTGTTGACGTTTTTCTAAGAAAAGCGTGAACAGTATTGACACTTTTCACTGGACTAAGGAAGATGTCAATATTATTGACGTTTTTTTGCCTAATCTTTAAAGTGTCGTTCATAATAACGCTTTTTGTGGAACAGAAAACTTTAGTTTTGTTGAGACTTTATTTTATTTTCCTTAACTTAACCGAGTTTGAAATTAAAATCGAAATCGTGAACAGTGTTGACGCTTTTGTTAAAGACATCACCATGAATGACGCTTAGCCATTATTTTGTAAATATTTAAAAAGTAACCTTGGTTTAATATATATTGATTAAAATAATCCTATTTTGATAAACAACCCATTACAGATGTGTTTTTTACTGTTAAGTCGTACATGCATGTATACACAATTTTTGTAGCTTAATTGAAGGTTATAATCCTCAAGCATCACGCGGCTCACTATTAGTATGCTAGTGTAACATAGCTATCGTCAGTATTTAAATCGTTTGTGTAAAGTATTTATTAACACTGTATCAAAAATAAAAATCTAAAATAAAGCTAAGTGATTTTTCACTTTGACTGTATTTGCATTTACTTTTATTTTTATATATATATATTTTTTTCTATTTGAAGGAGTGTCATTTTTCTTTTCTTAGTTGTCATTTTTGTTCTCCCTTTTTAATGAGAACCAACTAATGACCTAGATGGTTGAGATGGTGAGATTCAATCAATTTTCTTACCAACAAAGGAAGTCCAAACTTATAGAAAGTCATTTTTTGTGGGTTACTTTTTGCACTGCATGGAGAAGTGGAGATTTTAAGCTTTGATAAGTTTTTACGATGACTAATTTCACATAGCATTTGGCAAAATGACAAGAAGACCTAATAAACATACCATATCATTAGTGATTCTCGAGTGGGGGTCCAAAATCGGTTAAACATATGTGTAAGAGATGTTATTTATGTATTTCAAACCTGTGACACCCATGTAAAAATAAAACAACCATATTACTGCACCAAGACCAGCCCTCCATTGAAAAGGTGAAGAGAAAAGGAAAAAAAGAAAAAAAAGAAACAGAAGCAACAAAAAATTTGAATTGTAACATAGTGAATTAGTTTGTCATGCCAGCTCTCTTGTGACAACCCCAGTGGCTACTCAAGCACACAATTTTGGATGGCTATTCATATCAAACAGCAATTTGAAGACCAAAGAGGGGTTTTTTTATTTTTTTTATTTTGCATAGCTCAACCATCTACTCCCAAGCAACTGCTCATCCACTCTCAAACTACGAAAGATAACTGTCCTTAAGGCCGAATGCCGATACTAATGATACATATATGACATTACTATATACTAGGTCTAGCTTAGATTGCAAGCTTATAATGCAAAATGGTGATGCAGATCAAACATCTGATCACAAGAGGCAGCCATAAACACATAAATATTTCACATAATGATCTTATTCCCGAATCTTAATTTGAAAATAACGAACTTAGTTTTCTGTTCGGCTAACCAAAGCACCACGGGGTTTCCATACGATGTTTGGATTACACATTCTGTGAGGCTCACAAATGATGTGTTCGGCTGAAAAATAAGTTACGGACTACATCTCCCACCCGGATGAGAAGAGGCCTAAAACACTGGATTACAAAACCCACAGGGGAGGTGGTATTAGACATCCTTGTAGTGGTGACTATCCTGTGAAATTACATCGTTGCCCGTTTATCACCAAAACCAAGAAATTATCTTTGTTCTCTGTCTCTTAGTTGCAGCAACGTCTATCTCTTCGGCAATCCAAAACCTCATCCCCATTACAGATCAACAAAGACCTACAGAAGCAGATGAGTCTTTGATGATTGCCTTCTTACCCACCTCACTTGCCCGTCTTTAGTTTCCTTTAACGCAAGCTTCATCAGTGAATCTCACTACTGTAAAATTTTATCAGAGATTCGAACTAGGTTTCATAGATCTAATTGTGATTGATCGACATCTTCCCAGCTTTATCAGAGATTCAAACTGGGTTTCATAGGTTCAATTGCAATTAATCGATATCTTCCGGTCTTCAATGACACTTACAAAACCACACCAGTTCACAATCCCTATAAAACCCAAAAGAGAACCCATCGTTGGCCTTCATAGAATGCTGGTTTTAGCCTTGAGCTAGTTGTACTAGAAATATATATGGTTCTCTGTATTGACAATGATCCCAGAATTTGTAGTTAGCTTTGTGAGGATTCAATAGTTGATTTTACGTAGTGGTAATCTGCTGGTATGATGTCGATGATTGCAATGCTCTGTGAAAAAATCAATGGCTGGGAACTTGACTGGTTTTGACTTTACAATTTTCAATCTCAGCCCTCACAATGGACGGTTAAAGGAAAGACAAGATTATTCCTTCATTTCAATGTGAGGGTAAAGTGGTAATCCTCATCCTTTGCATGATGATCCAAACATGGGAATGGACAATAGCGCATCATCCCTTGCCTCATCCCACAACAATATGAGTAACCAAACATAGTATAAGTAATTTCTCATCACATTATAGTATTACTTATCACCCATCATTACCTTTCTAATCTCACATTATTACTTATCTCCATTCTTTTATCCCACAAACAAGTGGGGCCTTTACTCTCTAAAATAATAGGATACAAAACTTTGAGCTATGATTACCACCATTGCTACCAAGTACCAACCAATCCATTGAAGGGCTCTCACGAAGTTCTTCCGATACTACTGGACAGTGCACATGTGGAAGGTTCTGCAAAATATGTGGTAGTGAACTTTATTAAGGATGCAGATTAGGGCAAAAAGTGATAAAACAAAGAAAATAAATATATATATATATATATATGTATATATACCCACCATCTCCATGACGGGAGCTGGTCCATCGGTTGTAGAAGAAGATGCTTTACGAGCAAGGGGTGGTCTGCCTATCACTGTGAAAGAGTATCTGCTGATGAAACATGCACCAGTTTCTCTGCCCCATCAATTGTGGAACTAGGCAGAGTAGTCCACTCCTGAGTCACCTAGAATGGTATATCAACAATCAGGAAAATCTGGCCCCATGCAGTTTTCAAAAAATGCATATAAAAATGTCGTTATGAAATCAGATTCCATTACTGAGGATAGAATCAGTAGATGAACGTGATGGTGATGTGCTCCTCTTTATCTCTGCAAGAGTAAACCAATCATTGAAGATCTTCCACAGATATCATCCTAAACGAGCAAATATACAAAGCAGCGGTCTAAACATTATGAACAACTTCATTCAGTGAAAAAATTATAAAATACAAGGGGGCTTCATCATTCATGTGTCTCTTTAGTTCTAAAGGCATCCATTATCCATACAATCTTCTTTGCCAAAAGAAATTTCAGAGACAGGGAAAAAGAATCTGTATCTAGAAGATGTAATATCATATTCAGTCTCTGTTTGCCAGAAAGGGAATGTGAATGCATTTGGTTTACTGGGTTATCTTTGAGGATTCTAGCATGCGTCTGCCAAAGCGAATCCTACTATCAAGTACTTTGTAATCATTGTCAATGCATTTTTCTTATAATAGAGCAAAATTTTGTTTACAAGCATCAATCTGAACCAGGAAAGGTGGTACAAAATTAATTTTAATTAAATTTCTTCTAGTTACTTTACTTTTCATTCTTTTAAAGTGCATTTGGATAACTAATCAAAACTGTACTGCTCATGTGTTTTGAAGGCACCTAAAGCTAGGTATCCCCATCCCAACATAAAAAATGGAAACCATTACAACAAATTTTATTATCTTCATTCTTAATAAATTCTAAAGCTGATCCTGTACTGTCAGTTTTATTATTCACTCCTATCTCTTTAAATGGCTATATCCTTTTCCCTCCTCAGTATCTTTGGCCAAAGAAAAGCACTATACTGAACTCATGGATTCATATTTCCGTAATACCATGTAAATAGGAACTGACCCAATCAATTTCCGTGGGTCTTCAAAAGCTCCTTAGTTGTCATACCACAGCTCTTCCCCCATCTCCATTTAGGGCCCAATCAGCTCAGACAAAAGTGATCAAATTGGAGGTTCGGCTTAGGAGACTCATGATTTTGATGGCTAGGATCCACGAATATGAAACTCCAGAAGTCACTTCTTTTGGTTTATAATGCTCAGGTTAGCCACACTAGACGTCGGGATTAAATCCTGCCTCATTAAGAAGCGCATAAATGATTGAAACAGATTTTAGGGGTAATTGCACTTTACCCCCTAATGGTTTGATCGAAAATCAGACGACTCCCCATGTGGTTCAAAAGTGACATATAATAACCGCCTTATGGTTTGGACTTATTTGCAAAGTGGATAGAATCATGATAGAATTGGTGAAATGACAAAAATACCCCTGCGAAGGACAACACTTTACTTTGACATAAAAGGGCAAAATCGTTTTTTTTATGTTCCATTTTAGAGATGTAAAATGACTCACCCCCCGATTTTATGATCAAGTTATTCACTTTTTTTTTCCAATTTCATTATCAATATTTTTTGTCCTGCATATCAAGTATGTTGATAAATATATGTGTGGTGTAATAAATTCATATGTAAACAGGTCCTATGTGTAGATTTAGGGAAGTTTGTCTTCTTTGACACCGTGTCTGTCAGAATGCAAGACCCATGTCAACATACAAAAATTATAGTTAGTGACAAAAACATAAAGTTCTTATGGCGGATAGGAGAGTAGGAAAGGATGGATAATGGGGCA
Source organism: Euryodendron excelsum (assembly GCA_033060915.1). Lineage (NCBI taxonomy): Eukaryota > Viridiplantae > Streptophyta > Magnoliopsida > Ericales > Pentaphylacaceae > Euryodendron > Euryodendron excelsum. The sequence goes on along the minus strand of CM065381.1, from coordinate 11,123,171 downwards.
GTGAGTCATTTTCTACAATTATCACATGAGGGGTTGCCCTTTAGCAAAGGGGAACACAATAAAACACAAACTAAAATTAACCAATGAAACAAATGTCACCACGCTTGACTCAATATTCTAGAACTTCTTTGATTTCTGGCTAAGCAATTTGACTATGCATCTATGTGGTCCTTTGGAGAAATTAAGGTCAAGGGTGGTTATGGTACTCTTATGACACATCGTGTGGGGCCTTGTACAATAATTGCATGTTAAATGTTCAGTGTAGATATTAACATCTTAATAATGTTTGGCAAATAACATAGTACAATCCACAAATAAAATTGAAACAAGACAAAAAGAAAATAAGACAAAATAAATCATACTTAAGCAGATGTCGCGTACCAAAAGAATGACGTGACCCTTTGACAGCATCAAAATTCTTGTATGTATAGCCAACAAAACTTAAACCTTTGGGAGTCAACATCATCTGCCAATAAGTTATAAGAACAGAATAAGATGCCTTGCTAGATCTTCCATGCATAGGTGCAGAACAATGGCATTAATAATGAAGTACAAACATCATTGAAAGGAATTTAGAAGTTATAAAAAAGCAAATTTAAAGAAGCACAACATTTAGAAATTGGTCAGTTCCAAGTGGAAACCGCTTGACCTTGTATTGTTAAGTCTCAGTAAGCCTGAATTTATGTTCATAATTTGGGTCATTATTCTGCTGGTCAGTTTTTCACTTGTTTTCGTAAATTGTTAGAAACAGTAGTAGTTTCACAATCTTTGGATTTTTTGGACACAGACTATAATTTTTGCAAATGGTTTCGTACTACAAGTCAAGTGAAATGATTGGGTCCTTATAATATGGTTTTAGTTTGATCAAGTGGAATTGAGAAGTTGAAGTGGAGTCATAATTTCTATAGCGTAAGGAGTCCTCAGAATTTTATAGGAAGTCATGTGATTCTTCTAATCTAAGACTTAAGTTTAAAGAAATTTTTAGAGCTTATGTAACTACCTTGGGTTTGTGTGATGCTACCCTAACCCTAGGTGTGATAAGTGTGGGACTCTAGGAGTGATTGCTAGATTATTCTTCTTCTTCCTTTCATAATTCTCTGTGTCAGTATATAATTTTTTATTTTGAAGGCTACCCCAGCAAATTCTAAATCTCTCCATATGGTATAAGCCATTTCTCTAAGACACCTGAAACACTAAATCATGTGCTATCTGCAAATTCCAGCAACCTTGTCTAGAATTTTCAGCAACTCATCACATTGAAGTCAAATGCAGTCCATTTCCCTCATCAAGCATTCAACCCTAGTCCCTTTAAAGAACACCAAAAGCCCTTGGTTATCGCCCACAGGTATTGTTCACAGCCCCAGGACAGTCCCAAAATTGAGTCTTTCCCTTGCTTAATTGAAGACTCAAATCCCTACCCTTTATTATCCCTATTAAACCCTTAAATTTACCTACATTTTCATCAGTTTTTCGGCCATAAAGCTTACCATAATCAGCCCTTAGAAGCCCTTTAACCACTTCCCTCCAACAATTGTAGTCGGGGTAGGTTATAGGAGTGTTGTTTGCACTTGTCCTACAGCAACATTTAAGATTGGGACTTAGTATGTAGCTTTTGCAGATGTGTGGTGCTAGCTGACGACAATGACGATAAGTAAATGAAAATTATAGAACTGGAAAGATGTCTTGGAGTTTAGGGATTTCACAATGTTCTACCACAACAGAATACGGAATATGACTTCAGCTGAAATGCAAAACAAGGTGTAGTGACAACTATGAGACCATAGTCCAACAAAAATGCAGAAAAAAAGGTCAAGCACAAGAGCAATTGACTACACTTTGACGCCCAATTAATGATTGCTCTAAGCCCTCAAAAAAAAAAAAAAAAACTTCAAGTAACTTGTAATGGATCCTGCCCAAGTACAAGTAGTTGTAAACAAGCCCTTCTCAAGCTCTTACATTCTTCTAATGACCATGTGCTTAAAACAGAGGCATTACTAGGGATGGTGACAGGTAAGGTTCAGGACAGGGGCACTCCTATGCTGACCCCATCCCTCCACAAACAACACCAACCCAACCGAGGGAAGGTTAAGTCTTAGATCCGACAACAAAGCACTAAAAAAGTCTAAGATCATATAGAATATCAACCTATTTAGCCTTCTATATAAATGGGAAATGACAAAAAACTAATAAGTTGTTGCAAAAACTTGGTAATAGAAATATAAGACTATTAGTCATACAAGGTGGACTTGTGAACTCGTCGATAATATCTATGCAAGAGGATGTTGATGGCAACAGCCATGGGAGAGAGTCTGCGACGATGGCCATGATGAAAAAGGTAATAATGAAGATGACAAAGGAGATTAGCACAACATAAAAAAGTGTGAAAGAGAGTAAAATAAAATGAGCGGGAGGTGTCTAACATAGGAAATAAAAAATAAATAAATAAATAAAAACTAACCTTTCTATAGGGGAATTAAAAGGATATAAATTACTATGGGTGTATTTGCGTAAAATAGCTTTCTGATCATGGGAAGGTGGGAACCTTTAACCATGTTCCCTACTGGAAACTGAGTCTGAGTTTATCTCGTTCACACCAAACTAGTCCCTACCCTTGTAAGGCCTTCACAAACCTGTCCCACTAAGGCAAGGGTGCAGCAATTACCTACATAAGCAGGTTAAATTGCCATCCTTAGCCATTATGCCTTATTGGTCTCACCAATGAGAGGTGGTTGGAGGATTGGACACAACACAAATCTAACCTTCAATATTATGTTTATAAAGTGACTGCATTTAGACTAAAATCTGCATTCTAACTCTTGGCAACCTGATCTTTTACAATTGCAGGAAGTGAGGGCCTCTATGGCCCCTCATGTGCAACTTCTCTTATTTGTATAATCACCCTAAGACTGACTTCTATTATTCATGCAATAAAATCTAAGGCTTCACAAAGAAATGGAGGGATTGAATTCATCCATTGTAGAAATGGCACCATATGTAAATTCCCAAAAAAGTGGATGTAATAAGATATGAGAAACATAAAAAAGTTCCAAGTTCTTGAGTAGCAGCAGAAAGATAGAGGACGTGGACAGCAACAATTTAATCAAAAGGATTGGGATCTCCTAGGTGGCTAAAGTTTGTAAAGAGGACTTGGGAGGTATAATGGAAGGAATGTTGGATAATGAAACGAAAAACATTATGATGTTGCTAGAAACTTTCTTGACCGCAGTAATAAAATAGTGAGACAATTTTTTATTTATTCACTTACCAATCAGATGGTATAGCCCTCACAAGGCATGGCAGTGGTGTCTTAATGATGTAGGGTAGCAGCCTTGAGAGAAGGTGCAAAAAAAGTCAACATAGAGCAAGCCTCATGACTGTCAAAGTAAAATATATAGATGACGTCAAGTTGGTGCTTCTAGAGGCTTACAGACCTGGTTATAGGTTTTTGAGTGCAACCTTGACATAACTACAGGTTTGGATTGCATGGACTCTTCCAGTTCCCTTTCCAACAACCCCGTCGGGGATGACAATGGGGCTGATCATGTTAACATGATACGGAGTGACTGTAGGTATGAGATATATGTCCCATTCATGAATCCAAATCAGAAATGCTGATCCTTCAAGTGTGACAAAGAAGCAGCAGCAGCTCAGGCTTAGAAGTAAAGGAGTTTGCTGCTGCTCATATGGAAAGATAAATACAAACCCCTTGTTTTTTTCACAACATCCCATTTAATTAGATTCTCTTAAAGTATATCTTGAAATAATAATAACTGGTCATTACAATATCATATAAAATATAGTGCACTTGAGAGCACAGAACATTTCCATACACCCCCACTTTTGGACACATTTCAAGCTGATTCCCCATATCCTAAGACTTGGGGATCAAGGAGGTTAGACGCCTAGAGAGCACCCTCACCCAATATACATACCCTAGTCCAAGTAACTGAGTTATAAATAAGAAATTAAAAAATTTACATCTACTTATGCAAATTGGGGTTTCCTTTTCCTTTGTGTAGAAAAATTACAAACCTTCCTCAAGGGTCCAGAACCCATTCTTGCTGCTGCTGCTGCTGGAGGACACACCTGTGCATAATTTAAACATATATTAGAAATGGTAATCAAGAAAGGCATTATCCTGAACACCAGGAAAACATTTTGTAAAAGCCATATACAGAGAAGAAAGAAAGCATTTAGAGTTAAAAAAAACATGAACATAAGCAAAAGCAAAAGCAATGAAGAGAACTAACACCCCTCATTTACCAAATTTTCTAATTTACTCCACACGGAAGAAAATGTTGTTGTTGTTGTGCGTGTGTTGTGAATTTCTTGTATGAAACCTGTTACCTCTATACAAGAGAAACCCATGGAACAGAGACACACATGCAACATGGCACACCAACAATTAAAATACTAAAAGTTGGACAAAAACACAATGTATTATATTATATTTATTTATACACATATAATCACTCACTACAGACATTTCTTTTATAATTTACAAATTTAATACTATTCAATTGTAACATGAAAGAATTATATATCATGAGTACCTTTTCTTCTTAAGATACTGATTGTCTCTATTTTTGTCTTATTATTTCTGAATAATATTTTCTATCTGTCTATACCTTTTTTAGGAAGTTCCTGGGCCTTCAGTCATAACGGAGTTGACATCATTTATTCGTAAACCAGGATTTTGTACTCTCCCATAAGTATATGTGAAGGCTGGATCTGCACTTTTGGTAAGGCTCTGCTGGTCTCCCCACCCACCCATCCACACACCCCCAAATTTTTTCTTTTTGTTTGCTTTTTTGACTTGGCGTTATCCCTTTACTCATTGGTATATCTATTTACTTACTATTTTTTTTCTTATTTCTTTTCTTTCCTTTGCACTTAATCCCTTTCATGTATTCAACTCTATTTCGGGCAGCACAGGTCGTGCTTAATCAAAATTTCTATTTTTTATTCAATGTATTTAATGGTGACAACATCTTACAAACAAGTGAAGACAGGTCTAGTATATGCAATTCCCCATTTCACACTCAACGTGCGTTAATCCCAATCACTTGGGGTTGGCTAAATGGATCCACTTTTTTTTATAGTTCGCTCTATCAAAAACCTTATACTCATTTAATTCTTAGGCAATTATGTCCTTTCTCACCATCTCAGCCATGTGAAATTCCAGATTTGCGTCAATTTTCCTTTCCACGCTCTGTGTCATTACTATAATAGTTTATAAATGTCTATTTCGCTATTCTATTTAATAGGTTGAATTTTTTTGAAGTTGTTCTTGTGTTTGTGTGATTATGCTTAGCTTTCTCTTTTATTCTTATTCTTCTTCCTCTTCTCTGCACAAGCAAGGACTTCATTCTTCTCGGGTTATTGTTCATATCACAAGAATAGCCTCCTTTTCAGCCCCAAAACACCACCAAATCAAGCGTAAACAAACCCTAATCCTCTACCCTACCCTTTAGCCTTTGAATTATAACATTAAAACCCCATAAATCATTGCTGTCCAAAACTTCCAACATCATTTTTTCTGAAAATTTAGCAACTTGCTGTTTTGGAAATCAAGCAAAATCTCACACCTATTAGTCTACAATTCCTAGATACTTTCTTCTATCACATTAAACCCTAGCCCTACTAGAAAAGTCACATACCAAGTAGGGAGTGTTCAGCCAAAGTGTAGGATTACGAAATTCTGTTTCATACAGTGGACAAGTCCAAGACATATTGGAATTTGGAAATAAGTCCAAGACTGTCTGAGCAGTGTCACTCTCTCACACGGACACTCTCCCCCTATATATAAGTGTCTATGCTACTTGGTAAGATATCTCCAACTCAAAACAATTGGGAAACCATGCAACCTCTAGAAACAAGAATCCTTGAATTCTCCAAAGAACACTTCCCTAGTCCATCGAAAGCTTTTCCAAGAGATACATCTTGCCTTTATGCATTACCACATACTCTTTACATATAGCTTTTACCGTGCATCTATGCTTACATGATCTAAAAGGCTTAGAAAAGCAGTAACGTCATGTAACATAAAGGAACACAATAATTAGTGAAGAAAGATTCCGAAAAAAAAAAAAACAATGCTTGATACCAGAGTATTAAGGAAGAAATCAGTACAACTGACACTTGCCTCGTCAAATTTCATGAAATTTTGAGTGTCAAGTTCCCCAATGACCTCTGGTTTAAATGCTGCCTCCATTTCATAGAGTTTATCCCACACAATATCTTTGAACCAAGGATGAGCCTGATACATCTCAATGAAAGTTGAGCATGTGAGAGAGAAAATTGAAAAAACACAAAGAAGACTGCACTTTAGTTGGTAAGAAAACATACTTTTATTTCGTCTGCCCCTCTAGTACCTAGCCTATGTTCAACATCACAAAGCAACCTACAGATCATATCCTTTGCTTCAGGAGTCAACCTAGCTTCCTCAGGAAACTTCAAGTGATTTCTCCAATGCACAATCTGAAAATTATTAATCAACATGTCAAGGTACGTATAATACACCCATCTGTTTAAAAAGCTAATGCATCACACAGTCTCTTACATGCAGTAATTCTAATAAAAGAAACATGATAAATATCAGAGACCAAAATTGAGTCGTATGTCATCCTAGTCAATCCTAATTATCTTTCTTATGGCAGTTGAGCACACAGATTGCCAGGAGAAGGTGATAGAAAACGAGGCACTGCCTCCTATTAACTTACTGCACCATGCAAGCAGGGTAGAGGGGTTGATCCAATCTGAAGACAAACAGTTGGAGTGTGATATTATGAGTTGTAATGGAACTACTTAGATCAACTAATACCAATATGCAAATTAGCTCCATAGTAAAGAAACAAACTCGAAAAAGACAAGAATCCGGACCTACCTAAGCAATAAATTCCGTTTCTTTCTTCCTTCCTTCCTTTCTTCTTCTTCTCATTTCTTTTCTTTTCTCTCTCCTCCTATGCCACAAGGGGGCTTGGGCCCATGACATAGGTTGAGCGCCCAACCAAATAACACCAGGCCTAATCGACTGGTGGTCCTAAGCAATGAATTGTCCAATTCAAAAAGAATGAATATTAGCTTATTAGTAATTCCCTTGGAATTGCCAAGTTTCATTTTTTGTTATTCTTCCACTTCTTTGCTTATTGTTTTTGTTTGACACTTAAAGAATATTTTATTTTATTTTTGTTCGATGTAGGTGCATGCGTCCATTTCTCCTACATGACACATCACTTCATCTTCACATTGTCGCCACGTCATCGTCATGTCCATGGGCTCGATGCCACGTGTTAACCTTGTAAGATGGCTCATAGGGTCAACCATTGCCAACTCAAGATAACGTATGCAATGCCTTAACCTTGAGCTCAGGCATTAAGGGAGGGGGGAGGTTCTATAACACCCGCTCACCCATAATTGTGCTTGAGGCATCCCCCTCAGCTAGGCCTGTGGAACCTTTGCCCAAGCTTCTCCTCGCTTAAGTGCCCCCTTCTAAGACGTTGTTTCCTTATCTCAAGCACACAACCCTTAGGGTTATCTCCTTCAAGACACCTCCAAACTCTTATCACCTCCATAAGGCACCATGATGCAACATGACTATATGTACCCAAATGACCTGATGACCTCCACACGAGACTATGAAGACTTGTGAATTGGCAGCTATAGTTGAGGGTTCTTCAAAGTGGCTCATCCCACACTCCCTCAATGGACTTGTATTTTGACCCATTTGAGAGAGAGAGAGACATCTACTACCAGACATTTAAAAGAAAAAACGGCACTTATAACACATAATCACCTCTGCACACTTCAATTGACTTCTAACCACCTTTAAAGAGCTTGGGATGTAGACCTTGCCTCTAGTTGTTGGGCCAAGGAGAGTGCCGCTTGTCCTTGGCCTCTTACAGAGCAAGTGACACTATTCACAAGCGAACTCAACCTTTGGGGCTCGACCCTCTTATAAGTAGGAGGTCTTCACGTCCATATGCGTATGCATGGAGAAACAGTTTACCATTCTCCTTCTATGAGCTCAAAAGTCTTTGGTTCTCCACTACCACTCTCTCCAACTAGGACCGCCTCACCTCTCTCTCCTCCACCTCAGGTGGTCTCTCGACATCTCAATGTTGGTCATAATTTCCCATAAAGGCCACTACTAAACCACTCCTCACTCCAACTCATTGGCTATGTCCACATCATCCACAATAAGTAACCCAAGAGAATTTGCCATTTGAAAATCATTCATGGTATTCGGCTTTGTTTCATCCTTTCTTGGTCTAAATATAAGTTTAGTTATCTAAAAGAATGAACAGAAAGCAATAGAATGGAGGCCTAAGGGAGAAACTAGAGTGAGGTAATACTATAATAGGGTGGGTATTGGATGATTGGCTGGAACGATTCAACTATTGGGTAAAAGTTTGAAACAGTTCAGGCTGGATAGAAATAATACATTAAGTCTCTATGAAATCTTTTAAATAATAACTAAAATGGTACTTGGTTGGTCAAGTAGCAATCCTCACAAATCCAAACCATTTATCACGATGCAAGACCGAATGGCTAACTTAAACATGTTTATTCAAGATGGACCACAGGACTCATTCGAAAATTTTCAGCCATGTTCTCTATTCAGCTCTCCTTTATTTCTCTGTATGGTGCACACTTGTGCACGAGTGTGAGCCTCACAGAGAGAGAGAGAGAGAGAGAGAGAGAGAGAGAGAGAGAGAGAGAGGTTTACTCAAATTGACTACCAATTTGGTCCTTTACTTACTCTCAATTCATGCTTCAAAGCTTGTTATAGGGATTTTCCCCTCTTATAAAACTACTATAAAAGCCTTCCAGTCAAAGGATAAAAAATAATAGCATGACATTAAATTACAGAGAGAAAATATCTACGAGATGTCAGAATTGTTGAATTGTATTCACAGCTAAGCCAGCTGAAGGACATGTAATCTGATATTGTTCAAGTTATTGGTGTACAATTGTGTTTGCTGATTGTAAGTACAGAGCAACCTAGGCTCTTCTTTTATTATTGGGCTTCATCTTAACTATTCATATTAAGAGATGGAAGCACTGCTAAGCCTGAAACAAATTTGCTTCAATTAAAGTTTTTTTTTTTTTTTTTTCTCTTTTGACAAGTTCAATTATAGATTTCCAAATACAACATCCAATAAAAGTCATCTATACATATCTAAAGATTCCTGACGCTTTAGGCATCATTACCAAATCAAGATGTCTAAAAGAAAGACCATCAATATCATCCTTTCCGCTGAACTATGTGCGGATATTGCATTCTGGATAGATACTTCATTTGAAAACCAAGTATTAAGATTTCGTAATGACATCAGTTTACATGCAATTCTCATCTCACTATAATGATGGAACAAAATCAGTTCATCATAAAACATAAAGTACATAGCTTGCTCACCTTTCTACAAGTTGTTATAGGGTCATCGGCGTAGAATGGGGGGTAACCAACAAGCATCTCATACATTATAGCACCAAGCGACCACCTGCAAGTAGCCACAACACATCCACCGTATCAACGAGTTGCCAGAAGGAAAATCACGATGTTGTACTAAAATGCAAGTCATCCAATAATGGCACAGAAGTACATTGTAAAACTCTCTCGTTAAAGCAACCATAAACAACTAAGAAATCCTCCTGGAAGTGTTAATTACTACACAAAGGAGACATACAACTCAGTTATGATGAACATAAGAAATAATATATCAGTTTATTTAGGTCAATTTCAAATTCAACCTTCCTTTAAGATATGTTTAATTTCATCGCATAGAAACAAAGAATAAACCCTCTCCCTTTTACTGTGATAGAAAATACCCCTCTTCATACAGATGTATATAAAAGATTTCATTCCTACTGATACATATGCACAAGCACGTAACAAAAAACAAAAAGCATAAGAGAATTTGATACTAACAACAATAAAATAAAATTGATGTAAAATACAAAAGAGTATTCGAAAGAGTGAAGTAAAATGGAAACTTACATAATGAAGTTCATGGCATTCTAGTGTTCTTTGCTAACTCAATTTAGAGATCTCAGACACAGGGTTTCAATAGAAAGCACAAATTGAATAGAGGTTCCTCTATTCTTGACCAACATGTCATTCACAAACAAGTGAACAATTTGTACATCTAACAAAAGTTTGCACTGTCACTAGTGAAGTTTAGAAAAACAAAGGTATGATCTACCAAATGTTTAGCTCCTCTGTTAACCTAATTGCACAAAAGTTCAAAACCCCGCACAACATTAATATGTAAAATTAAACTCTTCTCATACATAAAAGATGGGTGGATAAAGAAGGAAAAAATAGAGGATGTAAAATAAAGATATGTATTGTTGAAATTTCTAGACAAAACCTCATCATTCAGATAACTAACCAATCACACTCTTTGCCATATCCTTTCTTCAGTAATACTTCTGGAGCAATATAGTCAGGTGTGCCCACAGTGGAAAATGCCTGGAAAAGGAACATGACAAGATAAATAGAGCCTTAGAAATAAGGTTTCAAAGGGAAAAAAATTGAAATCTGGTTCTTTAGCTCTAAATTTGTATCTGCAAATGACAATAGCCTAAAAACACAAACTCAAGTAATAGCATGATTGAGTGTAGGTAGCTGTGTATCTAATACTAATAACCTTCACAAAAAGAGAGTAGAAATAATAATGAGAGAAAATTTACCAGAGAACAATGTTTTGAGTGGAACCGCAACATGAGACACACTTGGGTCAGCCAAAGCACACCTAACTACTGAAATCTAAGCACCAAAGCCACCCCTAACTAGTCTGAGGGTCAAAATCTCCTCGGACCAACCCGCCAATTTATGCAAACCATTAAAATAGGACATTTAGTTAAAGAATTTCTAGATGTCAACCAAAATTTAGGGAACTTGCAGAACTTGTGAGGTAATTGATATATGCAGCTAATTGCAAAGTTACAACTGACATATTGATTATAAAAGCGATTTTGTTTTACTGAAGTTTATGGATGGTTGGAGTTGAGAAGGCTGGTCAAGGGAGCCTTCTAAGAAGTTATGGTGGGCACGAAGATGGCATTGGACCACTGAGGTGGGCTTGGTGAGAATGGAGGCAGCCATAGGAGGAGAGAGGTAGAGAGCAATAACGGAGATTCTGGAGGAGAACCAGAGTCTTAGTAATAGTGGTTGTTTGGCGACAAAAGAGGTGGGCCACTATTTTATAATTTTATAGGAGCAGCCAGAGAACATGGGGGCCTGTTCATGACACGTGCTGAGTGAATGTAATTGAGGGACTGCAAGCGGCTTTGTGTTGTCTGACATTCATTAGTGGAATGACCAACCCTAATTTGTGGTTGAGATAGTGCAGTCGATATCTTCCGAGTTAGATTGGCCATGGTCCAAATGTGAAGCTACACATTAAATAAAGTGGTTATCCTGAGGCACACGTAAAAATTACAATAAATATTTCTCGTTAATCTAAAAAGAAAAGGAACATTCAGTTGAAATGTTGGAAAATTAGTAACCCAGGTTATTTACCCATACAATGGACAAGCCGACGACTATGTATACAATTTGGTGAAGAAAACCCAATACATGTGGGTGACTTTCAAGACTAGATCCAAGCTTTTCTGAAATCAATTAGCTTCATTCAGGACCCATGAAAACTGGATCTTCTGCATGTTAAAGGAATGATACTTTCTAGAGGGTGCAGTGGCATATGCATTTATGCATACACGTTGGCCTATCATTAAATACTAAATTGCTCTAGTCTTAGCATTCCAACTTTCAAGGTCTTATTATGTAGCTCTTTACAAAATTATCAATCTATTGGCTACATACATATTTTGGCATCTAATCTGAAAAAATGCGTATCAAAGTGCCAGATTTATAAAATAAGGAAGAAAATAATCTACTGCTTACCAATGTCCTCCTGTTCATTTGCCAATGCTGCAATTGTTCAAGGGGGCTTTTCCAGCGGCTTCCATTACCGGTATCTGGAAAGCATCCATTGACATCCATCGATTCCCTCAGATTGTCACCATTCATCACTTCATTTTCACTTATTGGGCATAAATTTGAACAGTCAAGAGGTTTGCAAAGACCAAAATCAGAGAGCTTCAGGTGACCATTTTTGTCCAATAGAAGGTTGTCAGGTTTAATATCTCTGCAAAAAACATGGTTGTAACCTGAATAAGGTTAACAAGTTAAACCACTCAATTTCGTATGCAAAGCATTCTAACATACTCCAGTGTCTAGTAATATTTTACTAATGTGTGACTAACAGGATAATACCAACCTGTGGATGTAGTTATGCTTATGAATAGACTCTATAGCCAGAACACTTTGAGCAATATAAAATCTAGCCACAGTTTCAGTTAAAGTCTCTTCTCTCATCAGCAAAGTCATCATGTCACCTCCAGGTAGATATTCCATTATCAAATACAAGTATTCAGCATCTTGAAAGGAATAATAAAGTTTTACTATGAAGAGGCTGGCAACTTCCGCAAGCAAATCCCCTTCAGCTCTAACATATTCAACCTATGGCATAAAAGGAGAATCAGTGAGCACACAAAGCAATAGAATTATGCAATATAGCGCATTGGCAGGTATAAGTAATAGTGAATATAACCTAAAATCATGGTGAGCAAGAAAAAGGCAAGCATAAATACTGCAGTATGAGGCTTCTTAAAAATTGAAATTGTTAAAGAAGTATACGGCCTTCAACCAAAACAAGCCATGTGAACTGTTCAAATCACTTCCGCCTAACATTACAAATAATACACATCCAGTTTATAGTTCCAATGGTATACAAATTCTTTTAGCAGGAGACATTAAATCATCATAGATTTAAAATTTAGAAAGTTATAGTTCTTACTGTCAAGTGATAAACTCTGTTAAATACTGCCACCTGCATGCATGTGCATGCAGCTGTCAAACACAGTCCCATAAGAAGCAAGTGAAATAATGCAAGAACTGGACAGTAGACCCTGAACTAGGTAGGTTCATTTGCCAACCACACTTATCCACAAATAGATCACACATGAGGTTGACCTTTTGAGTTCTTTTATACCACTCAACCACATTTAAGGTCTTTTTTACCCCATTTCTTTCACCTCACCTGTACTACAAAAACCTCTACTAGTGTTTAACCATCGAATTTCTTCACTCTTGAAATAAATAATCATGATTTATTGTTTAAGCAAGCAATTGATCAATAATAAATGATGGATTATTGATTATGGGTTATTGATGATGGATCCAGCAATACATCACCGGCAGGAACAGAGGCCATGATATATAATGCCAAAAACATAACCAACAGCTTCTGATCCCCTGCATCAACCAAAAGATGAAAAAAAGTTTCCTAGCACAATGAAAAATAATATGAATCCACAGTATAATCAAAAGCAATAACTCAATCCTCACAGAGCACGGGCAAAGTGCTTCATATTGAAACCAACTAACCACAAAATACCACAGAGACGCATAATGGAAGTGCACAAAAAGATAGATCATGAGAAAGCAACCACAACAGTTTAATATAAGTAATTCCAGAGGCAATCATATGTCACACTACCCAAGCCAAACCCTTTTGTATACCATTCTGCTTAAATTAAAGCCATAGGAGCAGTTAAACTTGTAGGCCTTTCATGTCTCCCTCAAACCCATGACCTTTTTGGCCTTCCTCTTTCCTCAAAGTTGTGGCACCTTCAACTTGAACTACTATTCCTCTTACCCCAGAGTCAAAGGCTTTCATTGCAAGTGATCAAAACACATCTAGCAACTACAATACATCTAATTTTTAACATGAACTCATTTCTGTTCCATCCTTGATGTTTTCAGCAAAATTCTTATTTAAGAATCTCAACCTCATCAGTTCAACCATACATGCAGCTTATGGATATGATTCTAGACCATCCTACATTGCATACTATAAAGCATGACTGAAGTTCTTAACTATGTAATTAATTTTTCATTTTCATTTAACAAATATGAGCGGATCACCGGACACCCAAAAGCATTCCTTGCTTCATCCAAAAAGCTCCAACTCTTTTCTTCAGTTTTTAATTATAAAGTTGCTCATCTCCAACAGCATTTAAATGGGCAACGTCTGCCTTTCACTCCCTATGAAACGGATGCTTAAAAGACAGGGGTCATTCCTAGGTATCTCCTGGCCAACAGTCCTCAATTCCTCAGTGTTCCCAGATTTCTCCCACTTCTTAAATATTACATTAGTATATTCTACCTTAACACGACTCAGCCAAAACATTTTGAACATAAACTCAACTCTCTCTCTCTACATTGTTATAGTGTTTACCCCTAGTCTAGTCATTTAAAACAATGTTGGAGAGTAACATCTACAAAGGACAACACTAGAGTATTCCTATAAAAGAGTGGAATGACATTGGAATCTACAAGGTAATCCATGTTGCTTAATACGTCAGCAAGGACCTTTAATAGTTATACCATATCAAACAACTATAGAAATCCTATAATTAACTATCAAACTTAGTGTCCTTTGCAAATTCTGATCCACCAAAAGTAAAAAGAAATTTTTTCCTCTCTCTTTCTTAATTTGTTAATTTCTTCATCATGTTCTTCTCGTGTTCCTTTTTTTAGTTATTTATTTCTTCTCTAGGTTGGAGCAGGGCAAAATAAACATCCAATGAAAATTTTGAGATCATGACCGAATAAAATTAAATTGGTTAACAAATTAACAAGGGCTGCAAAAGTTTCCGTAACAATAAATTACTAATATTGCACACTGTGCTAGTGAATAAATATGAATCCAACAAACATTATTGATTTTCGTGTGGCACTGGCTCCAGTCATATAACTCAAGTAATCCAACATTTATAGGCTTTAAGCAGCTTGATAATCTATTCCTAACAACTCAAAATCAATTATACATACAAAAGATTTCAAGTACTCATGTTAGCAAGATATAGCTTCTGTTTTGAGTAAAACAAAAACAACAATGCTTTACATTATTCCTAATTACTGTGTGGCATAGTCCATACATATAGAAAAACAAGAAATAATAGGAAAGGCATATCAGGACAAATTTAGAACAGAAGCAGTCCTCTTAAAATCAAAGAGCAATTTATAGAAGCTGATGATAATGTCTAATCCCACCTGTCCCCTGCTGAGCATTTCTGACTTCTTCAGTTTTTTCATAGCAAATATATTGCCAGATTTCTTCTCCTGACAGAGCCTAACCTGTAAAGCACTTCTATGTAAGCACCCAACAAACTCCTACTTGACAATATAAAAACGGTATAGATCAGAGCTGGAAGAATACACAGAAACCACATCAAGTCTGATAAAATGATTAACAAGCATAATTCAACCTGAACAATTCTGACACGATTGACACTGAAAAGTGGATAGAGGTATATGAAACCACTATAATTAGTGCTAGGCTACCAAATTTGGAATTCTATTGAAAGTTACTTAAGGAAGCAAAGTACAAATTATTACTAAAGAACATAGTTGTCAAGATTTGAATCATAGATCAAAAACTTTTGTAAATTGCGAATTAAACCAAATTGAGAAATGTAAGATTCCATTAAAGGATTAAAAAAAAATGGAAAATGTTAAACATACATATAAAATTAAATGCATAAAGAAGAAATGTAGGTTATGGCAATATATAACTTCTAAGACATCTGTGTAAGACACCTGAAAATCACCAAGCACCCTCTTCATTTTTTTTCTTTTTCAGCTTCTTCTAAAGTTGCATAAAGATGGTTAACTTCTTTTGTCAAGAAGGTCACCATAGTACTTGATGAGGAGTTAAAATGAGAAGCCAGTTCACCAAGTGATCCGTTAATCTTAGCCAATATATGGCTTTTAATCAAATGAAATGGACATATGTGATGTAAAAAAATTTCTCAATATTTTGAAAATTCCCACTTTTTGATTACCTCTTCATAGTTAATTCATTTTGAAAAATTCCCACATTATGTAATTCCCTTGTTACATAAATAATTTTCTCTCCATGAAACAACTCACCTAATAAATATCGTATTTGATCTTTTTCTTCCCCTCCTTCTTGTTTGTGTCCAAACCATTTTAAGAACACTTTTTAAGACCTTTTATAACTTAAAAACAATCTGTTAGAATATATGGTATCCTTATAGACTAGAATATGTAGCTTCCTTATAATTTCTTATTTTCCATTACTTGTTCACCACTTCTCTTAGGCCTATATATAGAGGTTCTCTCTCTCATATTATTCTATCATGGTATCAGAGCCACCAATCTGTGGCCTTTTCCAACAACAATCACTCACCAATCTTCCGTAAACAATCTCGTCGTTGGTTGCTATATCATAGCCAACGATCTCCAGTTTTTTCATCCCACCAGTTCATCATTTTCTCATTATGATGCTTGCTCCTTGAGGCCTTCCTTACTCTGAAATTAGGAATTCAATCAAAGGTCAGAAGAACAATCTCACCTATCACTCATTGTCTCTCTCCACTCATTCTCTCTTTCATTATTCAACCCACATACCTTTTTCTTATTTTCACATACCAGCAAGGAGATGTGTGAAAGCATTAAATTTGGTTCTCTTTGGAGCATTAAATTTGATTCTCTTTGGTGACACCATGACTACCAGAACAGCCCACTATGGCCATCAATGCCTCCATACACTTTGACTCTGGCGGCCTTTGCTTTGACTCCTTCGTCGCTGCCTCCAACTGTTCTGGCCATTGTTTTCATCAAAGATGTTTTTGTGCATTCTATATGCACATGTGCCCCTGTCAATGTGCATGTATCTCTCTTGCGCCTAATTCCTAACTTTTGGCTCCTCAATCATCGAGCTCTTCACTTATTCTTGGGTCCTCAAGTACCGAGCCCTTATCTACACTCTTGGCTCTCCAACCATCGAGCCCACCACATTTGTTTCGTCATTCGTTGCACACGCACAGTGTCAGCCTCTCCATGTGTTTGCTTACGGGCTCACGCACGCCACCATATTCTCAGAGCTCATTTTAGAGCTTCTTGCCTCAAAGATCGTTTCAAAGCCTCTCATCTTAGCTCGTTTTCAGAGCTTCTTGCCTTACAATCATTCTAGAGTTTGCCATCTCGCTTTGCACTCATTCTAGAGTTGCCTCATCTTGCACTCGCTTTCAAGTTGCCTTAAAAATATTTTTAGAGCTTCCCGTCTCATTGCACATTTTTTAGCCATTCTTTTCACCGCTCGTTTTCGAGCCATTTATCTCAAGGCTCCCAATCAATGAGCCCCTCATCCATTTTAGTAGACGTCTACTTCAAGCGCCGAACTTTGACTTGCCATCAACAAGCCCCTCATCCACCTCAATGCGGGTTCTAGCGCCGATTTCTGGCTCTGCATCACAAGCCCTCATCCATCTCAATAGGAGTCTACCTCAAGCGCCGAACTCAAGACTCCCAATCAATGAGCCCCTCATCCATCTCATTACGCATTTTGTTTACAATCGCCGAACTCTGGCTCCTAATCAATGAGCCCCTCAACTATTAGTCTCGCAGGAAATAACTTTACTTTGTCACACGCTCGCACACGCTACAGTTCTTCACCACTCATCTCTTGTCTCAAAAGTTATGTGGCTTGTTAAACTGAGTGTCTGTCAATCGTGTCTAATCATTGAGGAGAGATGATAGAATATATGGTCTCCTTATAGACTAGAATATATAATTTCCTTATAATAGGTTCAGTTTCCTATTTTCCATTACTTGTTCACCACTTCTCTTGGGCTTATTTATAGAGGTTCTCTCTCTCATATTATTCTATCATGGTATCAGAGTTATTCTAACACAATTAGAAACATTTTTTTATACTTCCTAAAGTTTTACTAAAATGCATTTGGAAGCTTAGTTAAAATGCAAATTTTTCTCCACCCTGAAGGCCTTAAAGGTCTTTGGGAAGATTGGTCTAAAGGGAGGAGGAAAATAAAAAACAAATAAAGCAACTTTTATGATGGATGAAATGAAACTGAAAGGCTACCAAATCTTAGAAATCATTTGTCAATAGAAAAACAAATGATTCTCCTATGATTCGTTTAGATTCATCAAAACTCCTCACAGTCTAAGATTAGGCCAAGAGGTTCAAACCAAAGAGGAGTTGAATTAGATGCAATACCTAAATTCAAATCGTGAATCATAAAATTATGACAACTATGATAAAGAAGACAAAGAAGTAAAGTTAGGAAAACAACCATAGTAAGCTGTCTAAAATATAATTAACATGACTCAAAAACTTGAACACTAAATTAGAAGAAAAGAAAGAATAAATGGTAGAATAGGAAGTTAGTAATGGGAAAAATAAGTTTAATGACTTTGTACTGAGGACCGATGGTAGCATCCCAAACTATGTAATTATTATATCTTAAATGTATCAAATTTGTTCCATTTTTCAAACAGTTCTTTTGATGGACCTATATACACAGTTCAAGTATTGAATTGAACAAAAGGAAGCTTTTTGCATACTAAAGAGAAGTCATATCTCAAACCTCTCCGAAGGCTCCTCTCCCAATAATGGTTAGAAGCTCAAAATCATCAACGCAGATCTTATGCCGTTTAAGTCGCATATACTCTGTCTCTTTGCTCTCCAAATCCTTTAGTAGATTGATTTGGTCCTCCTCTGATACCTCTGAAGAAGCCAACTTTTTTTCTAGCACTGAGCGCCTGCAATTCATTAACAAAATATGTCAGAAAGCATATCAAAATCAAAATCTGAAAACTCTATCCAATGACCGATACAATTTATGTGAATTAAAGTTAATTTGATGAGGACACATCAGTAATCCAAGGAATGCAAGATGATGTAAATATTAGAGAGCAACCGTGGCATAGACTATCCATCTACATCATGAGTTTCTATCAAGCAAGACCACTGGAATAGTCAGCAATATACCAAGTCTAGCAGACTTACCAAATAGTGATAGAAAATTGCAATTAGGGCAAAAGAAAAAATGTATGGAGTATGGACAACATCATGCCATGTTGCCAATCTGAACCATGTCCTTGCATTTAAAAGGTAAGAAGGTGAGGGTGATAGTCCAGATTGGATGGGGAAACTTTAATCTGGTGGATGAGGATGGCTCTAAGAGCAGAATTACAGCTGGTAGGAAAGGGGAAGGACTGCAACTCGTAGAGGGGACTTCAAAGGGCACCATCTAGAAAGTTTGCTTCCTTTTATGCTAGAGAGAAAACCCAGTGAAGGATGGCAAGAAGTGGCTCAAGCTTTTCCAATATATGCTAAGGCTAGGGCAGCTCCAGCTACCAGAGGTAGTGCATCATTAGAAGAGTATGTAGATGTGAACGTGCCGCCCGAGTCTTCGAGCCAGGGTTCAGTGTCCAGTGGGTAATGCAAGATGCTATGTGATGGTTGACTGGGGGTTATGCATGGAGTGAGCTGGCTGAGCGGCCACTAGCTGGCAGTGTAGGGGTCCTTACCTCCTACTTCAGATCCCTTGAAGCTCAAATTTCAAGGCAAAAGTGATGCAAGACAGTTTGAGAGGTTAAAGAGGAGATTAAATGAATGAAAATGACAATTCTTGTCAAATCGTGGCAGACTTAGGGTCAATTTGATACTTGTGAAAGAGAAAGGAAATGAGAGAGAACATGTAAGGAGAAGTGATTTCTTTCCTTTGTTTGATTTGCAAAGAAACTGAGAGGAAAGTGGAAGGACAACCACTTTCCATTGTTTGAAATTGAAAGGAAAGAGGAAAGAAAATAATAGAATAACTAATAAAAAAAAAAGACCGAGAAGAGAAAGAGAAGAGAAAGGGAGGGAAAGTGGATAGAAAACAACTTTGTCTGCTTTTCTCTTCCCTTTCTCTTCTCTTCCCTCCTAAATTAGAAATAAAACAAAGGAAGGGAATTTTCCCTTCTCTTTCCTTTCTTTCCTCAAGTATCAAACATAGCCCTAATCTCATTAAAAGCGCCGTGTGAGCCTCCCTTCTTATTTTATATATGTTTTTGATGCTTCTAATTTTGTAACTCACAAATTAGAGAAGCTTCAAAGGACTTCTGATGCAAATGATTACAAGGAAATTTATCTAGCAATTACTTGAATGGGGTGTTGCATGTTCACTTTTGAAGGGAGGAGGGTAGGGTGTTAAGAGGTTAAACCACTGAAGCAAGCATTGTTGAGGGAGTGACTTTGGTGATATGAAATGGAAAAGGAAAGTCTACGGAAGAAAGTATTGGACAGGAAATGCAGTGGTGAGAGAGGTAGATGGATTTTCAAAAGCTCTTATAGGATGGGTTTGTAGAAGAACATAAAGGTGGAATAGGAAGACTCTTCTAACAGATTGGGTATATCATTGTTGATAGTCAATATATAAGATTTTGGCATGACATTTGGCATGCAAAAGGTCGCTTTGAGAGCTGAATTCCCAACTATCAACAAATTGCCCAAATAAAAAGGCAAATGTAGCTTTGGTAGCTCTAATGAGAGCTAAGTGGCCTAGGAGCCCTAGCCTCATGGGACAGGATCTGACCATTGGATCAACCTGATTGTTGAGATTTTGAAAAGCTGACTTCTATGTCTACAACTTTTCTCTTATAGACATTGTCAAATTCAATAGTTATCAAGGAGAAAATCTAGGTGAAAGTGAAGGTAACTCTGCAAAAATTCAAATATGCCAATTGGGAGACAGTTTGAGTATTTTGATCATAGCTTTTGATTTGACCATTGGATCTACCTGATTCTTGATGTTCTGAAAAGCTGATTGCCATGTCTACAACTTTTCTTTTATAACCATTTTTAAATTAGAACGTTATCAAGGAGAAAATCGAGGAGATTGGGAATTAAAGAATATAGAAAGGTTCGTTGATATTCTTTATGGGGCAAAAGCTAGACATAGGCAAAAGGAAGCTTTGAGGTGGAAAGGTTAAAACAAGTCATAGTTGTTAAAGGCTCAATGCACACTAAGGCACCAAGTCTCTTAGAGAAAGTGCAAGGTGCAACATAAAGGAAACATAATTGGGTTAAATGAAGTGTTAGCTTTCATTTCTACCTTAGAAGATCACATAGTTCATTAGAAATTTAAAGCATAAATGAAACAAAAGGTAAAAAAGTAACACAAGCAGTTTTCATTTTAACGTTAGGTAATGACACTATCATTATTATAAATACTGTTAAATTCAATCCAGAAACCGTTAATGGATGTTCTGATATAACATGAAGCACTCTCTCTATATTACGCAAACACCAGGGTTTGTCTACCAAGGAATTTTGGCATTCCTCCTTATTGTTGCCACTAGGCAATGTAGGAGAGGGTTTGATGTTTAAACATAACTAAAGCATTAGCTTACGTAGAGAATATTGTATCTAAGAAGAAATGCAAAGAGAAGATGGACTCGCGCTTTTCCCCCCACCTCAAGTCCATTATTATATTAAGTAATCATATCATTGGTTCCTAACAAGATCATGGATACCAACAAAATTCTTCCCTCACTATACCTATTCCAATGTTTTGAAGCTCTTGTGATTATCAAAATTAAGTCCTTGGGTTCCAACTCAATATCATTTGATTATAAGTTTCGTAATCATGCGTAGGATGAACTAAAAGGTACAAAAGAAAGAAAATGTTTATAAAAATCTTTATACGATGGAGTTAGCATTACCATCAGCAGCAACAATTGCTCTCACAGAAGAAAAAAATAACAATAGGCATCATTATTATGTGGTATGTATCTAAACAAATACTTAACAAAACTATTTTCGTTGGCCTTTACTATTAAGGAGGAGATTGGAAAATTATCATATATAAAGAACAAAAGGCAACTCACAATGGCCAATTGAGATCAGCCCCTTGCAACTTTACTTGTTGATTGTCCTTTTGTAGGGTGTCAAATAGAACAAATCAAATAAAGTAAATATCAAAGTTCAAAAAGGACAAAAAGGAAATTTATGACATTTCCAAAAGCCCAAGTATTCTTCTTGCTTGAAAGCTAAAGATACTTTAAGAGGACTTAAGGAAATGGAATCAAAGGAGTTTAGGAGTTCGAAGCTACGTAAGGCTTATGCTTTATGGGAGACTAGCAGATTGGATATTCTTGAGGGTGTGAGCCATTTCTCAGCAAAAGAGAAAGAGTTAAGCGAAGACAATAAAAGTTAGGATAATAACTGATGTAGAAGAAATAAGTTGGTGCCATAAATCTAGGTCCCTATGGGTTCATGAGGGAGACAAGAACACGAGAATCTTTCATAGGATGGCTAAGGCTCATAGAATATACAACCGCAACCAAAAGATTGTTGTTGTTAGTATGGAATAAATCAAGAAGGCAGATACAAGGGCATGGATTCATGACATTTATAAAGCTTTTTATACAAGGGAGAGAGTAAGAAGACCTAGACTTGGTATGTTGGATTTTGCAAAAGTAAACGTGGGGCAAAGAGAGTGTGATCTATGCGTTGAAAATGGAGATAAAGCTCTAAGCCCACATGGGATATCTATTGCTTTCTTTTAGAAATGACAGAGCATTGTGAAAATGGATGTTATCAATATCATGCATCATGTCTATGACACAAAGATTTGAGATTAGCTTGAAGGCCACTTTCAAGACTTCGATATCTAAAAAGGGGGGAGCTTCTGACATAAGAGATTTCCAGCCTATTAGTTTGCTTGAGAGGTTTACAAAGGTGGGAGATAGAGAGATATTCTCAATGGTTGCCGAGTCCCCAAATGCCTTTGTGGGGGGTAGACAAAGTATCATTATTGTGTTTGTTGTAAAAGAGACATTGATTCTAGACTAAGAAGTGGGGAATTGTTTTTGGAGAGTTGGAGAAAATGGATTTACCTTTATATAAAGAAGCAAAATTATTAGTTTTGTTGAATGGTTCGGTCTCCATTTCTTTGAGTCAAAGATGGGATTGAGACAAAGTGATCTTATTCCTTTAATCCTTTTCGTTCCTGTTATGGAGGCATTGAATTAGATGGTGAAACAAAATGCGTAATAGGGTGTTATGGATGGTTTTACGGTGGGTCAAATTAGTGGAGATTTTTTCCCTCTCCCATTTGTTATTTGCCAGTGACAATTACCTTTTGTGACACCTATGCTTACAATTGTTGCATTTCAGATGTGTGTTCCTTTGTTTTAAAGCTATTTTGGGTTTGTGTGTGGATTAGGGAAAATTTGAATTATATTTTGGTGGAAAAGTGGGAAACATGGGCCATTTAATGGCTATTTTGGGATGTAGAGTTGGTTCTCTTTGGACTAGTTACTTATAGGTCGTTTCGGTTGACTTGAAAACGTAAATGTTTCGGTTGATGTTTCGGAAACATTTCAAAAGAAACAAATATTAATCAATATAGTAAAATACAATCTTTTGTATTTTTGTCAATAAAAATTATACAATATTTATAAAAAAAATTATTTCGTATTAACACAACTTATTATTTTGGTATATAGTGTTGTGTTTTGGTGCATGTTTCTATGTTCTAGTGTGTTTTGATAGAAACAATAAAGTTTCGTTATTCCACTGGTGTTTCGTTTCGGTCTCTTAGGAAATAGAAATACAGCAGCGGTTTTGATGGAAACAAAGGAAAATTTTGTTCCTTGCTTATAGATGCCTTTAATTTCTACCTATATAGACAAAAGAAGACTTGTAGGTTGGAAGAAATAATCTCTTTGTAAGGGTGGTCATCTCACTTTGATTAAAAAATAAAAAGCACTACATCCAGACTTCACACCATTGTTATGTCGATATCAATAATTCCTACCTTAGTAATGAGGAAATTGGAGAAGCTTCAAAAGGACTTTCTTCTTTCTTTTTTCTTTTTTTTTTTTGGGGGGAGCTAAAATATCATTTGGTGGAGTTGGGTGTGGGGTATAGCGATGGGGGATAAGGGCTTGCTGACTCCATTAAACCAACTGGTTATAAATTTTTCATGGCTAAATATCTGATTTTTTATGAATTATGCTAGCAGGCACTATGGTGAGAGTCACATTGCCTTTCGGATCAACACCAACTTTGGGTCAAATACGTGTGGCTCAGGCTTTATATAGATTTAGTGATAGCAAGGATCATTATGAACATACCTTTTAAGTCTTGCCCTCAAACCCACATAACCATTTGGTACCCCAAAATTTAGCAATCAAAATCAAGCCCAGTTCCGTTTGCCTTCAAGCTCTTTTATTTGCACTAGCAATCAATTAGTACCTCCCACAGCCAGACTTTACTGGTCCTTGACATAGTGCACCTCACTCCACAAACCACACAAGCAACAACAATTTAGAAATAATCAACAAATATCAATTGTTTTTAACCAACTTAATCGCTAGAAATTTTGCACCTGATACCATCATAACTAAACCCTGTACGTAAACCAAGCATTTAATGATATAAAATTATGATCATGACTATATCCCAAAGATATCAATTGATTCAATCCCTGATCACAAATTATAAATGTTTTGCATTCAATTTAAGGTATCATTAAAATCGCAAGCCTCCTATAAGCTATAATCTTACCATAAAAGAGACCAGAAAATGGAACGCAAGGAAATTATTAAAAGCATAATTGGATTATACCAATGAAAAATAAAAAACAGAGGAAATGTTGAGGTTAAAGACAAGATTAATGAGTATTTGGTTGAATATTGTATATTCAACACTCGCGCGCATGCGTATGTAGGTGTGACTGGGATCCATCACCAAAAAAAAGTTCGAGGTATGACTGCGCGTGTGGTTGATGATGAATTGGTACCTTTCCTTGCGCTCTCGGATGTGTTTCATATGAGATTTGTAGTGGTTTTCGATGAATTGCTTGGCAGCAGCGACCCTCTCTAGGGTCAAGCTCGAACCAAGCTGCTCTTCCTCTTCCTCCTCCACCTCCTCCCCCACCAACGGCGCCACCTTGTCGTCCGCCTCCTGATTCTCCATAACCCCCTGCCCCGCTTTCTCTCTGTAGAATCTCCCGATCACCGGCGCTCTCTCTCTCTTTCTCTCTGTGGCGATACGCTTTCTCTCTCTGTAGTTTGTGAATTGTGATGAATGTGACAAAAAGGCGGAGTCCCGCGGAGACGAATAAAACGTCATAAAACAAACAATATTTCTTGAGAGGTTGATGCTATTGCCAGGAAAACTCTGAATTTTTCCAAATCAACGTACAACAAATTAAGGCGTTAATTGATTGTTATTGCTCTAGCAAAAGCCTTAGGCTGCGCTTGGCACTAATTTTTTTGCTAAATTTTTTAAAATTTTAAAAAGTTATTTTTTTATTTTTTATTTTTTTATTTATTTTTATTTAAATTAAAATTAAAAAATTAAAAAAAGTTGATTTTTTTTACAAACAAACTTAAAAAAAACTCGATTTTTAAGCCTTCTACATAATCTCCCCGAACGAGTGGCGGGTTATCATTGGGTTGGTTCCACAACGCGGTGGTCCCACTGCTAGTGAATAGCTTTCTTTTGGGAATGGACACGTCAGACTCATTGACCGTTATTGTGGTCAATTTGAACAGGGGCGGACAATTGGGCCCTACCCGAACCCGATTTCAATCTTTTCCTTTCCCTTTTTTTTTTTTTCTCTCTCTCTCCAATTTTCGGTAGCTATATTAGGTTTTGAATTTATTAAGTTTGCACAATAAGAATCCTATGAACTGATATATTGACCCTCAATCAACTTGAATTCATAGAATTCTCAAATCTTTTTAAAGGTACTCGACAGCATGACATTTGAAAAGAGAGTGTAAAATTAAATTTTCAATTCTTACTATCAAATCTAAGCGAATAAATGACAATTTTAAAACAAAAATCGAGCTTAAAACAAGTTTTAAGTCCTAAAAATTATATTCTTACAATTTTTTTAAGAGAAAACTGTATTAAAATAATATGATAATGTCTTTTTTATATTATAAGTCAATATAATGAATGTTTTGGTTTAAAATTAAAATACTTGTTTTATATATAATAAAAAATGTTTGTATAGCGTTACATTTGAGTCCCAGTCAAATGTTACCTCAGTTTGACAACGCTGCTAATTCACTGCCCCACCACCAACTCCACCCAACGACTCCATCACCGCCATAGAACCACCATCTCAGTATTCCCAAAGTGCCAATTCTTCTGCAATATAACCCAAAAAAATTTCAAGGTTTTCTGCAATTCAAGAGAATGAATTTTCATTTTACATTTTGCATATGAAATATAAGCCCTCCTGCTGTATTAGCCTCGTACTTGAATTATTTATACCTTTGAAGTATTAGCCTTGTGCTTGAGGCCAATGCTTGTTTACTTGACAAGAGCATATTTTTTAATTTATTCTGTCACAAGGATGATTTTAAATTCAATTCAGCAATCTATAAAAAGTATTATTGCTAATAGCGTTTTTAAATAATGCACAATTAATAACAACGCTTTCTATTTTGTATTTTTTTTTTTTTGTGGGTAGCAAGCGGCCCTTTCTCTATGAAAAAAATACCAAATAGAAAGTACTATTGCTAATAACGTTTTATCTAAATATGCTATTAGCAATAATGCTTTCCCTGGAACATGAAAATAACTTGAAAACTACACTTGTGGCAGCGTTGACTTCAAAAACTGCTATTGTCAGGTAAACAACCCCAACACAACCATATTGATCTCAAAACAAATTTTAGGCTCCATAACAACAAGTCTTCCCAACTAAATCTAAATCATATGTTGAACCTTCCTGCAAAAGTTTCAAAACACCTTAACCCTTTGTTGCTGCAAAGAAATGGTGGAGACTATAGGCACATAATGAAGCTGCAAAAAAGAAGCTACCAAGTTATGGACTGATAAGTATGGTATCACATGAAACTACAACAACAGAGTGGATGCCATCAATGAATATCAGACTAATCCAAAGCAAAAGTTACAGATCACAGTTCATACTTGACAAGCCAGACATCCATAATTAGTACCACATATGGCTTATCCTTTGTAAATTATAGTAGCACCTTTAATGCTATGTTTGGATCCCGAATTTGTCGTGAAAAAATAAAATGAAAATAAAAAGTAGAAGGAAAAGAGAAAGAAACAAGGGATTTCAAATTCTTACCTATTTTCATTTTATCTATTTTATCCTCCAGTTTCTTTCACAACCAAACGTAAGATGTGATTTCATATCATTTTTTCTCAACAAATCTGGGATAAAAACAGAGCATAAAGGGGTATGAATTAAAAAGTGCAGCTATTATTGGGTCTGTTTGAAGGTAAAAGAAATCCCCTCAAAACTTCTTGTTACCAATGTCTTGCACAAGTTGAAAAGGCAAAATGGTGTCTAGAAAATGAAACATAAAGCTCTGTATTAGCAAAACTTATACCATCAACAAATTCTTCAAACCTCACATCCATCGTTGAGATCATCTCCTGTAGCTGCAACACTCCAGTAAATGGGAACTCATGGAGGCAGCCCAATGTTCTCAACCATGAAGAAGATGATTTCACTTCTTTGATGGGAAGGAGGAATAAATTGGTTTCTTTTGTGACCAACCTTCAGAATCCACCTTCACCGGAGAAGCATGCTCTCATCAATAGCAGCAAATTGGGAAATACTTCAACATGTTCCAATCCCAAAAGCTCAAATAGGACAACAGAAACAACTAATCTGTCAAGGATGTTGAAAATTTGATACTCATAAATACAAAGCCACATGCACAAGAAAGTCAATATATTGTTTGTACCTTCCAAATAGCATTAATAGAGCCAAATGGTTTGACTCAATAAAACAACACATGTTCAAACTATGAAAGAGAAACACCACAAAAGTCACTTTCTCCCCTACCAATTCCATTAAAACTACCTCTCAATTTCAAGTAGAGAGTTTAATGTTAATCTCATTTTGCCTAAAGCTTGAAATTATTATAGCTCAAGCCAATATGACAGATACAAACATCCAACAACATACCTACTGTCTTCCTAACAGAGTAATTCAACAGAATACATGTTATTTCAACCAACAACAAGCAAATGAATATAACTCAAAATCAACATAAGAAACTATAATTTCAATTCATCGATTTGCTGAATATGAAAATATGCTGCAATATGCACCAATTATAAGTTAGAGCGTTGTTTTAATTAAGAAAAACTAGCTATGCATCAATTCATTAGAGAGGGTAATAATCTGTCTATAGGAAGTCATAAAAATTACAACGATATCTGTAAATAATAAAAAAAAGCAATGACATTATTCTATAACATGACTATAACAAGCCATGGAAAAAGAATCAAGACCAGGGCACAAAAACTAGCAGCTCACTATAGAAGACCAGTGCCTGCAAAGCTACGGTGTAAGAGATTGTGAGCAATGTTATCCCTGGCCTGCATTGCTCTGACAGACCTCACGCTATTCTCGGGCACCATCTCATCATCAAAGAGGTCGAAACTCAGCTCTGGATCAATTTTTTCGTTTCTCATTTCGCATATATTGTGAAGCACACAACAAGCACCAAGAACAACCGGCAAGTCCTGGAGCTTCATCTCTGTTCTCTTCTGCAAGCAAGTCCACCTCCCTTTCAACCTTGCAAAAGCCTCTTTTGCAGCCTTTTGAACCTCACCAACTTTCTCATTAAATGCATGTTGAGTCCAAGTAAGGTTTTGGTGAGTGTAAGGAACCAAAACCCAATCCATTAGAGGGTACCCAGAATTGCCCACAATCCAAACATCCTTCAAAAGTCCCCGATTCGCGCGTTGAGACAGGGCAGACTTCTCCAAAATCTTGTCATCTGGCATTGAACCTGGCCAGCCAATGCAAACATCAGTGAAAACCCCATTAGGATCAACAACTCCTTGAACTGTAATTGAATAAGAAGTCTTCTGATTTCTCTCTGTGTGGCGCTTATTGAAATAGGCTGCAACACTGATTTTTGGGGCAACAATTGGAACATGGGTTGTGTACATTGAGCCACCCACGTTGGGTATTCCAGAATTCGATCCAAATTGATCTTTGATCTCCTTCAGTTTACTCTCATCAGGCCATTGAAGGAACTTTGGCATTAGGACACTCTTTATCGCCGAGCAGACCTCAAGAACAAGCTTGTGACAAGTTGAAATGCCCAACCCAAATCGTTTTGAAACCAGACGAAGAGGCTCCCCTGTTGCCAACCTCCATATACACACCGCAACGCGTTGGCGAACTGGGACTGCCAAGCGAAGCATTGTGTCTTTCTTCGTCACGACCGAATCGAGCTCGTTGCAGATCATATCGAAGGTGGCTCTACTCATCCGAAACGCGCGGCGAAACTTCTCCTCCGGGAAATCCGGGTGATTACACTGCTCCCACCACGCTTTCGACCGGTCTTTGACCCACAACCGGCGGTGTTGGCCCCCGCCGCCACCGCCGCTGCTACCACCCAATTGCGCCGAACCATCGGGAACATTACTTTCAGAGGCAATAACATTTGCAACAACACTGGCGGATTCGAAGCGAGCCCGCTTGTTCCGTAGCTGTTCGTTCTCTTCCAAATCCGAGCAAATCCCTTGAAAGTTGCTGTAATACTCGTTCATGGCTTGAGCTTTGTGCTTGAAATTTGCCTCAACGAGCGACTTGTGATGTTCAGACTCCACGGCCCACTTTTCCTGTTCTGATTTCTCTTCTTCGTCCAATAACAGCAATGTGGCGATTACGTCCTTCAATGTCGCCTTTCCAGAGGCTCCGTCATCGTCACCGTAGCCTTCTCTCCGGCGCTTTTTGCTGCTACTATCGTCCGTCTCTTGGAAGAAGCTGTACAAGCTGGTATAATCTTCTTGGTCGAGAAACGGAAAAGAAGAGACTTCCATTAGATACGGAGTGAAATCGACCTGGGTTTGAAAGTGTTTGATAAATTGAAATTCTTCGAATTGAAATGTCAAAGCAGGAGATAGTGTGAACTTGTTTGAACTTGGAGAAAACGGGGATGATTACATGTATATATATAGAGAGAGAGAGACCCAATGAGGCATGAACGCAGACACGGAGATGTATAGAGATATGGGTTTGTACGTATAGGTCGCGTGGGGTAAGGAAACGTGTGGGCAAGTGTGAACGCGGCGTGGATGAGAGAAGGGAAGATTCAATTTCAGGGCGTGGAATTTGACGGTGACTTGGACTTTGTATTTTGGGTACAATATTAAACTGTAGTTGGTTTTGTTTACGCGGTTAGATCTTGGGATTTGGCTGGTGGTTTTTTCCTTAATACTAGGGGTAGAAGAACACGTTTGGGCGGAAGGTTCGTGAAAAAGAGGAGAAAGTAAAGAAGCCAACCAAACAAAAACGAAAGGGAAAATGAAGGAGAATCTTTGGAAAGTACCTCAAAAGTTGTTTAACCGAGTTAATCTATCTACATATAGTAGCCTCCAAACAGCACGGTCCATTTGGAACTTGGAGGGAAAAATGAAAGAAAAAATAAAAAGTAATTTTTCTTTCCATGTTTAGTATTAAAAATAAAATAAAATAAAAGAGAGATATAAAGAGATTGATTTAAAATTTTCTTTTTTCTTGTTTTTTTTTCTTTAGGTAGAATCAAATAAGAGAGGAAAAATTTAAAATTTTTACATCCTTTTCCTTTCCTTCCCTTCCCTTCCCTATCCCTCCTCAAGTTCCAAACATGCTGGTAGAAAAATTGGCTTATTTTTTTATGTTTGGCTTGCAAGAAAAATAAAAGAAAAGTAGAAAGAAAATGACTTGTATGATATTCAAAGAAAAAAAAAGAAAATAATATGATAACTATTGAAAATAAGAGAAGGAAATAAAATGGGAGGAAAGTAGGAAAAAAAAACAATTTCCTTTTGTCTAGCCTAAAAGTTAGTTTTTTTTTTTTTCATATTTTCTAGTTTCCTCTAACAAAATTCAATTGGTTAAAAAGTTGAAAAAGAATTGTACCAAACAACCCGAGTCTTTGCATAATTAGAGCCCGTTTATTAAAGCTAGTAAACAAATATGTCCCCAAATGGATTTCAAAAAAAGCTACATCTCAATGAGTTTAGTCAATTCTACAACTTTTGAAAAAATACATCTCCGCTTGAAAGGTAATCTTTATTAATCAGAAGTTTTAGAACATTGAACAAATGGAATATTTGCAGTTCATCTATCATTTGATGAAAAGGAAAACAAAAAAGGTCTTACTTTTGCGCATTTGAATTATGTTTGTTCATGCATAATAAATGAATTAGTGGAGTTCTTAGTGTGCTAGCTAGCGTTTCCATATTACTTCTTTACTTACTTCATAAAATTGCCTTTTGAGTAATTTGATTTCATTGATTCATAAATTGATGAACCAATTGGTCGATATCTAGTAAATTCCCCATGCTTAGAAGGCAGTTTAATCAACTAGCAAAATAGGAGAACATTCAAGAACATTCAATGGAAGTAAGGGAGAAGAGAAAACAACTACGATAATAAAACACAATATTTTAATAGAAAAAACCTAAGAAAATTTATTTTGTTACCTTTTTAAATATTTATGCTTTATAAATCATACATATGTCTTACTAGGGGTGTTCACAAGTCAGATTTAAGAGTCACCCACCACATTGAGTTGAAACAAATATTTGGAACTGATTTCGACCCAATAGGTGACCGGGTTAGATTGGATCGGCTAGGCATCAGATTGGGTGAAAATGACATATTTTAGTGTAAAAAATGTTGACTCGATCCAAATTGGTCGGGTCAGGTCGAGTCGGATGTTTTTTTTTTTTAACTCTCTATGTCTTACAAAACAATCCCCTTCTCTTCCAAATGTTATAATACTCTTACCTACCTCATTGAAAGTTGAAAATTTCACATGAATAAAACAAAAGATTCTGCATATTTAAATTAGGGCATTGTTGGTATAGTACATCACTATCACATGTACGATCCAAAAAATTATTCAAATAGTTGAAAACTTCGTATGATTAAAATAAAAATATAGTTGATATTTAAACTTGGTCATTGTTGTTATTGTAAACGAGTTTCATATGCACTATCCAACAATTATTTACTCTCTCTCTCTCTCTATGTTTTGTCCCACTTGTACTTGAATTATACATGCATTCTTAAATAGTTAGAAAACTAGCAAAACTACCCAAGCCATGTGAGCAAGTTATTAAATCCAAAAACAATGTTTATTCTATTTATCTACCATATAAAGAAAACATCACAAAATGTCAACTATTCAAGTTAGTGGATAATTTGACATAATTTTACCAAAATTCGTTGTTATTTTCATAATGAAAGGCCTATTTGACATAAAAAAAAAAAAACTGTATCACTGCATCATTTATGACCTATTACTTTTTTTTCCCTCTAGGAATTGAAGTATCTAAAACTTGAAAAGTAGCATCTCATAAACATTTTTTATCTTCATAATCAAATAAGAGTAAGCATGAAATGCTCGTTTGGACTAGTATTTTTTTATCGACTTTACTAGTTTTTTAAACCAAAATTAAAATTTTTTAATTTTTATTTGCTTTTTGGTTATGTTTTTTACATTTTTATTGAAAATAAAAAAGTCATAAATAACTTAAATAAACCAGCTTATATGTTGACCCAAACAAGATATTAATGGAAAATTTGGCCATAGGCTTTTTGGTGGGATTAACTATTTAATTTATGAATTTATTGGATATTAGCCTATTTTGCACTTACAACCTCCATTTTTTATTAATTGCTCATTTCCCTTTTAAAGAGAACCATTAATTTTCTTTTCTTTTTGTAGATTTGCCCCAAATAATAGTGAGTGGTGCTCTTCACTCGTGAAATGTTGGCCGCGAATTTCAAACGAGTGGTTTGGAGGTGTTTGGTATTACAGTTAAACGATATATATATGTGTGTGTGTGTAAATATACATGTGTGCATATATAACACCACAAAACAGAGAAATAAAAATAAATAAACTACAGAGGAATCACTGCTCTTCCATGGCGGCTCTTCTCAGTCCTCCTCTCTCTATTTCTGCTCCCAACAAGGTAATATAATCACTTCTCACGCATACATATGTCTACACGTATCGGAAGATCTATTTTTTGTGTTTTTATGTACATATATAGCTTTCAATTGTTGATTTATGTGTTGGTGCTGAGATAAACTGAATTTGGGTTTTCGTAATATTCCAAAAATATATAGAAATCAATGATTATTTGGAAGGGGATAGTGAAACTTGGCTGCGATCATATAGCCGTTTTTATTTATTTATGGAAAATTATTAGGTTATTGTTCTGGGAGTTCATTTATGGCCCCAAATGAGCTTGTTTGGTTGCTGAGAAAATGTCTAAAAGAAAAGAATTTTTTTTTTTTTTTTGTATAAGACTTTTAGAAAATTGACCTCGTTGAGCTGAGTAACTAAAACTAAAGCAACACCCTAGCTTAGTTGAACTGTTGAAGTTGGATCAATTTTCTCGTGTGTTTAAACAAAATCAACATAAAACCCGAGTTTTGAAACTGCAAAGTAAGCTGGATTGTATTCAATTTTGTTTTGTTGCCAAGAAGGAATAAGGTGGTAATGGAATGACCATTTCAATTCCAATTTTGATTAAGGCAGTTTAAATGTTGGAATGGAATGGAGAATGAGACATATTTTTAGGGTGAGAAACGCATCACAGCCGAAGGCATCAACTAGCACCAAATCCCTCACTGATGATTTCCTTCTTTTTCCATCTCCGGCCACCATCTTAACTCTAATACAAGTGATTATATAGAATGCATGACAACTATCATTAAAATGCAGACACAAAAAACACACAAAAGTACCAACATACACAAAGTATCACCAATGAATCAAGCCATATTTAATTCAGAACGGTAATACAAGAAGATGTGACTCAAATAAACCTGTAATCGTGCTCGCAATCTTGAAGTTCTATCTTATTCAAATAGATCGCACAAATTCCGTGATGATTCTCACAAGCTACTTGTTGACCCGCCCCTATATTTTGCATTTCCCTCTGAAAATCACAACCCATACCAATTAATTAATCGAATCAAACAAGAACAACTTAAGGCCAAATAACAAAAAATCGAATCAATCGATACCTTCAATCTTGACAGTGAGTGTAGTGGTGTTTATATCTCTCTCTATATATACATATATAGATCAAATAACAAAAAATTAAAGAGACAAAGGTGGTTGGACCCAAAAAGGAAGGCTCTTCGACTAATATACTCAATCATTGAGTGCTTTTTGGAGAGAGAGAGAGAGATTCTATAGAATAATTATCTGATTCCTCAGAGAGTGAGATGTGAGGGACAGAGTTGACGAGGAACGAAGCCCTAACAAGAGGGTGCATAGTGGATGACCTGAAAGAGCAATTCATAGGCCCAACTTGTTTATTCTTCACCACTGACCTGTTTTTTGTGGAAAACAAAGCCTTGTCCTTCACCACCACCCACCACCTTCCTTAGCTCTGGCTGGCCACCACAATTGAGTACCATCTAGCACCTCTGCCCATTCTCTCGAGAAATCTCTCTTTCTCTCTCTAAACCTCTTTCACTCTTCCTCAAAACATTTTCCCTTCTCCACCAGCTGGCAACCCACCTCTATCCCTCTTCCCTTCTTTCTCTCTCCTCTGTCTTGATTTGGTTCCATGAGGGAATGGAATGGCCATTACCTCCCTCATAATGTGGAATGGACATTCGAACAAATTGTAGGAATGACCACTTCAACTTAGGATGACTGTACCAAATGTGGGAAAGGGAATGAGAAACTTGAATGGGCATTCCCTTCCGGCCCATTTCCCCTTGACAAACTTATAAGGTTTTCAGGCTGGAACTTTGACCATGACATCCCATTTTTTAGGCTTTTAAAATGCATGTATATCGTCGTTTTATTAAATTATCTGCATCTGTTTTTCAAAAACTTAAAAAGTTGCATGTGCTGCCCTAAGTAGATGTTGAAGAAGTGGTCTAAAAGCAGCTCAATTAAATTTCTTTATGATATATCTCCACTGTATCATACCATGTATGGTAATTTTCAGGTTTCACCAAAATAATTAAACCTCCTATTCTATGCGAAGGTGAAGTTGTCATGCAACTTGACAATTTGGCAGCTAGTTCTATTCATCTTCGTCCACACAATGGTTTCATCATCTTTATGTGGAGAATTTCATACCATCAATTTAGCCCATGGCCCTAGAGAGTAAAGAAGGTGTCAAGTTAGATTTTGGTCGGTGCTCTTTTTCTTATGTTTTCTCAGCGGCCGAACTTATGCTGATTCAAAACATAAAGTATTAAATAGCATTGGCCCTATAGATTGAATTTTTATTTAATGTTTTGTTTAATTTTCAAGAAGACGCATGACAATAAATGAAAATCCGGGACACTCTTATAACACATCAGGATTAGGTGCAAGTGGGAAGATTTCAAAGTCCATCCTCTGATTTCTGAAAACCACCAGGAATTTTTACTTTCTTGGTACTTACAACAAAAGGCCAACTAGAGTCTTTAGATCTGCACAGAATGTCAGCATTGCCCAGAAGTACTGCCGGAGTTTTTTCCCCAGACTTATGCGTGCTGAATTGAATACTACCTTCACTTATCTTTTGATGTGTAAACCACAGTGAAAAGTTTTACCCTGAAGAAGAGTACTATCGGGTCCTAATCTTGCATAAGTAGTCCACTGTTGGCTTTCATGTGATTCCTTCAAGATGACCACATGTGTCGTGTGATGTGTTTGGGTTTTTTTTTTTTTGGGAGACGGGGCGGGGGGATTAGAAGGCAATAATTGTTGATTGGTAGGATCCAGGACACCAACACTAGGAACCTATTAAGGAAAAGAATTGCCAAAAAAAAGAAAAAGAACAGAGAGGAACTTCAATTGTATTAGCTTTAGCTCATGCAGCTTATAAATTGAAGTCCTAGACGGTCACATACTGTGTTGTTTTGTGGTGAGGCCCGGGAGCAGATGGAGATAAAACAAAATTCTTGGGTCTGCCACTGGTAAGGCCTGTGATAGGACAATGTGATGGCATAATTCTCCATTTTTTTATTCTCAATGTACTTTGGTTTCACTGAACTTACAATATTTGCAGTTTGTTATTCAGCATCCACCACTATTGGTCCTGTTGATATGTTTAGTACAGTTTTTTTTTCCTTTCGTTTCCTTAAATAACTTGTGGACCTTTTTTTTAGGTGAATCACATTAATGTCAGCATCACAGCTGCAAATACACCATCAACCAGAAATTTCCAGCCTGTAGTGAGAAATGGTAGAAGTCATAGATATCATCTGCTGACGAAACCTAAGATGTGCGTAGAAGCGAATGTACTTGCAGAAGATTCAGTTAGTGTTTTATCTGTTGATGACGCATATGGTAATTCTTCTTTTCCATTTTCCACTTCATCAGACATTTTTTGTTCAATGATAAACTAAGTTAGCGAAATGGGCCATTTGAGCTTTCTGTGGGTAAATTCTTTGGGTGTTGACACAACAAATTAGCTTAGGATGGGCCATTTGAGCTTTCTGTGGGTAAATTCTTTGGGTGTTGACACAACAAATTAGCTTAGGATATGACTCAACTGTATCCTAAGATTTACTATAATGAAAATATGAAAGATGATCAACTAGTATTATTAAGAACATCATAGCCTGTTTGGTATCGTCTTCAAAATTTTTGTTTTTTGTTTTTCATGTTTCAGAAACCAAAACAATTAAAAGTTCGATCGTTTTCATTTTCATACGGGAAAATTTGTTTGAATTCAGAAAGCAAATTAAAAATGTTTCCTAAAATTGGTTTTCAGAAAAAAATTTCCTATAACGGTTTTTTTTGGAAACAGACTGCCAAGCAAATTTTTTGTATCAGTTTCTGCATTTTCTGTTTTCAGGAGTAAAAAACAGTTTTGGAACACAAGCTCTGGTAGACTCGTTATGTACTCTTTTTAAAAATATATAGCATCTTTAACTTCTGAAGGCATATCCTGAATCAACTCATCCGCTAAAAGGTGCTAAATTATTAGATATGCAATGTCAGGCTAGGATTTTACTTTTATTTGTCTTAGCATATTTTGATTTTAGATTAAAATGCAACATGTGCAAGCAAAAAATAAATAAATAAAGGAATACCTTTATAAATATGAAGGGAGACTAAACCTTTTATTTTACTGTAAAACCGTGTTAAAACCAAACTAATGGATGTGATGGGGTTGCAAGAGTATTTTTGGCATTGATGAGGCAACAGAGAGTTTAGCCTAGAATGTTTTATTAATTTAGGATTTTAATTGTGTTCTTTCCTTCGTTGGAATAGCCTATTTATACTAAGGCCTTTGTTGTATTTGATCATTGGATTTTTTGGGCAAATTTGCATGACGGAGTTTTCGAAAACTCGGTGCTCCGTAGTTTCTCTCTGTATTTGTGCTCTTCTACTTCTTCCCTCGTCTTCTTCTCCTTCTTCCTTCCTTCATTTTCACTATCTTCGCTTTTGTTCTTCTTCTCTGCTTCTTCTTTCCTGGTTCTATTGTTTGATGTGATGGCCACATCCATGTGACACCATCATGATTTTTAGTATTTTTTATATCACC
Source organism: Euryodendron excelsum (assembly GCA_033060915.1). Taxonomy (NCBI): domain Eukaryota; kingdom Viridiplantae; phylum Streptophyta; class Magnoliopsida; order Ericales; family Pentaphylacaceae; genus Euryodendron; species Euryodendron excelsum. Next base: position 11,085,747 of record CM065381.1, on the reverse strand, counting down.
TGGGACCTAATAAATAGTGGAATCATAGTAGCCGTCACACTGTCAGAGTCACCTGGAATAATTACTACTACACTAGAATGTCTGCTGCTTATCTTTTCATCCTTTCTGTTTGTGTTTTTCATTTCCTGAATAAATGAAAATGATGAAAAGTTTGAATTTGAAGACATGATTGTTTTTGAGTGGTGTATTTTTCTTACGAATCCAAATCTTTCAAAACCTCAAACAATTTGAGATAGGTTACTCAAAGTGGGTTGCTTCCAGGAAATTCTGTCAAAACCAATTTTTAAAAACAGTTCCTCCGAACACATTTTCCATGTTATTTTCATATCTTAGTTATCAGGAAGAAAAAGCAGTTGTTAAAAATCGTAAAACATCATACCAAACAAGTGAAATATTGCAACTATAGATAGAAACCAAGGTTTCACTCCATTTCAATGAAAAAATGACTTTGTCTAGAAGTTTTCATTTTATTCCCATAACTCTGTCATGTGTCAACAGAACCTAGATGGAGAAAAAGTTATGGGGAGTGGCAGTTTTTCTCTCTCTTACCAAGCAATATGAGCATTCTTCTGTTTGTAGGGAGGAGCTTCAATTGACCAATCATATGATCCTTATTCCTGCAAAATTTGAGAAGAGTCCAATCACACCCTGATTAAAGCGAGGAAGAGTATGGAACTTCAAAAAGGACTAGAGGAAGAGGGAGAGTGGCCGGTATGGAGAGTGGAGAAGAAAGGGGGATGAGGAAACAAAAAAATTAGGGGTGTTAAATGCTGTTGTCCACTTCTTCATAAGAAGTTACACTTTGTCTTTCCCCGATTTTTGGTCACCCTGCCTCCTTTATTATAAACTTAGTACAGTGAGAGATCATTTGAGTACTAAATCACATAGAGACTAAACTGAAGACCATAAGGCCTCCTGGCTTATAGAAGTACAGATATATTTATTTAAAGATATTATATGATATTGATGCAGATTATGGAGTTGTTAGCATGCACCATGTGGGAATACTCTGCGAAAACCTTGAAAGGTCACTTGACTTCTACCAGAATGTGTTAGGTATGCTAACTTTTCTGCTATATATATATGTGTGTGGGTTTATATTAATTTTTATTTAACAGAAGAAATTCTAACTTCAACTTGAGTTCAGGTCTGAAGATAAATGAGGCAAGGCCAGATGATAAGCTCCCTTATAGAGGTGCTTGGCTGTGGGTGGGCTCTGAGATGATTCATCTCATGGAGCTTCCAAATCCTGACCCATTAACTGGTCGGCCTCAGCACGGGGGCCGAGATCGTCATACTTGTATCGCAATTCAGGACGTGTCTAAGCTGAAGGCAATCCTTGATAAAGCTGGTATCTTTCCTCATTCTTTACTTGAAAATGCCAAAAGATCTTCAAAACTCTTCTAGATTTTTATATCTCTCTGTTGTTTATAGAGAGGACCGTGATTTCTTCTGATGCTGGTTTGCATTACAGGTATTCCCTACACACTTAGCCGCTCTGGGAGGCCAGCCATCTTCACACGAGATCCAGATGCTAATGCATTAGAATTTGCACAATTCGATGGCTGACAAGCTTACATCTCTAGCATAAACGCGTCAATGTATCTGTATTTCTCAAGACACCTAATGTACATATAATCAGTATATATGTCAAATGTAAGGATCTTGGATTCTAAATGCAATGAGGCCAATGTACACATTTACAATAGAGAAACATGCAATGAGAGAAATTAAATGTGTTTGACATGCTGTGTTTGTCTAGCTTAATTGACTATTGATGACAAGAAATTTCTCTGCTGCATTTAGGTTCATTTTGTCTTCTTCTTCTTCTTATTCTTCTTTATCTTATTTGTTTATATATAGTGAGAAGGCATATGAGACAGCTATATTGGGACTTAGATTCTTGAACACACAGCTTGTGTTTAGTCTCTTCATGGTTATTCCAAGCATACCTCATCCAGAATTAGCATTCTCCAATTTGCAAATTTTTTGAGAAGAGTGAACAAAGACAAAACAAAACCCTACAATGAAACAGATGCATGGTTAGCAACTTCAAATATAAAAAAGAATCATTAAACAATATTTTCGCAAAACAAGGCTAGATGAAGAGGATATGCCACAAATATATATGTATATGTGTGTGTGTTTTAACTTGTGTAGCAGGTGTCTGGCATTACATTACATAATAGGTGCATATTTGTATGCTTCAACGTGCGCATGGAGAGAGAGAGAGAGAGAGAGAGAGAGAGAGAGAGAGAGAGAGAGATGGTGGTGGTGGGTGACAGGTCGAGAGTGAGCACGCAGAACTTCAAGCATGGGCCTTCCATGCAAGAAACTATGTGTGCTCACTCTCTTCTGTCACCTCCCTTACCCTCAAGACTAATATAATACAACCACACACACACACACACACATATATATATATTCATCAACTGTAGCACTAGACCGGCCTTCTTCAACTGTCTTCTCTCTGCAACATAACCCAAAAGGCTAATTAGCTAGCTTTTGATTTGGTTGTGTGAAGAAGTGATGGTTTCTTGTAGCTTTATAGGAGACTAGAAAGGTGCTCACGTTACTTATATGGAATATAAATAAATAAATGCATATGTATAGGCACTTACTGGGCATTGTATTTACTAGTGTAGTGGCTAGCCATGAAAAGGAAAAAAGAAACCGTATTCCCATGCATGCATATCTTCCATGGAGCACATTTTTCTTCTTTGTGGTTCTGCTAAACCCAATCACAAAAGTTTGCAATCGCTCAACCAGCCAAGTGTACCAATAAAAGGGTGACAATCTGCTCATCAAGTTTAGACATGCAAGTTTATATACTTTTTGTTGCACTTTTTGCAATATATATATATATTTATATTCGGTTATGAGTACTGTTTGCAATTAATATTGTTCTAATGCTTCTGCTAGTATATAGCAGCTCTATGTCCGTCACTTTGAGACTCAGTTATCTGTCTAGTGGCTCAAGTCTTCACGAGCGAACTCAGAAATGTTTTTGAGGTAGCCAGGAAAAAATTTTGAAATTTTGGGGAGCTAAGGTAAGTTTTTTTGAAAATTTGAAAATTAATGCTCAATTCTTATCCTAAATGCTCAAAAATTTGTGGGATAACCTAAATGCAGAGCACGTGGAAATTAGTTCTTATAAGGTTTTTTTTTTTCGTTGTCAAACCTGATCTTTCAGTGTGTGTATATATATATGTATGTATATCACACTTCCATTATGCAGACTTCGGCAATGATATACACTATGGGAAGTTGAGGAGTATCATCTTATGGTCCAATCTTTGATGAAACATATGAAAAAAAAACTGCAGCAGGTTAGTTGTCATGGTCGTTTCTTCACGCTACATGACAATTCAAAAGTGTGTCAAACTTTTATTCAAGGGTTGTTCAAATTTTGTTCAAGTATTATTCAAACAATGCCCAAACAGAGTCCGAGACAACTTCTTGGTGCCTTAAGGATGACCCAAGACATTAACAAACAATGCAGCTAGGTGAGGGCCAATTAACCTTATTTTGGCCTATGTCAACAGCAAGGGTAAGAGGCGAGATAACCTCACCAGCATCTAGCTATGTCACGAGCTGCACTTCAAGACCGAGCCTATGCCCTCATTTTCTAGTCTTGTGCCAACCCAAACTTATCTGTACATATTGTATAAAGTCTAGGAATGTAGGTTTAGTGTCGGATATACGCGTAGATTTCCCCTTGTCAAGGTGTGCGGCATTCAAGTTAGTCTTGTCCAAACCCTATCAAGGAGATATGTTGTAATTTTTCTAAAGGACTAGAAAATTAGTTTAAGATCATATATAAATGTATGTAAAAGGGTTTTTGTCAAATTACTTGTAAATATTTTTGTAGACCAATTATGACTCTTCGTGGGGGCATCACATTTTGTTGTATCAGTTCATAAATGGCTTAGAAAGCTATTATAAGGAGGGGATATGCTCCTATCACCCTCCACCCCACTACTTCTTATATGGTTTTGAGACACCTTTTGTACATAATGTGAGCTGTGTAATGATGTTTTTATCAATAAAATGTGTTTTATTACTTTCACCCACTCTTAATGGAGGTTGCTTGACGGTTGGCTATTAATGCTTGATTCTAGCTTCCAAATGAGATGATCCAAGTTTGGTTGACTTGTTAGACGGACTTGGCAAGCGCCACATGAGCCTCATTTGTGACTGCCGAGCTCACAAAATATTAGCCCGTGGCACTAGTGCACGAGACTCTAGTAAAATTCATAATGCTCAAGTTGTAATAGAACAAATTTATCGCCTAAGAAGTATAGACATAGACACGACACAACACATATATGCCAACAGAGCAATTTTCAAAAAATGAAGAACACAACACAGTAAAAACACAAAAAAATTACATATTTTACGTAATTTTTATATGTCATATATAATAATATTAAGCTAATGCAAGAAATGCATATAACACTAATTAAAATTAAAAATCATATATTCTTTAGCAGAAACATCAAATTAGGTAAAAAAATCACGTTACTTTTATTTTATAATTGAATTCTAAGTTATTTCTTCAAACTTATACAGTGTTGTATAGTGGTAAGTGATGAACAATGATATTCAAATGTCCAAACCGTGTGTCTAATTATAAAAAAATTAAATAATAGAACAAGTTTGAACGCCTGTCCGACATATGTCGGGAGAGTGTCTAACGAATATCGTGTCTAACAAGGGTACGATACCTTTTTAGAAGTGTTCGTGTTTTTTTAGCTTAAAACTAGGCCAAGACTCATCCTCTTCTGTACCCTTGATGAAGTATACCATGTACTTCAATCACATAGTTAACACTCGAGTCAAATTTAGAACAGTACCTTAGCTTGCCTAGATTCTCAGTTTCCTTTACTATCGAGCTACAGTTCCTTCAGTTGCTTTGATTCAAGGGAGCATGACAGAAACAATCAGATGTTTGCAAATAATTTCAGTTGCTTTGTTTAGTTGAGCAATGGGGTGCTTTTGTTCAGAAGTCAAGGAATATATACATTGGTTCCCAAATGGCCAACCCAGCTTAATAGAAAATTAGGAAGAATAATGGAAACAAAAAATTAATTTTTTTTCTTTCTTCTCTCTTACTTTCTAGGAAAATCATGGTTGTGGGCACATGAAAGATTTACTATGGACCAAAGTAGCACAAAGTATATATGTTTTCATATTAATTAAAACTATAAAATTGTAAAATAACCAGTGAAAATGTGCCCGCCAAATCTTTCAAAAAGATGGTTTGAAGGACGTCATGCCTTTTCTACATTCCCCCTAATAGTATATATCATTATTTTTGAAGGTAGATATGATTCCAATGAAAATGTTCAATTAATCTGTATTAAGGTAATCCTAATGCTTAAGCATATTCGAGCATGTAAGCATCCTGAACTTCGGGTGTAATTATTCGTTACCTTAAAATCTATTGACCAATTAATGCCATAATCCATCCTTAGTGCTAGCGGGAGCCTTTTCTGGTCTAATGCACCAAAAATTAAATTCTCTATCGAGAGGGACATTTTCCATTGAGGGTTTTCGTAATGATTTGCTATCTTAAAAACATCGATCAATTAATACCATAACCATCCTTAGTGCTATGGGGACGCTTTTTTTTGGTCGGATACGCCAAAAATTAAATTCTTTGTCGAGAGGGACATCTTCCGCTGAGGGTTTTCCTAATGATTTGTTATCTTAAAAACATCGATCAATTAATGCCAATATCATTTTTAATGCTATGGCCAAAAACTTTTTCTGGTCTTTGCACGAAAAATTATATTCCCTGTCTAGAGGGACATCTTTTGACGAGCGTTTTCATTTTTCATAATGATTCAGTATATTAAAACCTATCGACCAATTAATGCCATAATCATCCTTAGTGCTATGGGGCGACTTCTTCATGTTTGATTCTGTTTCCACCAAAAATGAAATTCTTCATTGAGAAGGACATCTTTAGTCAAAGATTCTGTTAAAAACTCTGTTGAGATGAATATCTTTTGTTGATTATTTTCATAATGATTCGTTACCTTAAGACCTATCAACCAATTACTACCATAATCTTTCTTAGTGCGATGGGGCAGCTTATTCAGGTTCGATTCTATTTGTACCAAAAATTAAATTCTACATCGAGAAGGACATATTGCATTGTGGATTCTGTTAAGAACTCCGTCAAAGTTAACATAGTTGATCTTGTAAACATTGAAGAATACTTTTTTGACAAGCCTTTGATGATTTGGCAGCCAAGTAAGAAGATTTTGGACAGGAACACTTGGCATTATAAAACAAGATCAAGAGGAGGGTGGATTTTACTTGAAGGGCACATGCCATTATAGGAAAACATATAGTAGTTCCCATTTGTTGGGGGTAGCCATTGGTAATTATAAGAGAAGTTATTGATCTTGTATCTTATTTACACATATATATATATATAAAAGAAATGCTAACATGTGTCTAGCTAAGTATAGGTTAAGCATACATAAATAAAGTTGTGCACTATTTGAAATTATGAAAAAGTGAGTCCTACACTTTGTACAACTCAATAATGTATGATTGATATATGCTTTTAAGACATATATATATATATACATATACATGTATGTATGTACATATATTGACAAGAACAAATTACTCCAATTTAATCCTGCTATTTTTTTTTTATATTAACTCAAATGTTATTGGAGCTAGCAGATAGAAAACAGAATGGAACATTTATCTTTCTAGTCTTTATTCTTAATCAAATATGCATCTAGTAATGCTCCCAAGGAAACAAGCAAGAGGTTTGTTTGGTTGGATTGAAAATTCCCCTCTTGAGAATTTGAATAATTCCAATTCCCCAACTCAGGTTTTTTTAATCTATCCTATAAATCAAGGTTGAAAACATACCAAGTTCTGGTACTTTACCAGCTGCTATTGTCTTCGATTTCACTTGAGTCACTTCTTATGCTCATACATGTCACTACAAAATTCAACGAGTTGTAGGCATGGAAGGTGGAGTTAACACAAAGGAAGTATTTGGATATATCTTATTTAATAACTTATAACTTATGCTTATGACTTTTTTAAATTGTATTTGAGTGAGTAGCTTAAAAAAATTATTTACGTCTAATTACGTTTTTTTAAAAAAATTATTTTCAAAGATGACTTTATTGCTTATAGCTTATAAGTTAGTGTGCCAAACACCCTCAAAGTTTACCGATTCAACCCACTAACTATGGTTGGTTTAGAACAGCTGGTTCAGATTTGGATCTAAAAATCAAAAACCAAAAACCAATCAAAATCTGTTCGGTTATGGATTGAGTAAAAACTTGGAACCGGACCTACCTATACACATCCCTACTTTCGACCACACACTACCCACTAAGATATCTAGTTTTCTTATCAGACAATACGTTCGATACTAAAATGGCCAGTAGTAAAAACATTATTTTACTTGTATCAGCACTCGAATTGCAGTCATCCTTTCAGTGATGTAGAAAGGACTTGGAGGTGCCCTCATCTGTTTATGTAACAGTAAGCAAATTTTCTTACACACAAATCCTCTGTTTGCCTAGCATTCCTTTTTTCCCAAAATCATTTCCAAAGATTCTCTTTCCAACATTCAAAATTTGATCAATTTCCATTTCTAGCTAGAATTAGAATTCCATGCTCTATCATTTTGCCATGAAGTGGGGAAGCAGAGGGGACTTGGAGGCATCTTCATCCCACTCCAAGCCATCCCACCACTCCTTGTCACCGTACACTGTCGGCAGCATGGCACCGTTAGAAGCTTGCAGCGGCAGCTTCTTCAGCTTCGGACAATCAATAACAGCAACTCTCTCTAGTGAGGGAAAATCCATTACCCCTCCAGCGATGCTTCTCAATTCCGGGAGGTCTCGGATTGATATAGTTCTAAGGCATGGAAATGCCACCGAGCCTTCCTCTGCCACTTCATCCCCACTGATCACTTCTTCCATTTCTTGGCAGTAAAACAAGTAAATCATTTCCAGCTTTGGCAGGCTTAAAATCCAGGAAACATTCTTCAACTTGTGGCAATACCAGATGTTGATGGAACGAAGATTTTGTAGGCATCCTCTAGTCACCGGATTCCTCCACACTCCGGTCATGTTGGGAAGGCCATGCAAAGAAAGAACCTCCAGGCTCGGCAGCCAACTCTTTCCGGCCCCCTGGCCAATCACCAAGTGCTTCAAGTCACAGCAGTTGTTAATGCTAAGCCTCCTTAACCTCTCTCCATCACCAGGAGCCGATGATAATTGCAGGCCAAACAGCCCTTCACACTCCTTGATGTATAAATAGTGTATGCATTTCAGTAAAGAGTTGAAACCATAGAGCTGCTTCAGGGTAGTTAATTCTGTTACTGTGATCCCTATAGTGTTAAGATGTCTCAAACATTCCAAGTCTGCAAACTTGACTTCATTTTCACTCTCACAATCCCAACCTCCATAGCTGTAATAGAAATTCAAGATTCTCAGCTGAGAGAGTCCAGATATGGCCTCACGTGGAACATTTCTGAGGTAATTCGTTCGTTGCAAATCCAAATGCCTTAAATTTTTCAGACCTCCTAGCTCTTTAGGCAATGTAGTCAACTTGGTCCCTGACAAATCAAGATGATTCAGCAAAACTAGTTTACATATACTAACCGGGATCTCTCTGAGACTGGTGAACGATAAATCCAAGACTTTAAGAACCGGCATAGATTGGAAAAACCCGCTTGAAATTTTGTTCAAACTGCTGTTCCATTGAAGCAGCAAGGTTGATAAATTGGGACAAAAAGGAATTTCTAATAATTCAGAGATTCCATTATCCAATAACGAAATTCTACGTGCTTCTTCCCAGTTTTCGACACTAGGTGCTTCAGTCAGTCCTGCACTTGCCTGAACTGTAAACAACTTCTCATTCTTCCCACAGTCAGATGCCATCCATAAGGCGAAGCTTCGAACAACATCATGCATCTGTACTTGTGTTTCCTCTTCACCAGTTTCCAGTAAGCAAGCAATTTTGAGGGATCCTACGAGAGCATGTCCCATGTTATGGACATTACCATCATGGGAGCTGCCCAAGAAACCTTCCCCAATCCAATATTCTACAAGTTGTTCTTTCTCAATAGAATAATCTTCAGGGAATAGAGAACAATACAACAGGCATGATCTCAATATATCATTATCCAAATTGTCATAACTGAATTTCAACAATTTGAAAACATCTCCCATACCTCGGATTTCTGAGGGAGACCTGTTTAGTACCTCAATTGCATACTTCCACTCCTCCTCCGTCTCTTTGTTGGCCATAGCCCTTCCAATAGTGATTAGAGCAAGTGGTAGGCCTCCACATTTTCTGATGATGGTCTCTGCATGAGATTGTATGGATGGTGAGTTCAAGATCTCACTTCTACCAACCTTCTCATGGAAGAGTTGCCATGATTCCTTCTCTTTTAAGAATTCTACCTTAAGCTTGCAGTGAGCATCCATGTCGCTACAAACATCCATCGAACGTGTTGTGAATACCACCTTGCATTTGTTTTCCTTGCTGGGAAGAGGAATTCCAATCTTCTCAAGATCAAGTCCTTCCCAAACATCATCCAGCAATAGCAAGAACTTCTTTTTCCTCATGACTTTGTATATTTTCGAAGCTCTCTGTTCCAGGCACTCAATTTCATCCCAACACAGGCCCAGTCTTACCCCTACAGTCTGTTGTATCTTCTCGGCAACAACATCTTTAGACACCACAACCCAAATCACCACATCAAAATCATGGGTTACTGTAAAAAATTCATTGTTTATGTATCTCAAAAGGGTTGTCTTCCCAACCCCACCCATACCATAAATTCCAATAATTCCAACGTCCTCTTCCCTAAGAAATTGTCTCACCTTCTCTAACATAGATTCAAGGCCGATGGTCGGCCTGCTAGGCATCTCCTCGACAGTCGCAGGAAGTGATCCATCAGCCACAGTTATGCTATCCGAAGTTCCTTTTCTTTCCATGAGTTCATTTATGTCCTTAAGCTTCTTCGAAACTTTCTTGCTCAGCTGGTATCTTGAATAACAACTTGTACTGCAGCACCTGAAACATTGTGTTGGCTCTCCAACATCTTGTGTGATCAAGCTTACTTCAGCTTGAATAGAGTCAGCTCTTTCTAGCCACCCTTTGACTTGGTTTGTGCATGTTAGTCCCTTCAACTCTGCTAGATCTATCCGTCTCTTTAAGTCATCCCTTGCATCCTTCAGTTCTTGCAGTGCAGTGGTGAGAGAGCCAACCCTTTGATCCAAGTTCACAACATAGCTAATCCTTGTGGCAATAGAATTGCTTAAGCCAACAATTGCGCTGATAAGAGGAGACATAGAATCCATGCTCTTTGGTGATAATAGAATCAATTTTCATGAAAGATAATAAAGAATCTAAAATAGATGCAACTAACTTACATATCATTAAACACAATAATAATAAATATGGAGTAGTTATGCTAAATTAGCCGCCTATATTGAAACTTCAAAGGTTGACCTAAATTAGTCCCCCACATTGAAACTTCAAAGTTGGTTCTTCCCTTTTTTACTCCATTGAAAGTTCCTCCTCAATTCTCTGCTTAGAGTTCCAATCATGCAGTCCTGAGGGTTTGATAACGAAAGAAGCTGACTCGTAAACTAGGAAGATTCTCAGAATTCAAAGAAATTTGTTACTACGGTCACAAGAGAAGTGCGCAGTGGATGCAATGTCCTAATCATCAAAATAAAAGAAGCATATAACTATGTATAACCTACCCACATCAGACCATTCAGTAATCTTAGAGTAACAGTTTCTTTTTTTACTTCTTATTTTTTTTTTATAAGAACAGCTTAGTCTAACAGATATAAAGGAAGCAACCTTGAATGGATCAGGACAAACACCAGGTACTACCCAATTCTCAGCTGCATAATACCCAACCTGCGCATGCAAGGCTGTATTGAGACCTATATCATAAGTTTACATGGAGAAATCGTGGGTATATAAGCAAAGATAATGAACCCAATTGATATTGTAAGTAACCCTTAATGTGAGAGGACCAAGTAATTATTTATGATATCAAAACTGACCCATCTAGGAGACCGTGTGGGCTCGGAGCCCTAAGGCATGGGGTCACTGTATAGGGGACCAGACGGTTACCGTATGGCTCCCAGCACTGCAGGCCAGGATATTAATATAATTAATGACAATGATATTGACAAGGACTGGGTTGTTACTGCAATAGTGTCGAGGACGATGATAATGACAAGGTCAAGAAGCTGCCCTGCCGGACCCAACATGGGCTGAATCAAAATTGCTGTGTGGAAGTGTTGAAATTTTCCAGAACAATAGGATGCTGATCTATTAGATAAATGAAGATCAGAAATTCACTCTTTTTTCCTCAGCAATTCTCCATCTTTTACCATGTTCATTTCTTAAGCACATCTACCTTGACTTCAAGCTGTTGCAGGGCTGGAAGGTGGAGATAACATGGTGTTCACTAGCAGATCTACCTTGACATCAATTCTCTAGCCTGAAGTATCCTATTTCCTTGCCAAGCTGGTTGCAGGGAACATAAAGTCGATGTGGTAGAATATAAGAACAAGAAGGAAGGGAATAGAGGATCAGAAACTGAAGAAGATCATTATCTGTAATTTATAAAGAAAATAAGCCAATGACAATGAAGAGGTCTGAGAGCCGGAGAAACAATGCATGATCCTAATTCAACAACTTACAAGCAAAGGGAAAACATAATTCATCATACATCAATATCGGTGTACTAAATGCAGATTTGTATATACATAATTTCCAAAAGCAGTGAGCTGCTCGTATGTGAAAACACAGATATTTAAAAAAAAAATTAACAACATAATGGCAAGGTAATACAAAAGATATAAACTATATTGTCAGATATGTTCTTAACATGATAGCACCAGTAGGGTCAGAAAGTAGATGTCGGACGAGGCACATTCTCATGTTGTTGGGAGCTATGACAAACATATAGAAGGCAAATAATACAAGGTCAGCTGAGGAGAGAGTAGAGCCAAGAAATCCCTGCCACATCCTGCAAGTGAGAAAATTCATCAATAAATTTAGTTCCAGTCCCAAAAAGCAAGCAGACCATATTATAATTCCTTTGCAAAATAACTTCTTTGATACAGACATGAACTACTTACTAAATGACACCTACATAGTGATGGGGAACGAAGAAGACCAAGAAGTTAGGTTTAGTTAACGTACTTTAGCAATTAGGGATTTTAGAGGATTAGAATTTTATTATATATTTTCCTTTAATTTTGTTTCCTTGTTGGTTGTCTATGCCTATATAGTATATATAGGGCACATTGGGTAAGAATTTGAGTAGTTAGTATTTTTGAATTGATAACAGTATTGGATATTACTTATTCCTCTCCTTCCTCTGATTTCTTTCTCCATCTCCTATCACTTTTCTTTTTTCTTCTGGTACTATGTCACTATGTTTCAACAAATTCAAGCTAAGCATGAGCTTTAACTCGAGCTTAACTAGCATCTTCAACCTTGGTTGGCATATATCTCCCAAACTCAAGCTTTCTTGACGAGCCAACAGAGCTTGTTTGCTAGACAAATTAACATCCAGTTTTACCTGAAATATAGCAATTTTAGCTTGAATAATTCAAATTAGTAATTTTAATTTGGTGATATACTCAAACAAAATTATTCAATTTTCTATACCTTACCTTTGTATTGCTAGTCAAAAATTACTTTTTCTTAAAGAATTTTCATAGAAGACTTCAACTCATAGTTATATGATGCATTTTGCCAACTGTACACATAACCAAGCAGAAATTAACTGGAAAATGTATTCAATCATGGTTTGTCTAATTAGTGAATGAGTTTGAACCAACTTTCTAATTACTTGAATCTTGGCTGTTAACGAGTGGATCAATTCATTTACAGAACTAGGCAAAACATATATCTACTTTTATTATAGGCTTTCTTCTGCGATAGCAACTTCCATTTTTAGTGATTTATTACATTCTCTCAACAGCTTTGAGAGCGCAGGGGAAGGAAGGGAAAGTTTCCAGGTGAAAAAAAAGTGCACAATTGAGAGAAGAAAGAAAGTAAAACTTTGATCATACCACTTGGGTAAACGGAAGAAAGTATGAAAGAATTCCCTAATGCCATCAATATCCAGTTGCAGAATAAGTGCCAGTCCGAAGAGAAAGAATGCTCTCTGGCGTTTCCTTTCTTGTGGCCAAAGGGTGTTCCAAGCTGGAAAAAAAAATTGTAATTCACAAGCCACAAGTTATAATTAGATTGCAATGAGAAATGTTCAATAAAGTATGTCTGGCACTGTTGACATAACTAACAGCATATACATAATTATAAAATAAATAAATCGTATACCTTGCATTGAGATATTTTCAGTACTCCTGGATTGAGAAAGCTTGTCCTTTGAATGACCTTGTTTCAAAATATTTGCAATTACAGAAGCATATTGTGGAGCCTCTGACAGTGATCGCACAACTGAATAGCCTGTTTAAAGGAGGTATAAAATAATTGGGAACACTTTTTATGGGTAATTGAAGGAGATGCAGATTGATTAGCTTTTCTTACCCGTGGCTGGATGCACCATGCTAGCCGCAGCACCAAATGCAAGATTCTTTTGCTCTGTATTTGGTAAAGATCCACCAACTGGAATATAAGACCATTCCTGCACAGAAAATTAAACCACTATAACTTTGATTCTTAAGATACCAAAGAATATCAACACATTTATGTTCAAGACGGAAGTTTTAAAATTCTACATACTCAGGCAGGAGCCTAAGAAGATTACCTCTTCGTAAGTTTTTTTAACACGGACTCCCATTGTCTCTAGTCTGGACATGAGTTTTTTCTTTAATAGATCAAAAGGCATGGCATCCTTTGAAGCCAAACAAGTTTCCTGCAAAAAACATTTTAACAATACATCACATGGTTGCGATGACAAAAGATGATATAATATGTGAAACTGAACGCATCAAGCTAACCTCAAAGAAGACTCTTGTTGGGGACATAGGCATGGCATAAAGAAATGTTGGATATTGTGATTCTAAACACTGAACGTTTTGCTTGACATAGTCTCTGTAGTCCATGAAAACCATCAAACTGGGGTCATATTGATTGTTTTCCACCTGAAATTAGGAAGCTTATCAATGAACATAAAGTGCAGCTCGAAAAAATTTCTGTAACCTTCCAAATGCTAGCAAGGAGGATAGAGGAGTAGGTAATCTTAAGTTACCTTCGTTGTTAGACTATTTGTGTTCAAAACGACTGTAATAAGTTACCAGATTCTCTTCCCCTCCACGGCAACAACAATAACCCCCCCCCCCCCCCCCCCCCCCCCCCCCCCCTCTCTCTCCCTCCTTCACCTCCACCCTCCTGAACCCATCCTTCAACCCCACTCAGTGTCCCCGTATGGGAAACCATGGAACCCAAACTTAACTTATCGTCAGGGATAGACCAAACAAACATTGCCACAATTACTAAATTCACAGGCACGAAACAGAATTTCAATATATTAGATAACTTGTGATGCAATTATAATTTATTAGCGACTATATTTATGAATTCTCAATTCCGAAGACATAACAGTATCACTAATGTTGACATCCTTCAGCATGGTGCACCCGTGCAGTCCCATCTACAATGGAAGGTGTACTAAAAGGTGTACATCTTGATTACCCTTAAAATAGAAAAACAGAAAATACATACAAGAAGACTAGCCAAGAAAACCCACTGCAGCAACTTCATGCAGTGTGATGGACTGATAGGCATGTTCTTGTCTGTTTTACATGAAAAATGCTGGAAAGAACTACATTGATATTTCCAACGGCATGTGTGTTTTCATCAAGAACTAGCAGTTCCATAATATTTTAGAACAGAACAGAACATATAACTACCTCAACCTCCACGCCATAAGCTGTCTGGACAGAAACCCTGGGACCCCCAACCTCATACTGCAAAAGTTTGCCTGAAGCTGCTCCAGATGCAACAGTGGCAAGCCTATAAAAAATAGTAGAAGCTTGAAACAAGGGGTAATGGTTAACACGAAGTGCTACTTCTATATTGTGAAAGGAAGTACTTCATATGATGAATATTCCATTGTACCTGCAGGGAACAACAATATTCTGTTCACACTCTATGAGGCTGTGACCTTTCGTAGTTTCAATTATCCTTTCCACTTTTGAGCTCAGGTATGAAACACCTGACTCAACACACCTATGGAAAATTAATATGAATCATATAACTAGAACATACCAACAGAAAATAGTGAGTTAGCAATCTAATCAAACACAGCAACAACAATAATAACAAGCAAGTCAATAAATAAACTATCTCACCTTTTCAATAGCTCCTCGTGGAGCAAGTGTCGACTAACTCGTCCATAAGCACGGCCAATCAGAATGGGATCATTGTCATCAAGATACACAATAGTATCCCGCCAAACATGTTCAATACACCCTTCAAGTCCAAGATCTAAGAAAATGTAAGATAAGCTTCACCTTAGAAGTGGGAGCAAGCGATGTCAAAGTTTTGCAAAAGGCTAATAATTTTTCCCCAACGTATGAACCCTTGAACAGTAGAATGATAACAAATATTTTAGAAGGAGTATGAGAAGGTTCAAGCTAATGATAGGAGACTTAGTTACTTATCAATATATCTATATATATGATAAGAGACTGGTTGATCAATATGGATATTCTAGAGTTTGCAAATCAGATACAAGTAAAGGAACCAAGTTCATAGTAGTATAGCAGTGCAGGAACACCATTCAAAAGAGAGGGGCGGGATTAGGGGTTCAATTCTAGGCTTCTAGCTGTTCTCTAATATATATGCATTGTCTTATAAGTATTAACTGACAGGCAGGGGGTTTATTGCTTCTGCAGATGTGCAGTTCCACATTACACTTTAACTCAATAAATGACACACATGACACAATTACCTCTATATTCTTCACAGAAGCAAATCCAATGAAGCTTAGTGACAATTATGGAACTTGGTAATTAGATAAGCTATAATAAAGCCACCTTAGCAAGTTGATATGAAGGAAACAAATAACAGAACGGTTAAAAACCAATATTGCCATAAAACTAATTTACAAGTACTTAATAACACTATCGAAGGAGTAGGTAAACTGCAAATCACATTGCATATCCTGAACTTGACTAACATACACAAACAGACACCCAAGTATTTTTTCCATTTGATTTTATTACAAAAAAATTTAATAGAAACAAAAAGTTGCACATATGATAAGTTAATTCATGATCAAAAAATGTTTTTTCAAGCGGAAGATCATTACCTCTAAATTCATCCTCCCATACACCATAATTATTTGTAAAAGGAAGATCTGGCCCAATAAGTCCAACACTCAAACCTAACTTAGCTGATTCTGCAGCAAGAGCGAGACCAGCTGGGCCGCAGCCAATCACCACCAAATCCAGTATAGTGTTTCCGACCGATATACGCGGTAACTGAAAAGGGATACAATAAGTAATAAACTTCAATTTCATATGAAACCAATAGCCAAATATTAAGCTATTGCACAATCAAACAAACAACAGAGCAGTGTGATCCTCATGAAAATTGTCAATAAGTTATATTTTATTTAGGGCAATTAAATAAGTTATAACTCTCTCTATCAGCTTTAGGTGAGTTGGTTTGTTAATAACTCCACAGTATAATATATTAACTTTCATTGAACCAATTGAACATCGAGACAAGCTATTTATATATATACACATTCCTATATGTATACACGCACGAGATAGTGAAGAGACGATAAAGAAACCTTGTCCGCGAGTTTAGACTGTTTATCCATGGCCTTTTTCTGTTGCATTTGGACGAAAAGAAGCTCAGAGCCGCCGGCCTTGATGTAGTCTTCTTCATCGGCGAAGTCTTCTTTGACGGCCACACAACTCTCGTTTCCTGCACTACTGGACCTCACTCGAAGAGACGATACATACGAAATATATCTATGAACTACACGAGTCTGCTTATTTCTCGGTCTCTTCCTTCGAGACCTCCAGGTAGGACATGCCGAGACCGCCATTGCGACGAAGTTTCGAGCTCCGATACATATCATTGTGATTACTGTTCTCTCTCTCCCTTCTAGAACCTTAGCTCTATGGCCATTAATGTGCTTCGACGTTTCAAGGTGGAAAATGCAGAGACTGCCGGAATTGTGGCCTTTGACAAACTTCGATCTCTCTCTCTCTCTCTCTTCCTCTCTGGTTCTGTGTCTGGCGTTTTTTCTCTCTCTTCCGGGAAGGGATAGGGAAGAGAGCTTTTTCGATGAGATGGTCAACCGAAAGCGCCACGTGGAAAGATTTGATTTGTTGGAAGTTTGAAGAGCGGCTTTATCCATTTTTGACTGCTTGGCGTGTTGAAACGACGTCGGTTTGTGCTCAAGCCATCCGATGGCTAAAAATTTGGAGACTTCGATTAATAGCGTCAGTTATTGGAGAGCCAATCTGAGCAAATTTAAATGATGAGAAACTCTAACAGCAACCCCGACTCGTTGGGTGTGTTGGGCCGCCATGATTGCTAACACTTCTCCTAAATAATTAGGACACTGAAAAATGTTATTAATACAGGTGACTCGGTGGAATGGGACTGCTATAGAAACCAAATACTATTTTTTCCTAAAATTCGTACAATAAATCTCATAGTATCACAGCGAAAAAATTTTATAATTAAAAGTTATCATTATGAATATTTTATTTAAAACTAATGTTCTTGTTCAATTATATCACCATAATGATAAACTCTGTATATATATTTTTAAAAAGGCGTTCATTTCTTCCGTCAACTACTCCCTTAAGCTCATACAAAACTATCATTCACACGAACTACGTAAATTTTATATATTGTATGAATCATAACTAGTTACAAAGGGGCATGAAAACTAATCAAACTTATGAATTGTGACCTCGTGTTTAATATTAGAACACAAACTGTGAATTTTATAATCGTATAACATTATCCTTGTTAATAAATGTAAAAAGTTAGTTAATACTTATCTCTGTTAAATTGTGACATGTGTCTTTTTATTACATTAGTAACCTTAATTTGTTACAAATGAATAGATTTTAAAAAAAAATGTCACGCGATAAAATCTAATAGATATAAGTACCCTAAAGCTTTGTACTATTGGACCATGCGGGGACGAAACCAATAATTTATTTGAGGGGGCCTAGAATAGCTCCAAAAAAAAATTAAAACTAATAATGCAAGCTATATTTAATTTATCAAAATAAAAATAACATTAATTTAACTAAGATATGACAGTAAGGTATTATAAAAAAATAATTTTTTAATTGTATATCAAGTGTGTTATCATCATAGTGACACTTGGCGCACTTCACATCACAAAATTCATTTATGATTAAATTTTTCAGCAACTTATTTTTCAATGTATATAATCAAAGCATTTATGAGAAAGTTATCTTTCATCTTGTTCCAAAATTTAGTTTTAATAACATTATAACAAAAAATACACATTTTGTAATTGCAGTAAAAATCAAAAAGGTGAAAATAAGTCTAACAAACTTACAAAGAAAAAAGAAACATGTGATTTTTTTACTGAATTTTACATTAATCTCAATTCATTAGGAATGAATAAGTATAACACTTGGGCCACAAGCAAAACAAATCAAAAGAAACTAAAAAAAAAAAAGCCCAAATAACAACAAAAATGGGCCACAATATGAATTGTCCAAGATGGTAAATATAATATTTTTAAAATTAGAGGGTCACTTTACCATGTTAAAATTTTTTGGCCTTAATTAATTTGTACTAGTTTTTTGGGACACTGAGGGCCATTCTTAATTAATTTGTACTAGTTTTTGGGACACTGAGGGCCATGGCCCCTTGATACATGAATAGCTTCGTCCTGGGACCATGGCGGACTTACTCCAGGGTCAAGGGGCCTAGCCCTCTTGAGTTTTTAAATTTCTATTTAGCCCATTTGTATTATTTTATATTTATAACATGACATAGTGTATTGACCCTTCTAAAAAATACAAAAAATTTACTTAAGTCTACCAAATTTTAAAATATTTTTACCTGGTCATTCAACAAAATTTCTAATTTCGCCTTTATATTGGATTACCAAACATTTTTAATTGATAAGGCTACATGTGCTTTGCATGTCGTTGGAGTAAGAAATACGTCTTATCTCCTGGCTTTAACTAATAATCCCTCTCTTTTAGACTTACGGTGTTGCTTAATTATTGTTTCTAAGCCATGTAATCTTATGGTCCAGAGTAGTGCAACATTGTACTTTCTTGAAACACTCGCGTGGTTATTTATAGAAGTGTCCCGTGGATTGTGATTTACCCGTGTTCAATAGAGAATGGTGAGTAAAAAATAAAATAAAAGAGAAATAAATGAAGAGATGGTATTTTTTCATTTTTCTTTACCTTGCTAGTTGATTAATGTTTATTCGTTTTATTCTTATTTTTCTAATCTAACTAAACAAAAGCATAAATTTTAAAATTATATTTCTTTTAGTTTTCAGTTCCCATTTTCTTTTCCTTTTTCTTTCTCTTAATAAATTCCAAATACAACATAAATGCATGTTTCTAACCCTCATGATCTAATAGTATAGCGTAGTATAAAGTTATTATTTTATTTTGTACTTGTTTTCATTTTATTCTATTTTTTGGTAAATGTAATTACAATATTCTCATTAAACAACTAATTGGATAATTTAATGTGCTTTAAGATAAAACAAATTTCCAGTGTATTATATTTCTCTTCGTATAATTATCTTATGTCGAATGGCAAAAACAAAAATTGCATAACCCAATAGCATGGTAAAATGGTCTCTAATTTTTCAATGAAAATGATGGTACCGCATCCACGTGAATGAAAGATGTTTATAGAAAAAATTATTTATTGCTTTTGAAATATCACGCCATCTTTGATCTACCGCTCACATAATAGTAGAGTTTTACTTACTAGGCGAGGCCAAATACCATATTTCATAGATGAGTGGATTCACCTTAGTTTTGGCTATAGTAACGATTCTTGTTTTCTAATTTCTTTTTTTTATTAAAACTGTCGAGATCCTGTAAATAAACTGTTTTTAAAATTTTTTTCAAACACTTTAGTTTTAAAAATAAAAAAAGTTGTTTTACAATTTTTTTAAAATTGTTTTCATATGCACGCGAAAGTTATATAAAAAATACTATTTTTGAAGTTTCCATTGTTTTTTCTCTATTACATATAAAACGAAAATTTAAAAAACAATACCAAACAAACATTTAGGAGGTCAAAATGTAACGCATTTTAAATTACTAGGATAAAGTGACATTAAATTATAACTTATAGTGTCAAAGTGTAATTAATCTTTAATTTTTCTCACTTAATTTAAACTATTGAACTAAATTTACTTATTTTTCAAAGTTGGAATGCTTAAATAGAACAAATAAAGATTAATGGTTAATATTAAAATCTAAAACAAAGTTAGAGGGACAAAATTACTGTTATCCTTGTATTTTCTATCACAACCGATTGCTTCCATATATGCTACATAGTTTATCTTTTTTCAATTATGTACAATCCTACTTGCCTCTTAAATTACACAAAAAATACCTAATAACACACTTCAAAGCGCAAGCATCTACAATATTTGAAATTTTGTTCATATAAATTAGTTATTGGGTTTTTTATTCACAAATTTGAGTTAGTATTGAGAATTATAATTTTAATGGATTTAGAGTGGTTATTGAAAATTTGCATCTTATATTAATACTTAAAAGGTGAAATTCTAGAATTTTTTCCTTTTTCATTATCCTTCGTTTTTTTTTAAGGTGTATGATTTGTATTCTGGCGAGAAGATAGTCTTATTTAGAACTTATTTAGAACAAAAGTTTTCCATGTGCAATAATTATTTGTACATATGACCCTCTATTAACGATTGTAAAAACCTAACGTGATATTTACAGAGCTATAAAAACGAACAAAACTACTTGAGCTCGGCTTGATTAAAACTCGTTTAAAAGTTAAACAAATTAAATTTAAACATATTTTTAAACTAATTAAGATTTTCAAATCAAAATTTAAATAACTTACTACTCCGCTTAGCTCGTTTAGAGCTCTAGATGCTTATGTGCTAAATTTTGAATACCGGAGGTCAAAGTGAGATTATCCCAAATCTCAAGGGGCAAAACTAATTTCCTAATTTCAAAACTAGTAAAGCTGACACGCAGCTCCATGTTACCAAAATTTTGAGCCGCTTGTCGCTCGATTTTATTTTGATTTTAATTTATTCTTTCTAGTGAAGAAAAAAACGAGGGTTTAAGCCTTTGATTTGGGAGAGAGACAGACAGAGGGGGAGGGAGGGATGGGGAATCCAAAGCAGAAATGGACATCGGAAGAAGAGGAAGCACTGCGTGCGGGAGTCGCAAAGCACGGCACCGGCAAGTGGAAGAACATCCAGAAAGATCCCGAATTCAACCACTTCCTCTATTCTCGCTCTAACATTGATCTCAAGGTCTTCTCTCTCTACATGTACATGTATGTATATATACATCCATATATAGGAACAGGAACTTATGTATGTGTGATTTATCGATGTAAGTATGTGACGCCGATGTTACTGAAAGTCATATCCTTCGGAACAGTTGTAGATGAATTTCGTAGTTCAGGGGACAACGCAATGGCTATGATAGATGAAATTATGGATGGAAGTATTTGACTTGGATTTACAGCCATTTGTTAATCACGCGAATAGATAATATGAATAGGGAAAATCTATTGTTCACAGGGCCGGTTCAAGACAATTTGTGGCCTAAGGCATTTTATAATTTTTTTAAATTATACTAGTGTGTTGATTTTTGGCTTTTTTTATTATACAAAAATATGTAAAAATTATATAAGATTTAACTAAAACATATAAGATTTTAAAAAATCTACGGCTTTTAAATTTTTTTGTACAGTTTATTTTATTTGGTTAAACCAGTTTTGTTTTTTCTGAAGTTAACTAATGTAGTTTATTTTGGGTCTTTTTTTTATAGGGCTATTTTTTCTCATTTGCACTGGGGTTTTTGTTTCAGAAAAAATTATAGAACCTATATAGGGTGTTATTATAGCATGTAAAAGTTTTAGAATTTTGGAGCCTTCAAAATTTTATTTATTTGGACAATTTATTTATTAGTTAAACTGGTATTTTCTTCTTGAAGTTCACTTGTGTAGGTGATTTTTGGCTTCTTTTTCTTACAAATTTTTTTGTTTCTTATCTAGGTCGGGGCCTTTTTTAAAAAAAATATATTGAGAATATGTAAGACTTATATTATAAAAATTTAAACATTTAAAAACTGGGGCCTTAGGCGGCCGCCTCACCTGCCTAGTGGGTGAGCCGGCCCTGATTGTTCAGTGAACCACATGGTTAGTTGTTCAGTGAACCACTTGATTGCCATCTCATTATAGAGTAGGTTTTGGGTAGTTTTTAGTTTGAATTTTGGAGGTATTAATAATGCTCAGAATAGCAAAGCAGTTTTTGCTTTCCAAAACAAAACAAGTATCACCTAAATGCTACCCCAAGCATGCCTCAATTCTATGAGGGTTTTAAGAAGGAATGGGATATAGAATTTATCTTTTTAGTTTTAGATTGTCTAAGATTATGAGGTTGTATGTTGCTCGTGTATAGGTGCAAGTATATGGGCTTGACCTTTGCATTTTGTCTGAGTTGGTGTTGACCAATGAAATTTTGCAGGATCTTTTTCCTTTTATATTGTTTTAAAGTGATAATATAGGGATTAGGGACTCTGTGTTTTGGAATTCTGACGACTTACCTTCAGGGAATTGAAATATCATGGGTTAAAGATTGGCATATTTAGGTGCATGAAGTTGTTTATTTGGTATTCAAAGATGTTAACATTTTGTAAATGAAAAAAATTACACCTTCTCAGGGTTCGAATAATCCGGAATTTTTCCTCATATAGATTTGTTTGATCTTCATTTCATACTTGGAAAATATTTGAAAGCAAAGAGAACATCTTGGAGGTACAGTTTCAAGAATCCTTGGACTGATCATTCTAACTTTGTAGTCTTGTCTAAGGTGAATCTTGTTGTCTAATATTTTGGTGGATTTCCATAGAGTACTAAGAAGAGAAAAGAATGCTACTCTAAGCTGAACTGAAGGGAGTGCTACACATCCTCCCACAGTTGGTCTATGCTTAAGTATACCAACAGCCTATCTTTCAGTGATGCCTGATGTATTTTTGAAGTTTTATTTTTTATTTCTTTGGGTAGGCTAGCCCAAGTGACTTGATTTGGTTCTGTCACCTGGCTTCTTTTAAGGATCCTTTTTCAAAATAGTGCCTATAAACGAATGACATTTTTTTTTAATGTATAATTCAAACAAAGGATTAGGAATTACTTTGGAATTTGAACTTGTATATGCATGGTACATTGTGGTTGGGTGAGTTTTATCAATCTGATTTTGCATACCTTTATTCTAAATATTCTGAAACTTAGTACTGTGTATTTATTGAAGTTGAATGAATTATGATAGGATATAGAATCAACCAGACATGATGTAAATATAGATTTATTGTGCAAGTTCCATCAAATGGTAGGGACCAATCCTTTCGCATTTGGGGAATGCAATTGGTGCTATCAGATTTTTATGTCAAGAAAGTGATTGAGGAAGAAAATACACATTCTTTGGGGTTTATCATGTATGAGTAAAGCTGTAAACGTAGGAATCCAAGAGGGATAGTTTTGAGCCAACTAGGATTGAGAAAAAAAATGTGCACATTTGGGGTTCAGAAAATGAAATCAGGTGATGGAGCCCATGTATTCAAACTATATTAACTGGACTTCTTGTCCTAGAAGTAGGTACATGTAATTAGTCCTCTTTCATGTTGTGGAGCGAAATGTGGCTATTTTACAGTATGGTATGCTCAGATTCTCACTGATATTTAAGTATGCCAGCTTGAGAAAGCTTTCTTAGATGGGAGTCTGGGACCTATGCCACTATCCTGTCTAAAGGTGACCTGGAAAACATACCGATGATAAAAAAAGTTGAAATGGCAAACATAGGAGGTGTTCCTTGCACCTACTGGATGTAGCAAACTGAAGAAGTGCCCATTTTGCGATACATATCATGCTCTTTCTCTTTCTAGTTTTTAATCCTCCCACTAGCATGATGGTTGACATTTCCATCGTTTTCGTCTCTCTCTTTCTTTATCGGTTTTCGTTTCTTCTACCCCACTCTGGGAGGTTTTCTTTTTTTTTTTTGGGGGGGGGGGGGGGGGGGGGGGGGGGGGGGGGGGGGGGGGGGGGGGGGGGGGGGGGGGGGGGGGGGGGGGGGGGGGGGGGGGGGGGGGGGGGGGGGGGGGGGGGGGGGGGGGGGGCGCCGATGCTAGGGGGGGGTTGCGCCGATGCTTTCTCAGCTATTCAAAACTTTTTGGCAATTATTCACTTGATGCATAAGTTTTTTTCCCTTGATCAATTCATTGCATGCCTCTTTGATTACTTTGTATTTTTAGTCATGGACAATGTGTGATGTTTTTAGTGTGTTCCTCTGGTATCGTTGTGTATTGGACTTCCATATCACTTATTGGATCTCAGCTATTTAGTTAAAGAAATTCACTATTACCATTGAAGGTTGTACCGTGAAACAAAACAAAATGAAAGAATCATGGTTTTTTTACATGAATTTCTACGTTTTCAATTAAAGGTAATCAGGATGGTATTTTATTGCTATTTTGCTTACGCAGGACAAATGGCGTAATATGAGTGTTGCCAATGGACAAGGTTCTAGGGAAAAATCAAGGACATCAAAAGCGAAGGCCAACCCAGATGCACCAGCTACTCCGTTGCTCAATGCACAGAGTTCTGCTTCCACCGGTCTAGCTGCAAAAGATGCATCAACAGATGCAGTCATGGATGATTCGTCAAAATGCTTATTAGATGGGAAAACTGCTTCAAAGTAGGCAACCTTTTCTTCTGTGCTATTAATAGACGTTTTCGGTAATTACATGGGCTATTTCATTAGGTTAAGTCATTTTATTATATATTTTATTCAGTGCATATTTTCTTTTGGTTCTTATGAATGAGTGATATTTTGCTTAATGTCAAAGAATGAGGAAACATGGAAAGGAACAGTGTTGTAAGTTGGCAGCAAAGTCTTATGATGGCACAATCAATTAAGAAGTCACTGGGAAAGGTGTCCAAATAATATATGGTGAAACCAAGGATTTTGTCTCAACTAATTAATAGACAAGGAGTGGCTTGTTCCATCTCATATGGTCCAGTCCTCGATGAGTCACAAACTACATTTTATTGATTTAGTAGCAATTATTTAAGGCATTTGTCTATGATATGATCATGGAGTCAAAACCAATTGGTCCTTAATTCCTCACGTGTACCTTTGCTGCTTCCCTTTCCATGGCAAGAATGCATGGATACATGGTGTTTATTGTGAAAAATTCCAATAGAACATGGTCTAATGTAAAGAGGACTACGGTTCGATTGGATGGTTCTTAGTTTCTATAACGAGCATTAGGAAGTGGGATTATGCATTATTGTTTTGTTGATGAAAAAAAATAGCTTAGTGGTAAGACATTCTCTTCTTGCTAGTTGTGGGTGATTTGGTGTGAATAGGCTATATAGAGAGCCATTTGGGAAGTATGAAAGTTGCTGAGATTGCGGTAGGTCACAAGAGAGGGATTAGGTGAGAGTAAAGGTAGTCTCTGAGAGAGAGAGAGAGAGAGAGAGAGAGAGAGAGAGAGTAGTGTAGGTCTAGAGTGATCAAACTAGAGTCTCATGTAAAGGTGGTTGCATGGAGACTAAGGAGTAAAGCCACTATTTATAGAGGGATTAGGCCATGGACGCTAGTCCACCGTGCTTAGGTGATATACCCAAGTGATTTCTATAAAGGATAGGTGGACATCTCTGGATAGCCTAACACCCTGTTAGTGGAACGAATTTGGCAGGTAGTGGTGTGGATATACTTTGGGGCGCTCATTGGTTGCAGGAGTAGTAGAAGCGTAGTCATCAGGTATGAGAAGGTGTGGAGCATGCCACCTGTCTCTTTAGTGACTTGGAGACTGTCGTCTCTCTCTCCCTCTAAGATTTGTCGAGGCACAAGTTGCTCGAGGGATAATGGGATGAGAACTTTGATGAACTCTTAATTGTAGCTACCAAAATACTAGACTTTAGATATCTCATGCGAGGATCATGGGGTTGCTTGGTTGCCCATTAATTGTGGCACCAACCCTAAGGGGTTTTCTAGGCCTGCTCTCTGCCTAGGCTAGCATAGAAGCTTTAAGGTGCTAATGGAAAATCCTTCTATAAGTCATAACAGGAATGTGCTCTAGTGAAGGACCACTCAACGAAGCCAAGGGAAGACCGAGGGTCTATGCTTCGAAGAGAGAAGGGCACATTTGAGGGAGAAGTTTGCTCTGACCAAAGGTGGGAGGTCGAGCATGCCCATGAGGCTATTTAGAGATTGTCTCTAAATGCCTTGGCTTTAGCTAAAGACATTGCATGTGTTAGAAGCCTTGGCCGACAAATCCCTATCATGGAGGGAGGATTCACACATGCAGGCAATTGCATGGCACCTACCTGGCTTGCCAAGTGGACTTGTGGGCCCATGTAGCTACACTAGGCATTCAGTTGACTTCACATAGAAGTTTAGGATTAATTGAATAATGCTGCCTACAACTACTTTTTGGATGGGCTAAGACATGGAATTTATTATGATTTTAGAGTATGTTGAGATAGAAGGGTTGTATAACACTTCGTAGATTATAGTGCTTGTATACTTTCCCTTTCGGATGTTGGGGAAGTTCCATGATTTTTTTGTGTTCATTTGTTGATTTTTAGGAGATTTGAGCTTCTTGGAGGGACCTTAGTTTCTGTATTAGCTCCTTATAACTCTTTTAAACATATTTGTGTCCCTGTGGCACTTTAATGAGTATCTTTACTAATTAAAACGAATAAATTCTTATTTTTTTAAAAATATATACGATCCAAATTTATATATAATATGATTTTTCATATAGCATCTTTTGGTTAACGAACTTAACAGGCTTCACTTCGCGCATGATAGCGGGAAAGGAAGTTGCTCGCTAGCAAATCTCACCCAAGGTTCACATTAGGTCAATTCATGCAAAGATGCACTCCTGCCTCTTGTTTTTGACAGGTTGTGGGCCATACTTCAAGAATGACATGGTTTGGAGGTTATTAGAATGTTACTAAGAACTTAAGAAAGTGGAATCCTTTGGGAAAAAAATTCTAAAAGAATAGGGAATTCATCAAATAAGGAATTTTCTGTGAAGAAGATTTAACAAAAACTAAGTATCGCCCAGCTAACTCTTAACAAGTGCATGAATTAACAAACTTAAAAGCCAGACAATTACTAAACTTGATACCAAACTCTTATCTTCAAGATGACCATAGTTCCAATGTGTTAAAACTTAATATGTGAGGAAGCTGAGGACTCGAACATTTGCCATGGAATCTTTATTTACTAAAAAGTGTTCTCCAGTGGTATGGCGCCCCATGTTTCTTCTTGATTATTGTGGGGCTCAATGGCTGACAAACTAGACATATAGTCTCTAGGTCCTACAAAGGAGTTTGAGATGAATTTATCAACATGATAAAGAACACCTATGACTGCATTGTTATTATAGAGAAAACAATTGGAGAAGTTACAAGTGAAAGTGAAATAATTAAAACATGATCATCCAATAATTGTAAATTTTATGAAAAAAGTGTATGGGAAGCAATTATAACCACATGCATGTGTATGCTTGTGCCGGTGTAATGACTATTGGCTTAATGTCGGAGGAATGACTGACACACAGATGATTTGAGCTTCTTGGAGATTTTGTCTTTCTTTTCTTCTCTTTTTCCTTTGTTAATCTCCGGGGATGTTTGACGTTATTGCTTTATTGTCAGGTACAATGCCATGATTTATGAAGCACTTTCAACCCTGAAGGACCCAAATGGATCAGATACTAGTGCAATAGTTAGTTTTATTGAGGTCTGATTGTAGTGAATTGTCATATATTTTTATTTTCTACGCTTCATTGTTCACATCGATTTACATTGTACAAAGCTGTATATATTCTGTTTTTGAAGAAATTACTTTGTTTTCTTTCTGTGCTGAAATTTAATACGTGATATGGCAAATCTTTGATTTGTTATTGTTGGAAGTCTTGGACGATGTTTATATAATATGCTACCTTCTTTGAGATTTGCCATTTTGATCACAGAAGGGAACTGTGGTACACATTGTTTCTAGACCACTTAATTTACTAGAGGTAAGTTTGTTGAGGAAAACTAAGGTCAAACCCACATCACAAAACCCAATGGAAATATTTGGTGCTAGTATTTAATTAGCATACAAGACTTTCCAATCTTAGTTGGTAACTTTGTAACTTGTTCATTTTTATGATGATGTTGATTTCATGTCTACAACAATAAAGAAACCTTACTTGCATTCAAGAGTAGCTGCACTGGTGCTTTTAAAGGGGTTGCCTTATGCTGAATTATGAAGGATCTGAAGGCTAATAGTCCATGCTGGATGTCTGCTGAGCACGACCATTGTCCTTGGTCCCCTTGCCGGTAGGATTAACTAGCTTTAACTCCCGTTTATATGCTTTTGGAAAGTCTGGCCAGTTGGCTACGGGATCAATATTTGGAGACAAGGGTCAAAGCTTAATCAATGATTTCTCCATATCCACTATATTTCACAATTAAGGCAAGCATCCTAGCTCTCTAAAATGTGCTTATAGAGTCTTCCACCAGAGGATGTACGATTGCTTTGACTAAAGCAATTTTATTGTGGCTGGTTTGACAGCTTTTCATACCGTATAAATTGTGGTTTTATGGTCGAGCTTCCTCCTTTGAGTGAGATTTCAGATAGATTTAAAAATTGGGAATGTAGATGCTCATTTCTTATCCAAAAGATAAGCTTGTTGTATCCTAGCAGTCACTTGATCTTTTATGGAATTCTTGGAGGGTTTATTTTATAAGTTCTTGTGTTGAGCTGTTAGGATGTATAGGAATTTTCTTGATTGCTAGTTGTTAGTTGTCTTTCTAGTATGCCTCTTTCTATTTTCAATAAAACTGTCAATTCAACATCACATGTTCAGGCCGAGAACAGTTACATGTCTCTTGATGTGCAGATCTAATTTTGTGACAATGAATATATTCAATATATTGCCCCAGCAGCTAATTTTGTATACAGGAATCTACTAGATGATCGAAGAGATTGGAATTGGGTAAAAAAAACCAATATATTTGTGGCCCTCTTTATTTTAACTTTTGTCCTATTACTTATGAAGTAGGGTTTAAAAAGAGTTTATAAGTGAGGGTGGAAGTTGACTGCTTAGGTGCAATCTCGATCAGATGAGCTGGTGAAAGCAATAGAACCTATTGGAAGCTCTTCAATCTTTCAAGGAAGGGTAGACAGCTCTAGATTTTTTCAGTTTTCTTTTCTGATACCTCAAGTTGGCAGATTTAGGGGATATTTTCTGCCAAATGAGCACCTTGCACAAGAGGATTTTTTGGTAAAGAGATGTTGCTTAGGTTTATAGGTCTTCTTTGTGCTTTTCAGTCCATTTGGTTAGCCTCCTCTTTATAGAACACAAGGTGGCAGCTCGCCCTCTTTTTCTTTTTCTTGATTTTAGTTTTTTCTTTCTAGGAGAAATTTAGCCCTCTCTCTCTTTGTTCTTTCTTTGAAAAATTTTCTTTACAAGTGAGAATATATTACTCCCTCAAAATAAATAAAATGTTAGGGTTGCACATTCCATGAAACAAATGCTGCCTAAGTCAGATGATATATGAGACTGTTTAAACTCAAAATAAGCATGAGGCGTGATTTTTACAGATCTAACGAAAATTTTCTTTCGAGCTAACCATTTTGGTGGTTCAGTATATCGTTAGGGTCTATTGTTGGGGCATCCTGATGACTATATATGAAGGTGTTGAGCTCTTAATTATGAACCTGTGTAACTTGTGTGGTAGACATTTGTACTATATATTGTCTTATATTCTTCAAGAAGTCATTCTTTTCAAAGCAATATACTGTAGGTTTGTAATTGCTTAATGTTTGTTGTTTAGTTCAAGAAGTTACTAGCTTTAAGAAAATTCTACACTGAATAGACTTTTATTTTAATTTAGTTATATATCTATGAATACAGTCTATGAGTATTTACTTCCTGATGTGCTACTGATCTCTGGCAACTCATGTAACTTCTTGTACTATATTTCCCCATTTGCCATGATTTCCGAGTTTATGGAAACTGACTAGTGTATTGTCTCTTGATAATTTTTGCAGCAAAGACATGAAGTGCCCCAAAACTTTAGGAGGTTGTTAAGTTCTAGATTAAGAAGGCTTGTCGCACAAGACAAACTTGAAAAGGTGAGTGGTTTATTTTTGTAGTGAAGTTAATCTACTCATTATTTTCGACAATCACCTGCTTCTCCTGCTGAAGTACCCAGTATGTTCTGTTTAAACATACAATTACTAGATTGCTTGCTTTTGATTTTGATGTGACTCAGTTATTGATTGTTGTTTAACCACTTATATTAGTGACTAGTTAACGTTGCAGGCCTTACAGGATTTTTCCCTTCAATTCCTGGCTGCCTAGCATCATAGAGTTTCTTGCAGTTCTCTGTTGCTTTTTTATTTTTCATTTTTATTTTTTGTTCTAGTTAGAACATCATGATAATGTTGACTGTTTTCCTAAGTTCTCAAGATGGGGCTTGAACCCTTCTCCTTCACCTTGGGTAGAGATATTTTGGTTATAAACCAGTGGTTCTTACTGCTTCATAATTTTGAAAATTTGTAGAATTAGTGGACTGTTGTGCCATGATTTGATTTGAGGTGATGAATATAGTTTTATGATTGTTAAAATGTGAGTTTGTTCTATTTTTTTTGAATAAAAGATAGTGCACGTTGATTATATTTACTTGTCGTAAGAGTTTATTAAACTGCAAAATGAAGTGATGGGTCAGGTCCTTTTTTTAGATTAGGTTGAATTAGAGTGGAACTTGACCATTCTAAATTAACTCACTTCTAGTTCTACCCTAGTTATCAATACCATACCATACCAGCAAGTATGTGCCGCTACATATCGTACCATGAGAAAAAGGGTACAATTTATGATCAAATAACTTCTGGCTATTTTTTTCAAATCGGCTGTACCAGTTTGTCTTGGTTAGGGATGGCAATGGGGCTGGTATGGGACTGGGGCCCTTACCACTACCTCCCACCGCTAGAAAATAGCTCACCCCGACCCTGCCTTGAAACTCGCTGCAGATTATCACGTGATCCCATCCCTAAACCTGAGAGGTCCTTGCAAACCCATCCCTGCCCTGGGAGAGGATGAACCAAAACAAGAATAGATAAATCACAATCATACTACCATTATATATTAATGTTTATATACAAATATTTTAAAATATAAGAGGAGGTTGAATCAAATCTGTATGAGGGATAGAGAGGTTGAATAGGTTTTTACAGATTGGTTGATATAGATACATACGCCTAGATGGGTTTTTTTTTTTTTGGGGGGGGGGGGGGGGTGGTTGTTGGATCATATCTTTGTTCAAGACTGAAAATGACATAAAAGAGTAAAATTAGAATCAGATCATTGTTCAAGACATCA
The DNA here is from genome assembly GCA_033060915.1 of Euryodendron excelsum. NCBI lineage: Eukaryota > Viridiplantae > Streptophyta > Magnoliopsida > Ericales > Pentaphylacaceae > Euryodendron > Euryodendron excelsum. The sequence continues at coordinate 11,054,095 of CM065381.1, read as the reverse complement.
GACCTTTGTTCAATGGAATATAAGCATGATAGAGAAACCAAATTAAAAACCCAAGAAAAGCTATTACCTGATCAAACTCCGGCAAGGAAGTGGTAGGACAAAGTTCGGCAAAGAGATGAGAGTGATAGACATCATGAGGGCTGGAATGGACAGTGGAGCATGTATAATACTGGTAGTTCCATTGTTTTACTTTTAAGATGAGAACATTAGGTAAACTTCTATATACACTGCATGGGACAGTGCAGGGTGGGTTGGTCACCCATTTCTTTGGGTCAGTTGCCATAACTAGTTTCGGTCAGTATTTGACAATGCTGGCCGGATTTCCGGTACCCAAGATGAACATGGAGAAGCAGAAAATGAATTACTGCAGCACTGCAAAGGAAGCAAAGCAATTTACCAATCTCGACATGTATAGGTTGAAATTAGAATAATTGCTCACTTTCATTACCTTGTTGTCAAAATGCAGGTCCAAAACTGCTATAAGATTAAGAGGGATGTCTTGCTCGGGGCAAAAGCTCCTACCCCAAAACAGAAAGACATCCGCCCTAGGCAGTCTCAAACAACCGGTTATCTTGGAGATACAATAGAAGAAGCGGCAGTGGCTGCCGCCTACAAGGTTGCAGAAGCAGAAAACAAATCTTTTGTAGCCGCTGAAGCGGTTAAGGAGGCAGAGAGGGTTTCAAAGATGGCTGAAGACACAGATTCACTGCTACAGTTGGCAAAGGAGATCATTGAGAAATGTAATAGCTAAAATGCCTTATCTTGTTTCTGTTCCTCTTTTTTTTTCTTCCACTTTCTATAATATGTATTCTTATCTCTTCCTTGACAGGCTCACGCGGTGAAATTGTGCTGATGGCCTGACATACGTCTTCTTCAATTAAAGACGTACCCTTTTCTCAGGAACTTGTAAATTACTAGTATTCTCTCGTCTTGTATTTTCTTAGGTGTGATCAAAACAAATACAGGCTGGTTATGTGTTTAATTATTAATGCATACATAAATTGTCGAGCAGCCCGGACATAAGGTTCTATCTCAACGTTACATCTCTTTGGCGTCACAATTTTGTATACAGCTTCATTTTTTCTTTTTCTTTTTTCTGATTAATGTTGAAATTTTAATTTTGGATGATGGAATGGAATAAGCCTTTCAAATGCAAGAAACATCGGTTTGGGGGGCGTTTCCAGAAGGTTTCAAATCTTTAAAGGCATGCTATATGAGTTTGAAGCTTATTTGCTCGTTAGGTGCCCGTGCGGGGGGGTAAACATTGCTGCTTAGTTATCAATGACAGCATCATTTTGAGTTGAAGAAGGATCTGCTACTTTGTCTGAGTCATGAAAGCTACATAACCTTGAGTGAGAGATTAACTGGGAAAATGGTTTTACTGTGCAGGTCAGGTGAATGAAGATATTTGAGTGAGAGACTGAACCAGATCTTCATTATAGTTGATGGCCAAGTGATGCATAACGAGACTTCACTCAAGTCTTTTGCGAGGAGAAGTGGCCCATAGACCACAATGATGTCCCAAAGGAGATGTGTTCTGCTTGCTGAAATGCAGCAATGTTTTGGCAAATTTGCTCTAATATCTAAAACGTTGGTTGGATTAGCTCAATTAGTTAGGGTTCTTGGTCCGCTGCAAGCGCGTGGATGTCTTGCTTTTGATTGAACTGGAAAAATAATTAGTTTGCTTTTGATTGAACTGGAGAAAGAATTAGTTATGTTGTGCGTAAGTTGGCCCAGACACCACTGATCGCTGAACAAAAAAATAAAAAATAAAGTGCACACATGGACGAACCCAAAATAAAAAAAACACACACGTGGACACTCCTGGTTGCTGAACTTAAAACGGAGAAAAAATTGCTCTAAGCTATTGGAGCCTCTATTCAAGTTTGTTTAATTAAGCTCATTCGATATTTTCAAGTTATGTAATCAAATCAAACAAAATACAGCATCTATCCTCTCATGCATTGAAGACCTCATTTTTTGGAGAGAGCGAACAAACCCATCATTTTTTCCTCTCATGCATTGGAGACCTTCATTTTGGTTCTCCCCAAAATATTCTGCACACGACGGCGTTTAGTTGCTCAAACATTTCTGCACACTTTGAACTTGAGAGACTGGAAAGCTGCGAAAGAGCTGGGAATCATCAAAACCCATTTTCAATTTCAAAGCCCTTCGAAAAATCAAGAAAGCTAAGTGAAAATGGGGGCAGACTGCCGGAACTGGGACGAAGACGCCTATAGAAACAGCATCTTGCAGGAGAGAGAAAGCCAATGCCGAACCGTCTTCAGAACCGCTTTCGCACCCTCTCCCAACCCTAACCCGGACATCATCGTCGCCGCCTCCAGCGACGGCTCCATCGCCTCTTACTCCATTTCTTCTTGCCTCTCTTCTCTCGTAAAACCCCTTCTCTACCTTTATCTATGTAGTCATATATACGTACTGTATGTTAATTACCGGTTTTTTTTTTGTTTGTAGCAGCCATTGGGTTTTGGCAATGGTAGGGGTCAGAAGTAAGTGCATTCTGTGGTGATGGGTTTGATTTTGTTTTTGCATATAGGGTTGATTAGGACTGGTTCTGATTCTCAGTGTGTCGTGGAATTTTTGTGTAGTTTGTTGTTGGCCGAATCTCAGTGCTTTCTTCAAGGGCATGATGGACCGGCTTATGATGTCAAATTTTACGGGAAAGACGAAGATTCCTTGTTGTTGAGGTCTGATTGAACACAACTCTTCTCTTTCTAGCACGAAGACATATTCTAGAATTGATTGTCTTTTACATGGGTATCTGTGTCTCTGTTACGTATGTGTATCATTTTTAGTTTTCCTCTCGAAACAAGCTGATCACAGTCATTTAATTTTAGTTGAAATCTTCAGTAAGATTTACCTTTCAAAATTTCCACATGTGCAATGGAAGAGATTGACACTCGCACTCATATATTACCTGTATAAGTTCTAACTTAGGAGTGATTGACATTGTATTTGTCTGATTCCAATGCAAAGTAGATTCCCAAGCAATTAGTGGCTAAAATTCGCCCAAAGTCCACTTTTTTTGTTTTTCCCATATCATACTTCAGCGGTATTTTCACTCCTCTTGAATTGGATTCTACGAGGGTTTTTGAAAGGGTCATAATATTTCAATTGGGTGAACTTTAAATTTTCATGATAATGGTTGACCCAAGCTTACTTTGGCTAATAATTTGCAACCATGCTTGATATTCAAGCTTGATCTTGTGAGTATGATCATATATAACCTTGCTAATAAGCCTGCAAGCTCTTCAGAAGTAGCTTTTTTTTTAATGTGCCTAGAATAGTGTATTAAAATTTTTAAGTTCACCAAGTTATGCCCGTCATCTTCTCTTATTATTAGTTCACTGATAATTGTGACATGAGAGAATAATTTACTCATGTTCATTGATATTAAAGTATAAAACTGATTGTTATGTATAAGTTGATCCAGACAAGATGAAAGATATTGAATGTGATATCTTTGTTACCTTTCTTATACTATGTAGTTGTGGCGATGATGGCCGGATTCGAGGGTGGAGGTGGAAGGAAATCTCAAAAACAGAGGGGCATATTTCTTCGCAAGGTAATTTTAATGTGCATTGTGTAAAAGGTCTTTCAAACGCCATACCTTCTGGATATTCTTTCAGATTGTTCTCTTGGTTTGTATTTTTGATTTTCTGAAATTTTTGCCTACACTCTGGAAAACATGTTTTGATGAGAAAAAAGTGCCCTGTGGGGCATCCAACTGGTACTATATTATTACCCTTTTGGCATATGCACTATCAGGACACTAATCTGCTACTCCGAGAAGTTGCAGTAAAGCCCAAAAACATGATATGATATTATTACGTCTTGCTGCTGATCAGGATTTTCACATTTTTAGCTATCGAATTCATCCAACTGCCAAATTGTTTACCTCATTGAGCCTATGAACCAAATCTTGAGGAGTTGGCATCATATTTTTTCCCTGGATTTAAACATTTTCTCAAGTTTTAGAATTCAATTTCAGATTCAAGAAAGGGTAAATTTTAGAAGTTAGAGGTGCAAAACAGTTTTAAACTTTAATACTGTGGTTTTTTTTTTGTTGTTGGGGGGGGGGGGGGGGGGGGGGGGGGGGGTGGGGGGGGGGGAGCCTTGTATTTCGGCCTACAGGGTTTTGAATTTGATTTCATAGTTACATACAGACCTGTTATTTATTACCTTTGACGTTGAGGAAGATTGAAGGCTGATTATTGAGCTGAGCAGATATCACAACCTGAGGATTTCATTCTTTCAGGGTCAGGGACTTAGTTTGGTAGATATGGATTTTGATAGGCAAGAGGCTTTAACTACTTTCCCATAACATCTTTGTTTTACTTGCACCAGAATGTTTGAGAAATAGCAGGTTTCTTCATCTTTGCATATGCTTTTTTCAGAAATTCTAGAGATAGCAGGAAAACTTGAGATATCTAAGTGTGTTGTGGTCTGATACTTATTACTCCTTTCACCATCTTGCCTTGCTGATCATTGTGATGTATCTAGCTCAGCTTTAATTTTGAAACTTTATGTTAATGTTGTCAGACTATGTTAATGTTGGGGAGGAAATTAGTTGAGGTTAGGTTGGATTGGTATCAACTTAAGACCAAACTATCCTGAGGCCATATCAGTGTCCATTTTTGGTTGACATGCATCTCAGATCAAGGTCATTATCAGCGTTCAATTCGGCTTTCCCCACAACCCTTTCTTTTTTGGCTGTTCTTTCAGTTGGAACTTGGAAATGATATGTTGCTAGGTCTCAGGTTTTGTGGTTTGATTGAAGTGTTATGGTGCATTTCCTGATAGATGTTTGAAGTATGGGTTTTTTTATATTTTATATGTTTTTATTTGTATTTATTTTTATGTTTGCAGGAGGCCATTTGAAGCCAGTACTTGACTTGGTGAATCCTCAACATAAGTTAGTTATCCTGAACTTGAAACATGCATGACTGTGAATATTTTTTACTTTCACCCTGGTTTTTTTTAAAATGAGGCAGTCTTCATTTTCACCTGCCTCACCTTTACACCATATTGCTTGGTTGACAATTTGTTGCATGTGTAGTTCTAGTGTAAACCCATCACTGGCAGTCCGGTTACTTTTTCTTTTGATAAGATAAAGTTGGTTAAAATTTGGGAAAGAGAGAGTCATAAAGTCAAGATTTATGTCCACATTTGCACAGATTGCACAACTATGTGGAAAAAACTCGACTCTGCTAAACTGAAATATATCTTTTTCCAACATAAATGTGAAGCTATATAACTTAGTAATCTTACCGGGGAAAAAAAAGAACTATATAACTTAGGACACCTTGCAAGTTATATAGTGCCACTTGCTATGTTTGGTGATCCGAATGTCTTTGGAAAGTGTTTCTTAAGAAATGGAAATTATGGTGCCACTTGCTATGTTTTGCTTGCTGTTTTGCATTTAAAATGCTAAAATTGGATTCTTTTTTTGTTTTTTTTTCTTTTGTTGGGTTGAACATTGATGCAATATTTATCGGAGCACTGAAATTATCAAAATTTTTATGGAAATTTTGTATGCTAAGGTATTGGTTGACTAATACTAAGTTATGCTTGGAAGTGTTTGCTCTATCTTTTCTGCTGTTCTTGCCTTTCTTTTTATTTGGTTTCTCTGGTAGAAAGACATAATTGTTTTCAGTTGCTGTTGCCAATTTTTGGGGGTTCATTTGCTTAACATTGAGTCCACTCCACAATATGCTTTATCATATCTTGCTGTTGTCTCCCAGAGGTCCTTGGGGTGCTCTTTCTCCGATCCCAGAGAACAATGCCATTGCTGTTGATAATCAGGTTTGCGATTTTTGCTTCTTTCTATCCATCACAGCGTCCTTATTTAGATTGATACCACCCAAAAAAAAAAAAAAAGGGAAAAGTTATGGGCTGCATTTTCTTGGGTTTTTATGACTCAGTAATTTATGTTTCCATTAGAACAAATGAAAAATTAGTCCCGCTACTTCGTTTTCATTTCTGTTTGGTCATTGGACATGGTTTTAAATGTATAATCTACCTTTTAAGGTTTGCCTGTGTTTGTATGGTCATGATTGAGTTTTATTTCCTGGCATCAACCATGTGACTGATTGAACTCTTAAATTATGATTTCCTTTTTTTTTTTTCCCCTTTTTTGTTCTCCTACAATAGGGGGGATCCATTTTTGCGGCTGCTGGTGATTCTTGTGCATATTGCTGGGATGTGGTATGTATTTCTTCAAGGTGAATATATTATGTAATCATACGTAATCATATTTGCTTACATGAATTTGGTTGGTTTTATTTTCCTTTTAGAAGGCTTTATTTATATTCTTGATTCTTTTCCCTGCTGCTCTTGCCTTCTTTTTCATGAACTTCGAGGGTTTTGTTTTTCTTTTGGAAGGCTTCATTTATATTCTTTATTTTTTTCCCTGCTGCTCTTTCCTTACCTTTTTCTTTCCTTTTCTTTTGTTTCCCCTTTTTTTATGATAAGTGCTTTGATTCACTAATATATATTTACGGAAAATTTTCAGGAGAGAAGTGTAATCAAAATGGTTTTCAAGGGGCACTCAGACTATTTGCATTGTATTGTTGCTCGTAATTCTGGCAATCAGGTTAAGTTTTCTCCTTTTTATCTTGGCACTGATCTTCTTCCTCTATGTTGCTTATTGTTAACCATGTCAACTGATGTGTGGGTTTCTTTTATTCTTTCGTTCTTCTCTCTCTCTCTCTCTCTCTCTCTCTCTCTCTCTCTCTCATGTTTTTGTTCTATATCACATGAAGGCAATATTCTAGGTTACCAGAGCTTAGAACAGGAGGGCGAGTGGGGTGGCAAACTTTAGAAAATATATTTCTCTGCAGTATGTCGAGAATGGGTATTCATATGCATCTATTAATGTATACATATAAAACATGTGTACAAATATCACATAGATGGTAAATAAGATAATTCAAAAAATTAAATAAAATAAAAACAATGAGAGTCGTTGCCTAGTTTTGAGGTGAGCATTGCATAGTTCTTGGCGAGGGTTTGACTCTCCTCTCCAGCAAGATCAACATTTTTTAAGAAGATTTTCAAGGAAATATCAGAATAGTCCACTTGGATGAAAATTAATGGTTAGAGAAGACGAATGTATCACAAAGTCAACTTTTGCAGTCTGTCATACTTGAGTTGCCACAGACTTTGTTACTTGGACTCGGGTATGTGCGTCGTGTGCAGGTACGTGTCTGAGTGTCAAATTCATTTAATTCTTATGTCCAAGGACACTCAGGCACAGCTAGATTTTGTATTTCTTAAATATATCTTTGCTTTTTTAAGGAAAAATGGTAAAGTATAGCATTTTATGTATAAAATGGAAAGCTTTATGTGTAGTTCTATAGTAAACTCAATCACTTATACACACTTGTTAGATTCATATTCAACTAGCCATATGAGACACATCTTCCATACCCTGATGCATATCCAACTAACCATATCGGACATAAATTCCATACCCTTATCTGAGTGTCGAATGTTCTACACGGGTATTTCACAAAGTTAGAAGAGTCCAGGTAGCATAGGCCACAAATGTGTTTTCAATCCACCTAATCTCCAGATTGTTGGAAATTTGTCCCTCATTTGGACAGCAAGATATTCAATTTACTGTTGTGGTGTTTTAATTTGTTAGTTGGTGTCATTGGCTGATTTTACCAAAGCAATTCTAAGGTACCCCTAGTCTCTAACACATTGTAGAGTATAAGTGCTTGCAGTTTTACTCTTGAACTATGAAACCTAAAGTATTCTGGTATTTGGGAAGAGCAAGTTGTTGCTTCCCTCTCGGTGATGAAGAATTCCCTATGTACAATTTTTTGATGTTATATTTTTTTCAAGCTTCTGGAATGCATTGGTGAAACGTGTGGATGAAGTTATGGTCCTGGTAAATAGCATAAAGTCTGTCTCCATGCATGTATGTTGCATTGCTTACGGAGGCTGGTGGGGCTGGATCACCTAAGTATCATGTTCAGCCTGGATGCTGCAGTAAAATAGTCTTCCTAATTGATTAGTTCTTATTATTATTTTTTTTTGTTTACCTTTTCTGTTTTCAGATTATAACCGGATCAGAAGATGGGACAGCACGAATATGGGGTACATTTCATCTATTACAAGGATACGAGGCCAGAAGTTAACTTATCAAAAAAAAATAAAAAAGAAGTTAACTTGAGAAAGTTGTCTATCTTGTTTAACTCTTGTTTCCTCTAATTTTTTGGGCAGCTCTAATTGACGCTCAGTTAATTTTTTATTGTTTTACTACACTTGATTGTTCTTTATGCCCTGAAATATGTGGTTTTCTGTAGATTGCAAAAGTGGAAAGTGTATTCAAGTAATTGACCCAGAGAAGGATAAAAAGATGAAAGAGTTCTTTCCATATGTCAGTTGCATTGCTCTTGATGCGAGTGAGAGCTGGTTGGTAAGTGTAGTAGTGAATATTTCTATGTTTGATCAATTGCTTGTTATCTAGTTTTGTTTGTCATTATTTTAAAGTTCTTTTGGTGCAAAAGGTCTCTGTTTAGGCTTGTAATGGGTAAAACTATCTCATAAACACCTTCACTCTTTAGTGTATATGTGAATATCTTATTACTGAACATTGAATTCTAAAAATATTGTGTCTACAAATATTTTCAGTGGAAGCAATTTCTAGATTTGGATTAGGGATTTCTGTGGTGTGCGTACAGCATAAGGGTACTTCTGTGTGCTCGTGTTTAAAGCCTTAGTTTCTGATGATCTTTTATCTTCAAGAAACCCCTTCCTATACACAGGAGAGGTTCTCAATGCTGCCCTTTTCTTGTGATCTTCTTGATTAGCTCCTTTAATCATTGTGTCAGCTTTTCCCATCACTTGCATTTGCCGGGAATTCCAGTAGCGAGCTTATTCTTATGTTGGGTGTCTCCATGGTGGATGGTCAATTACTCCTTAAAGCAGTTCCAAATTTAGAGCCTTTAGTTTGCTTGAAAGAATTAGACTTAACTATCAAACCTTGATCACCTGTCAACATTTCCTTGGAACAGCTAGTATTTAGCTTGATGGGGATAACTCGTGGCAATCTGTTTGTGACATTTGAAAGGATAGTTTTGGTTGGCTACAAAAGGTTTTCCATTGGTGCGGCTGAAATGATGTTGTTTTACAGACTGGGAGATTATTTTAGGTCTTTGATTATGACACTTGTGCATGTCTCCCTAGAAGAAATGAATCCTAATTTTACATGATCGACCCTTTGTGGAAGGATGTAGCTGTTATTCACTTTGTTGAATGGAGTGTCCAGCCATTTTTGGGGTGGACGTACTGATTGGTGCATCTTAATCCTGCCTTAGCTTGGTTTGGTTTTCACTCACCCGAAATTTAGAAATGATATATGGTACATAGCTTTGGATTAGTGTATAAGGTGGACCCTTTATGTGCCAAGTGACACGTGTCTAATTTCAAGTTTAGATATTTTTCAGCCTCGTCTTTAATGTACATCTTATGCATTGTATGTTGATCGTAGGGAAGTAATATACAAAAGCGTTTGAATGGTTTGGGTCCTTATCTGGTGTTAACAAAGAGTACTATACTTTGATTTATACTTGGGGCTTGTGTTGGAAATTCAAATTTTGAAACTCAATGCAATGTCAAAAATGTTTCTCTCAGTTACAGCATTTACATACTAGAAAATGCATAGAACATTAATAATTATAGCTGCAAATTATCTCCTTTGATAGCCTGTAGTCTACTTTTATGTCTGTTTAATACAACAAAACTTTGTTACTTTTTGCTTACTTTGGTGTTAGTATTAACATCTTAATTCTCTGTGGATGCATTTCATGCAATGCATATTTGCTCATGCGTAAATGCTAATGCGTCATTTATAAATATGTGTCCTTTTAGTTTATAGTGTTAACATTAATATTTTAGCCTTAAAATTTGTGATGTTTGATAATTGATATATTTTGAGGGTTTATTGATGTTATATCTGAGTAATTCAAACACACATTTATGGTATGCAAAGTTAGCTCCACTCCTCCAGAGAAAAAAAATAAAAAATAATTATTAGTCCTGCTATATTGGTGTGCCTTAGACTGTAACCTATTTAATTACCTATAGGCTTGTGGCAATGGCCGGACTTTGTCTGTTTGGAATCTTCCTGCTCGTGAATGCATTTCGAGGATATCCACTCATGCTTCTATCCAGGATATATTATTTGATGATAATCAAGTAAGTTCTTCCATTTCTTTGTCATTTGTCAAAATCCCATTAATCTTGAATTTATTTTGGAAGGCTAATACATTAGGGTAAACTCTTGGTTCCCTCTATCTCACTTAAGTGGGTCACACTTTTATAATATCTACAATAAAGTTTAGATGCTATGGAGTTCACTATGCATCATGGAAAATTTGTCCACTCATCTGAGAATTTGCAAGTTCAATTCTTCATGCCTACTTTTTCCCTAATAATGTTTATCCTCTCAGATATTAGCAGTTGGAGCAGAACCATTACTCAGTCGATTTGATATGAATGGGGTTATTCTTTCGCAGATACAATGTGCACCTCAGTCAGCATTTTCCATTTCCTTTCATCCAGCAGGAGTATGTTATGCTTTGACTTTTTGTTTTTACCTTTTGTTGTTTGGTTGTTATTCTTTTCTTTGAAGTGCTTGCTTTTGTTGCTAGTCTTTCGTATACATTGACTTTGTTGACTTTCTACTAAGGCTCAGCTCACCCTTACTGGTCACTAGTAATACTTCCGCTCATATCATTAATGTTGATGTAGAAATTTTAATGGAGACCTGCCCAGTAAGATGGGGGTTGCATGAACTAGAACCACTTTAGGGTCATAATCTCAAGAATAAATTCACATCACCCTCCTCTCCCTCCCTAACAAAGACCCTGTTTGGTATGGTGTTGACTTAAGTATGTGTCTTAATTATTTGTATCCTAAAATAGTCCGGTATCCCCCTCTCTATCTAGATGGAAGGAACTAACAAGATGGAAGAAAGACTAGCTAATTAGATGGGAGTTTTCTCTTCTTACTTGACTGTCGGCTAAACGAGATGCTGTTAAAGAATCTCTCTTCTTGTTATGACTGGCATTTTGGTAGCGGTTTGCAGCCCTTGAAGTGTTCTACAACTTTAAATCACTTTTAAGTTCAGAGGTTGGTCGTCGAAAAACATTTTCTGGGAAGCAATAACTAAGGTACATAAAGAGGAGGTGAAACCGCTTCTCAAGTGCAACAACCAAACAGTACCTTTTACAGGAACCTCTTCTCTACAAAACTCTTTTAAGTCAAAAGCACTTCATTAATAGCCACCACACCACCAAACTGGGCCTAAATTCAGCTTCATTACCAGACTCGATTGTCTACACTAACAAAGTTAATATCTTAGTCATTGCTGTTCCAACTTGCTGGTTTTTGGTGAACTGAAGATTGTATGCTATGGCAAAATTAAGTAAAGAAGTTGACTGCTTATGATGTATTCTTGCTCAATTGTGAATCTCAAGTTGTTAAACCTATTTTTACTCACAGGTTACAGCCGTGGCTGGTTATGGAGGCCTAGTAGATGTTATTTCACAATTTGGAAGCCACTTGTGCACATTTCGGTGTAGATGCTAATGAATGGAGTTCACTGAAATATGTGTTTGTGAATCGAGTTTGTCGACGAACACATTTTTTTACAGTGCTCTGGAGTTAACAAAAAACCGGGCTGAAAGATGATACAACTCAGAAGGTGAAAATTCTCCTGCCTTGGAGAAGTGGATTATTGGAAAACCCTTGTGGTATTTTTTTTGTAGGCAACATAAATTATGTAAGCTACCATTAGATTTATGGAAGCTCCTTATAATTTAATGTTTCAAATATTGAAAAAGTAAGGGAAAATGATTGTATTTTTGTATTATTTTTTTGTTTAATCAAAGAGCTAAAGGAGTAAGGACTTGTTTGGTACAGTTTTTTTGCTAAGTTTTTTTTTAAGCTTAGAAGTAAAAAAGTTAGGGCTCGTTTGGTAACGTTTAATGTTTTTGTTTTTTGTTTTTTTTTAGAAAAAACAAAAAACGGCGTTTGTTTAAATTTTTTTTTGTAGTTTTTTACAAAATTCAAAAAAAAAATTAAAAACACTAAAATGAGTGTATTTTTTCTTATTAAAACATTGGTTTAGTATTTTTGGCACAATGATAATCTATAAATGTTCATAACCAAATCACAAAAAATACACAGCAAAAATATACAACAAAAAATAAAAATTGACAGCGTTGCTAAACGAATTCTTAAATTTTTATAATTTTTTTGCTTTTTTAGTTTTATTTTAGCTAAAATAAGTAAAAAAGTAAAAATAAAAAAATAAAATAGTTAAATTTTTTTTAATTTTTTTACTTATAAACTTAAAAAAAATTAGTCGAAAAGTATATTCCAAACGGGCCTAAGTCTATATAGGCTGTATAATCATGTTCAACGGATAAGAGAGAGAAAAGGAGTCCAACGTATATTTTTTTATTTATACTTCGTATGGTGTTTGGATGGGACGAGATAAAGTAGGGATAAGTAGGGTATAAACTAGTTCTTTGACTCGGGTGATGGGTTAAAAGGGTATAAGGAGGAATTACATATCAAATGGACAAAAATGTCCCGGCACTATTTACATAATTCCAATCAAAGTTTTATTTTACACTGGATTGTCAAAATACCTACGGGAAAATGATCCATTGCTGCCTGTTTGGAACTTGGAAAGGGCAAGGAAAATTATTATTTGTTATTATTTTCTTATTTGATTTTACATAATATAGAAGGAAAGAAAAATGAGAGTAAAAAAAATAATAATAAGCAGTGATTTTTTCTTTCCTGCTTGTCCCTCTCCCAAGTTCTAAAGGGATTGTTAGTCGTTTTAACTTTTATTCCAATTGGTAACATTTCAGTACACGCCACCATGATAATTTTCTCTATTCTAATCTCTATGCACTCTATTATCACTTGTAGGTAGGAGTGCACATTGGTTGACTCGGCCTAACCATACACTAAATTTTTTTTCAATTGGGCCTAACGCCAAATCCTAAGTCAGTTCACAATTAATTTTCTAGTACCTTTGTGTCCATTCACGATTAATTTTCTAGTACCCTGCAAATGGAGCTGTCCTAAACATATAAAGTTTATACTCTTCAGTTTTATATGCGTCGGAGCCACGTGTAACGTATATAAAGCTAGTGAAAAGTTCATACAGGGTGACTCAGTTCACCTTCAGGGGCAAAATCGGAAACGAGAAAAGGAGCTGATATTGCCTTCATACATCGAGCCCTCGCGCGGTCTCCGCATCTGTCACTATCTCTCTTTACTTCGGCAATTCCTCAACTCCACGGCGTAGATCCGCGGAGTTTGGGAAAACCAAAACTCTCTCTCTCTCTACATTCGCTTTCTATCTCTTCGTTCTCTAACGATCATCAAACACTCTTCATCGTCGTTCAGGTCTTTGCTGTTTCATTCTCTTCGATCCAGTGGTTTTTTTGTTTGCATCAATATCTGCTTACTTTGCTGAATATATGTATATCCATTGATTGATTTAGCTTAGTGTCGTGAATTCGTATATACATATGTGTATAATCGATTTCTGTTGAATCTGTGTTTTTGTGGACTGTTCGTATCTTTTCGGTGATCTACAATGGTTTCTTAGTTTATGTTGTTGCGTTGCATCAAGTAAGACATACCTATTAGTACATTGGTACTAATATGCCTAATTTATTTTCATTGTTTTGTGTGTTTACTGTGATGAAGTTTAAAAAAAATTTCATTCTTAGACTTACTGTGTAACGGAAAGTAGGTAATTTGTATCTAAATTTCATGTAATTGCATATAATTGGCGTTAGATGTTTTTCTTTGATTTTTGGAATTGGAGCCTGTGTTATTTGTGGAGCAGGAGGTTTTAATATATTTGGTGCTTTACAGAACATTTAGCTCAACTAGCAAACAAAGTGCTTAGCTTTTACTTGAATGTTGGTTTGGTTTGTTGAATACTTATATAAGAGGGGCTTGAAAATCAACCGGACATAATATATAAATAAAAAGGATGGTTTGGTAAAATTCAATTGGGTTCTTAGCAAATGGATGAGTAATTTCCTGTTTGTATAAAATTCTTTTGTAGTTTCAACTCGTATTGTGGTGTTGTCTGTTTGAGACTCTCTCTCTTTCTCTAAAACACACACACACACACACACACAAGGATACAAATTGGCAACAGAACTGGTTCTTCATGCTTAGAAACTTTTTTGAATAACGATGGTTGTAAAGTTGTTCATCTTTTGCTTATGAATGGTTGTTGACCTCTTTGCAGTCATGGCAGGTCAAGCACCAGAAGGATCACAATATGATGCTCGTCAATTTGATGCTAAAATGGATGAGTTGTGAGAACTTTTTTCTTAATATTGTTTTCTTTCTTTTTGAATTATTCATTGTTTGGGTGTTGGTTGCATGCTCAAGGTTAATTGATCTATGATCATGATATAAGCTTGTCAGACATCAACATAAAACTATGAAAGTATATGATGCTAATTGTCGTCCTTGGTTTATTTGTACAGACTTTCAGCTGATGGGCAAGAATTCTTTACATCATATGATGAGGTCTATGAAAGTTTTGACTCTATGGGTTTGCAAGAGAACCTTCTGAGGGGAATTTACGCATACGGTAGACCTAATTATGCTTCCTTTTTTTTTTTGTTTTTTCTCCATAGGCTTCACAGAGGATATGGTATTGCTTCAATCTTTTGCTTTGCGTGGCCATTTCCTGGGTCCCCAATTTTCAAGCTGCCTTTTTCAATTTCAGATTTTAAAGTTTAATGGGAATAATAGCTGATACTTACCCAAAAAAAGGGGAATAATAACTGATTTACTGGTAGTGGTGGCCTTTACCTTATTAGTGTTTTCATTTTACTGAAGTGTGTTCATTCTATTGAATGGTCACAGAATCATGTAATATTGTATAATGATGCATTAGAAATGTTGATCTTGCCTCTTATTGTTTCGCCTCATGTGGCTGGTGATATTTTGACAATTGTATGTTTCCTCTGTAGGTTTCGAAAAACCCTCGGCAATCCAGCAAAGGGGAATCGTTCCCTTCATCAAGGGTCTTGATGTTATTCAACAGGCTCAGTCTGGAACCGGAAAGACAGCAACTTTTTGCTCTGGTGTCCTTCAACAGCTTGACTACGGTTTAGTGGAATGCCAGGCCTTGGTTTTGGCTCCTACTCGCGAGCTTGCTCAACAGATTGAGAAGGTTATGCGAGCACTTGGTGACTATCTTGGTGTGAAGGTACATGCTTGTGTGGGTGGAACCAGTGTTCGTGAAGACCAGCGCATTCTCTCGAGTGGAGTTCATGTTGTTGTTGGCACTCCAGGCCGTGTATTTGACATGCTGAGAAGACAGTCACTTCGTCCTGATCACATTAGAATGTTTGTATTGGATGAGGCGGATGAAATGCTTTCACGTGGTTTCAAGGATCAGGTTTTTCTTTTAACCCTATACAAGTGTTTATTTTGTAGATTAAATACATTGATAATTAGTGTAATTTCTAAGTAACCCAGATAAAAATAGATAGTGATAACATGTTGTGGTAGCATGATTCTATCCTATACAAATGTGGATAGAAGTAACCATGAATATTTGAAATTTATTATGGGTCTAAAATGGTCCATTCATCTGCAACAAATACCTTATTATATACCTTCACGAGGATTTTTTTTTTATTCAGTTGAAGGTGCATTGGCCAAGATGATGGTTGAACAGATTGTGGGTTGACTAAGTTAGGGAAGAGGGTTACATACTTACATGATGATATATGAACAGACAGAGGAGACAGTATTTGGTGGATACACGAAAAAGGAATTCCTTTTGGCAGACTCCAAAGTAAGGGTACAACTTGGGCGGGTTTGGTCGGGCGAGGGATCTGACTATACCCTGCTTGAGTAGCATGAAGGCCTGCTCAAGCCTGACCAAGCCTGATCTCAGGCTCAATGTAGTCTAGCCGAAGCCTAGACCGAACACAACTTGGTGAACTCGGGTTAGGCTCGGGTTGCCTGAATTTTGTTGCCTTTCACATTTTTATATGATCTTCAATAAATGATTCACACCCAAAAAAGAGAAAATAATGATGAAGAAGAAGTAGGAGATCAATGGATGGACATGAAGCTTCAAGAAGAAAATATTTTAATCTCGGTTCCATCTAAAAATTTTCAGCCTATTGACATACATAAACACATCCACACACAGAAATATATTATACAAGTACATTTATATGTTTTGAGAGAGAGAGAGAGAGAGGATGTATATGTCATGTGAGCCACTGGTCTTGCATTGAAGTTGGATTGTACTACTTGTGGGGGTTGCTAGATTTGTGGATGGCAGGACTTACTAATGGTGTGGGAGAGGAACTTTTGTTCTTACGTTGCATGGGACAGGTGTCCAATGTAACACTATGTAAGTTGTTAATGAAGTTACATGCTAGTTTTCTAGATAAACCATACAGTCAACCAAAAAACAGAAGAATTGTATGATACATATGTAATGTATCATATATGCACATATGTATGAGATCAGACTCAGTTTAGCTTGAGCTGGCTACGAGCTCTACCAAAGCCCGACCCGAAGTGAAATTAGGTTGAAGTTTTCTAGCCCAAGCCCGCCCTGATGTTTTGAGATTTGTCCAAGCCCCAAAAATGTTGGGTTGGGCTTGGGTTGTTCAGATTCAACCCGCCCGAGTTGCAGCCCTACAGAGTGTTGGGATTTAAGGGTTTTCTGTTGTATTCATTGTGCTTGAAGAGTGAATTTATTAACCTCTTTGGTGATGGAGTTCTTCATGTCCCACATAAGAGGGGTACTATTAGGAGGAAATTTTGATATAGGTTTATGTAGAATTGCATTTGTTTTCCTATTTCTCCTCATAGTTTATCATGCAATACTTATGAACTTTATGGTTCACTGGGTTGAAGTCAAAATTTTGTTGTTGTTAAAGGTTTGTGCTCTTCAATCTCTTCAACATTTTAAATTCCCAGATCTTCTAGATCTAAATAATGGTCTCTGAATTATAAGATTTGCTACTTACGATAATTTGTTAACTGATATACTTATGGCGATTTTTCTTCCAGATCTATGATATATTCCAGCTCCTCCCTTCAAAAGTTCAGGTTGGTTTATTCTCGGCCACTATGCCTCCTGAGGCCCTTGAGATCACCAGGAAGTTTATGAACAAACCTGTGAGGATTCTTGTGAAGCGTGATGAGCTCACTCTAGAGGGTATAAAGCAATTCTATGTCAATGTTGACAAGGAAGAATGGAAATTTGAGACACTCTGTGATCTTTATGAAACCTTAGCCATCACTCAGAGTGTCATCTTCGTGAACACACGACGCAAGGTTGACTGGCTAACTGACAAGATGCGGAGCCGTGACCACACGGTTTCAGCCACCCATGGAGACATGGACCAGAATACAAGAGACATTATCATGCGTGAATTTCGTTCCGGTTCCTCTCGTGTTCTCATCACCACCGATCTTTTGGCCCGAGGTATTGATGTCCAGCAAGTCTCCCTTGTTATAAACTTTGACCTGCCTACTCAGCCCGAGAACTATCTCCACCGTATTGGACGTAGTGGACGGTTTGGGAGAAAGGGTGTTGCCATCAACTTCGTAACGAGGGATGATGAGAGGATGCTGTCCGACATCCAGAGGTTTTACAATGTGGTAGTCGAGGAATTGCCGTCAAATGTTGCGGATCTCCTCTAACAAGATTTTGTCTTCCTTTTACTAGTGAGAAAGATGAGCATATTTTTATAGGACTATTTATTGTGCCGTTTCCTCGCCTTGTTTGATAGGTACTAAAGATTTTTGGGCTTATCTGATTATTGGGTAATATGAAGACTGCATATTCGCAATTTGTTAGCCTTCATTTCCAGACACTGGTGGGTACCCACTATTAAATCAACTAGGGTTTAAGTGCATTTTTATTGCTCTATTTATCATTATTTTGTGGTATATTAGGATAGATGACCACCCTGAAGAGGGAGATCAATTGTTACAGGAAGCTGCTTTGATAGATCTTGATGGCCTTACCATACATTTTTGCTTATGATCGAACGCAAGATATGCCTTTTTGTGTATATATATAATTTTTTTTTAGCTTCAAGATATGGTTTGAAGATTCAAACCCCTTCTCTTTGTTTTCTGACAGTATTCTGAGAGAATTCTTGGACTACAACTTTTGAGAGATATGATTGTTGTGCTTGCTTTCTTTGAATACGAGGTCATGGTCTCTGTGCTAACTTATGCCCGAACTAATCCGTAGTCTAGTTAAATGCAGGTCATTCACGATTAGTCAACGACAAACGAGGGCTAAGAAATTCGGCATGCTGTTAAGGGTCGTCAACTTTTGATTATGATGTTTAAATTTTACAACTTGTCTCTATTTTTATTGAGTTAGATTTCTCTCTCTATTTTAAGAGACTATGTTGAGAGATTTTAAGTACAAATATACCGAGGACTAAGGAATTCGGCATGCTCTAAAGGGTTGTCAACTTCCGATTATGATGTTTAAATTTTATAACTTGTCTCCATTTTTACGGAGTTAGATTTCTTTCTCTATTTTAAGAGACTATGTTGAGATGTTTTAAGCACAAATATAGCATCGGAGGTAGGGGGAGGTTAGTATAATTATTTCACGATAAAAGTGATTTGTGCCAAAAACCTTTTTTCCTGAAATTGGGCCAATTTAACTTCTCTATTTAATTAAGTTTCTTTACATTATTCAAAAAGTGAACTCCCGGTTTCCAACCCAAAAAAAAAATAAAAAGAACTCCAGGTCTAGAAGCCGGCCTAAACAAAAATCTAACACTTCTCAATAATTCAAAAATCAACTTCTGTTTATAGTTTTTTTAATTTTTAACAACTTTCTTAGAGTCGGGCCACGAGAGATTCATTAATCTTTTAGTCTTGGTATTAATGATTTGTCTTTAATTAGATCGAAAAATAAATTAATTAAAGTACACATAAACTGATCTGAACATGAACGCATACCTAAAATTTAAGAAAAAACATTTAATTTTTAGCTTTAGAAAAACTTACCCAAATACTTCCCAATAAATCCAAAAATCACCTTATTTATACGTGCTTTAAACTTTAAACTTTAAACTTTAAGATTTAAAAAAGCTTGGCCAAACGCGTAATTTGCCAAGGATGGTGGCTGAGAACAGAACACGAATAACGAGTGGTTAGAGCAGTCTGAATTCATTGCCAAAGACAGAACTTTGACCATCAATTTGGTAGATTCCGTAATTAATTAATTATTTGGGACCCATAGACAAAATACATAGAAAGCCATTCGACCTCTAAGACTACTCAATTGGCCAATTTCTCATTTGGAGAAAATTTTGGATACAACTCTTAGTGCATTAACCGTCATATTATGTCAGTTTGTTAATATGGTGTTACGAGTCATTAATGCGAGTATATTAGAATAAAATTTTTTTCTTTTCTCATAATTTTTGCACACAATCTTGTACCAGAATAATCTAACAATGGTATGTTTGTAATATAAGAACATTTTCATAGGTTTTAAAGTGATAGACCTATAACTCAATTATATCATATTGTATACACTGTGTGTGTGTGTGTTTTTTTTTTTTTTTTTTTTTTTGTACATCCTTACCCTATTAAAATTTTCAACCATAAAAAATATCATATCAATTGTGGAGTAGAAAAAAGAATACCTTCCAACAAATCGAGTAATTTTAAGTGACTGCAAGAAATATCTATTTGTTTTGGCATGATTTTGTTGGTTGTACTATATTATTTTCCCATTTCTCAGGGAGGTAAAGTTCAACTTATAAAAGTTGTCATGAATGTGACTCAAACCTTGAGGAAAATTATACATATTCACAAGTGAAGCTTCCATAGCATTAAACGAGAGGTCAAGGAAAAGTATAGGAACAATTTGGAAATATCCAACTTGGTTTTGGCCCTATCGCAAGGATGATACATTCATATGGTTACTTCGGCAATTGGGGGCAATTCCTGTTGTGAGTACGGCAACAACTTTTGAAAAGTCAATATTGTTTTGTCAATATTAGATTTTTTTAGAAAAGATAATGCTATATAATAAAAAAATTACATAAAATGATGTGATTGAGTGGGAGTGTATCACTTAAAAATACCCACCATGATAGTTTTTATTCAAAAATATGTTATCGGTGCATCATTTTGGTGAAATTTTTCATACAAAATTTATGAAATAATAGCAATTTTCTTTTCAAAATTATAAAGATTTGGGCATATTGCAACTTATACTTAGTAGGAACCTTTATTGGAAACTTTTTTTTTTTTTTTTGAAACAGAATTCATATCTAAATTTCCATTATTGTTAATTCCTTAGTTTTGTTGCTGGAGCAGAAAACTACAAATATGACTTTTTCTAACCCACTTACTCCTCCTCATTGTCTCTCTTCATTTTTTTTTTTTTGTTGCTAATGTGGAATTTGGAAACACTTGGTCAATTAGATTAAGGTCGTGGTTTGAGCAATAATAATTTGAAAAGTTTTTGCTTATATTTAGAACACGAAGACAACTTGCCGAAAAAGCCTATATAATTATTTTCTTGGGTCTTATTATCTATTTATTTTTGTCTGGTTTAGAGAAACTCATTTGGATTAACTTTATAAACTATTTTTTTCCTTATTCACTAGCTTTTTCAACAGAATTCAATTTTCTGCCTAAAAAAAGTTAGTAAAAATAAAAAAAGTAACTAGTTAAAAAAGTGGATAAAAAGCTTATTCAAATGACAAGAATGACTTGGGATCCTCTACTTTAATAAGTATGTTTTTGTAAGTTAACAATATATTATACGTCTTGTAAGCTATAAAAGACAAGAGTATAACGTAATCCTACAAGAAAACATTCATTATTTAATGGACCGACTTTATTTTTTAGATGTCATCTTAAGCAAAATATTTTTTTGGACGACTGTTTTTTTAAGCTCCAAAGCTTACTTAATGCCTAAGCTAATTGATTATAATTCCCAACGACAATTATGATCTGCCAAACATAAAATTTATAAAAATAAAATTGAGCAACCTTGGTTCATGAGGAAAATAGTTCGTTTACATTTATGAGCTCATTAAGCAATCAAGCCAAATGCGAAAAATAAAGTAGACAAAAAAATTGATGTGATCACCTCTTGTAATGAATACTACCTTAAACGAAGAAAGATTGCGTTTGTTTGGTGAGATAAGATCACTAGATTTGACGAATAAAATTATTGTTAGAAAAATGCTATATAATGTCTCCAATATAATAAAGTAAAATTAGTAATATTAAATAAAGTGTGTGAAATAATGTGACATGACATATTCGATAATTCATATGTAAAAATACAATAAATATGCAAAGAAAGACTAATCAAATTGAGTGTTTTACACTCTTTCTTTAAGATAGAGTCACCCCCCACACTAGTACTCATGGGATTAACGGGTGTCCATCTCTAAGATAAAATGATCACGACATTGACTAAATAGTACTACAATATTTAGGTCTAGACAAATTAAACGTCAAATTCTACTCTCTCAATATACAGTAAGAATGCAATATGTATGAAGGAAAATTTTTTTTTTTGGTCTAATACAACACAAAATTATGATAGTAAATTTCATACAGAAACCTACATCATTTCTAACAAAATCGATATGACATGATAACAAAAGACAGTATTTTTCAAGATGAAAAAATACTGTAATTCTGTAGAATTTTAATACTGAAATTCAATACAAAAATACAAAACAAAGAGGTTAAATTTTCACTGAAATTCACCACACAACATATAAAGAAATTAATATAAAAACACGAACCGGTAAATATATAGAATTAACCCGATAAAAAAACTTAGATAGAAACTCGTATAGAATTTCAAAGTTTGAAAGTGAAGATGAAATCGATTAGAAAAGACTGACTGAACAATCAGGAAGTCGGCTGGAGCAGTCACTGAAAAACAGACAGAATATTGTTGGAATCTCGGCAGCACTTTATCGGTGTCGCAACACTTCCACGAAGAGAGAAAGAGAGACGAAACAGAATATATAAAAATGGTTATTAAATTAGGAGGGGAATCTTTCTATATATAAAAAGATTTACATCTCTTCGAAAACGATGCCAGCTAAATGCACGTTTAGGAAGGGTCATGACCGTTGAAATTTAAATTTAAACTTGAATCTGTTCAATTCTCACACTTTTGGTTCAAATCATTAGGTCAAACTTTCAAATTATTGGGTTGAACCGCGTTCAAAAATTAACGAGCAAGTGTGTGGAGTATTGGGTCAATCCATGAATTTCATAGGTCTTTATTTTTTCACAAAAGTGGGGTGCCCCTTGGAGCTCAAACCTTTCTTCAAACTTAGGCTTTATATACCTATTAATTTTTTCATAGACAATCAATGTGAGATAAGTTTTTAGTTCCACCCCAATAATCATACTTATAGTACCTACTTTAGAGACCATTATCTTATTCAAATCTCTATGGATTTGAACAAGTAAATATTTGTTTTTCATATCTTCATGAAAGAGAACACAGTATATCTTGGACCGACTAAAAATGACATGTAAGTCCTACCTTAACAATAACTTAAATTTTATGTGTTACACTAAATATTTTAACAATTATATCAAGCGTTTGATTGGGCAAATTAATATTCCGATAGTGATCTTGAGTCATGGAGAAAATATTTTATCTTGTACGAGTCGGATTGAATAATCCAGGAGTAAGATAACAACTCAAAGATTTAGAATTGAAGTTCATATTATAAAATTATTCTTTTTTTTTTTTTTGCTGAGAAAAAAGGGTGGGAGGGGGCGACCATTAATAGCGACCCCACTGGGTGTGACCATAGAGGCTTTCACCCACCACGGAATGTTCGGTTTGAATCATAACTACTGTCTGAGAAAGCGAGTCCGTCACCGCAGTCCCACCCGAGGCCAGCAGAGTAGGAGGCAAGACACCAAACCCTAGACAGAAGGGCGCTGAGCGCACAGCTCAAACCCGAGACTTGGGTCTGCTGGGGTCTTACCAAGCGACCTCTTGCCCGCCAGACTACCACCGCGGGTGGTTATATAAAATTATTCTCTTGCCGTATTTGTAATATTATAATTCCTTCTCCACGTCTCCCATCATCCTACGAAACAAATATAAACAAAAATAAAATAAAAAAGTTGTTACGTACCCTGCAAATGTAAATACACGACATTAAACATATCTAAAAGCAAACCCTTTGCACTTATTATTATGATATATATACGCTATCTTAGTTAACTACTATTAGACATTCAACTATGCAACTTTTAACTTGCAAGCAATAATATTGCCTAACAATTCCCATTCCTCTTCTATTACGGTATGTACTTTTAAATTACTTAGTATTCATTTGAGAATTTTTAATTTGAGTTTTATTAATTTGATTGGATCTCAATGAATTTCATCCAAATTTGAAAATTAAACAATTTTTTTTGTTGAAATAATGAAACCATTACACGGATTTTTTTTTCTTCAATTTTGAATATGATTTTTGTTGTATTTCTCCCAATTCCATATTGAAATTTTCTTTAAAAATTTGATGAAATGCAAACACGATCAATACCCAAATTTGAATTTTGACCAATAAACACATAAATTTACTGATTATAACTTAATAATTTCCATGTGGTTCAATAATATATGATTAGCAAGTTTAAATAATGTAATAGCCATCCTTAGGCTATATTTATTTGGATTGGACTACTAATTTATTGTCTAATCTTATGTTGTGTTTGGTTACATAAAATATGGTCTTGACAGGCAATTCAAATATGACTTCGTACCATAAACCTAGGATTAAATAATGACAGATGGAAGGTGTGATAAGCAATACGGGAATTCAAAATTGTAGGCCAAAATATAAAATTATTCTTTGATGGATTTGTGATATCAAAACTATTGGTGACAACAATGATGAAACAAATCTATGAAATGAGTGAGGGGAGGGGTCACGAATCAAAATGCCTCTTATATTCTTATCTCATCATGCAAAACAAACGTGGCCTTAATATAAAAGGAGTAAATAATATTGATGGATGAAACAATGGGATAACGTTTATGAAGGAAAATAAATAATTGGAAAAAATCAACAAATACGGCTGCCATCAATATTTGTTGAACTTGAAACCATGATTCTGGACTTCTATGTTTGGAGAAATTCGTGAAAGGTCAAAAGAAAGGAAGAAAAAATAAGTGATAGAGAAAAGGTAAGAAAAATTGTATTTTTTTATGTTTTATTTTGCAAATAACTGAAAAAATAATAAAAGGAAAAAATATTTATTCTATTTAAAATTTAAAGCTTGTTTGGAACTTGGGGGAGAGAGGGAAAAGAAAAGAAAAAAGAAAAAAAATGAAAACTTATTTGATTTTGTGAAAAAAATAAAAGAAAAATGGAAAGACAGAAGAGAGAGAAAGAGAGTGTATTTTTTTTTTCCCCTCGTTTTTCTTTTATTTCTCTCCTAGGTAGAATAAGACAATGGAAGAGAAAAATTAGAACCTGTTTGGAACTTGAAAAAGGGAAAGGAAGAAAAAATTATTGTTCGCTATTATTTTTTTATTTGATTTTACCTAACAGGGAAGAGAAGAAAAAGAGAAGAGAAAAATGAGAGAAAATTTTAAATCAATCTCTCTCTTTTTTCTCTTTATTTTTTTTATAAAATTAAATAAAAAAACTTTATTTTCTTTTATTTTCTCTACTATTTCCTTTCCTTTATCTTTCACAAGTTTCAAACAGGTCGTGAAGAAACGAGAAAAAAAAAAAAAAAGTAACGATAGAATAAAAGGAAAGTGGAAAAGAGAATCACAACCCCTTAATTTTTTGGATTTTTTCTCTCCTGTCCAAAACAAGACCCAAACAGAGTCAATTTTTAATTTCTCGCCTCAAATTCCAAACAGGCTGTTATGGAGGAGGTACTCTTGAAGGGTATATTTGATTTATTCCTCATACCCTCCTATCATCGCACAACTCTGGTTTGCAACGACTCTGCAATTTCCCACCTCCATAAGCTTCCAAGCGACTGTTTTAGAAGATCTTTTGTCCCTTCAACTCACTACACACCGCGTTTCTCACACCCCTTCTCTCTCCTCTTTTCTCTCTCTACAATTATATATATATATACTATTCCATTTCCAAATTCCATATAGATATCGATATATATGTAAATACACATATATATACACAACAATACAAAGTATTATAGATTATAGAGACCGCCAAAGCTCTCCACAAATACGTCTCCACTTCTCTAAAGTGCGTTCACTTTATTCAAAAATCTTTATCTTCTTCTCTGCATTAGCGCGCTCTCTCTCTCTTTCTCTCTCTGTGAAGCTTTCTATCTATAGCAATGGCGATCGTAGACTCTGCGGAGAGCGTCGGTACGACGACGTCGAGCGCGGAGGTCCACGAGTCGGATCGCAATATCTCCTTTCGCCGGAGACCGAGTGCGAGTGCTGAGAAGCCTGTTTCTGATTCGTTGACGAAGTTGAGCTCGTTAGAAGCTGAGAGTTTGGTTAATGGTTTGAACAATGATCGGAGTCAGATCGGGGCCGGCGACGGCGGCGACGGGCCGGTGGAAGCGGCGAATGGGTTGAGTAGTGGAAAGGACGGAGGCGGTGAGAAGGTCGGGAATGGGGTGGACCAAGATATGGATAATTTGGCGAAATTCGCGTATCGGCCGTCTGCTCCGGCTCACCGGAAGAGCAAGGAGAGTCCTCTCAGCTCTGCCGCAATATTCAAGCAGGTTTGTCTTGCTGTTTATTCTACCGTCTACGTAGCTATATGTGTATCCATGAACCTCACGTTGCATTTCGTTCTCTTTGAGTTAACCTATTGTACCTTCTTATTCCGTGTTTATTGTTGGGCGAGCAGAAATGAACTAAATTAAACGCTGCCTAATGTTTTGCTGACTGTTGATACTTGCTTCAATCTACATAATCACACGTTTCATGTCTGCGTATACGGGTATGTGTGTGTATGTATACACATGTGCTGATACATATAAGTATATTAGAACGTGGAAACATCCATAGCACACTTAAAGGTTGATCCGGAAGGTTGCAGCGCAGTTGGTTGATGATGAGCATTTTCGAGCAATAGAATGTACCCCACAATCAGTAAAGACCTAAAAGGCCATTATATATTAATAGCCATTACTGAAATTTGGCTAATATTAAGGAATTAAATAATTTTAGCAGATATTCTGGGTATAATGGGATTATCCCTCACCCACCCCAGCCAGAGCCCAATCCAGTTTTGTTTCCCTAACCCCAAACCTGTAACACCAAATAAATTACAATAATTTAATTAGGATTAAATTCTTGGGGTTTCTAGGATATCAGTAAGAATGGGAGGGACGACAGAAGGGGAGGAAATGGACAGGGAGGAAGGCCTGCTGATTATCAACCCTACCTACCAAGACTGATAGGGAGATTGAATTTGGGAAGCCAGGGAAGTGGTTACAGAATATGTTTCAACTGTGGCGTGGGCCATCTTAAGAGAGAAAGCCCACAGCTTCCAAACTCTCAAAACTAGAACCAGGTTGGTGGTATCCAGATCACCTCAAGTATAACCAATTCGAAGCTATCTAGCTATACCCCAGAGGCCGCCGTATCAAATCCAACCACCATCACATTCCAATCAGCCAAGGTCAAATCAATCCATCACTCCACATAATTAGCAGCGAGCTATCACAATGGGTCAGAGACAAAGACATCAATCAGTAAATAGAGAAGCCCCTGAATGTATGCCTTACATACTGTCAGAGAGGAAGGAGAGGCTTTCAATGCTGTGATTGAAGGTACCCTCCTTTATAATTCATGGATTAGATTATTATTTGATTCAAGAGCTACTCATTCGTTTATCTCTCCAACCTGTGTAAATAGTTTTGAGCTATAACCTGAACCCTTAGATTCTACACTACGTATAAACACACCAGTAAATGGGAGGTTGGGCACAAATCTTGTGTACAAATCATGCATTATTAGAATTAACAATGGTGAGTGCAGTATTGACGTAATAGTGTTAGATATGCAAGGATTTGATGTTATATTGGGAATGGATTGGCTGGCGAAGCATTAAGCAGTAATGGATTGCTATTGCAAAACAGTGACACTATGGCAGACGAGTGAGGTGATGATTAAATTTGTAGGAGATGGGGGTGCAACCTTACTTTATGCACTTATGGATCTTGCAATATGTCACTTTTACGAAAGCTTTGTATAGTTAGAATACATTGACTATAGATTAGATGTGTAAAGGTTAGCATTATAACATCACGCCTCTGGGGGTTCTAAGTTATGGATTTGTTAAGGAATGATAGGTTAGTATCAAAGCGAGAAAGTTTGTCTAAAATAGGGCCAAACAAGTAGAGACAATTAGGGTTGTTAAAAAAACTGTCCGGACCGGCCCAGCCCGATCTGACCCAATTTTGTTGCTCCACCCGTTAGTTTTGGGTGGATAACGGATGAATTTCAATCAACCCGACTATATTCGATTTGGGTGGCGGGCCTTTATTCACCCAACTGACATTTTTATACTAAAATTTTATTTTTTTCACCCAACACGAACCAACCTGATTCTCGATCACCCTGTAGATCAATTGTGGTTCCAAAAGATTTCAACCTGATCTGAGCGGTTCGGGTGACGGGTGACTCCGCGACTAGTCCCGACCCGTGAATATCCCTAGAGACAATAATAAAAACGAGTATATATCAAATGCTGGGTAGGTAATGGGTAGATTTATATGTCATTAGTTATGTAGCTCATACTTTGGGAGTTATTAAAATTGTATTTTTCTTGGAGGATATAAGTTGAAAAATAATTGAAGTTGTATATTTGGAGACATGACGAATACATTATTTATTTTTGGAGTTCATTTCTTTGGCGACGTGCTATGAAATTATAATTTGAGGTCATTTTATGCAGTAAATTTATTTACTAACGGTCTGGAAAACCGGGTCGTTACAAAACCCACCCCTATAGTGATTGATCCCTCACCAAACCAGTCCCCATTGGGGCGGGGCTCGGCTATTGTGACTTGGGTTATTTTGCCATCCCTAAGGATGTTAGGGCTATAGCAGAGATATCCAAATGGTGGTCCATGGGTGTACTTTGATGGTCAGCTATAGCATATTAGTGGCCAGCTCTCAAGTTTGAACTGTGAAAAGATACTTTAGCATTCAAAGTTTTAAGATAAGCAGGACAAAGATGGAACAACTACAGTGAGTTTCAGTCAAACTTGATGTAGAAATGAAAGAACAGTGACAAGTAATGGCGAAGAGATACCTGAAAGTTTATATGATTGCTAGATCAAAGAATGCATTGCTTATGGAGTTCGATTGGGAAATGCATGCGTTAAGAACTGTAATATCAAGTTAATGAAAAAATTACTGAGTATTTTTAGTAGTTGACGTAGAACAATTTAAAAATGTAAATAAGAACTATTGTAAACAACAAACCAAAATTGTTATATTGTAAATAACAATTCAAAATTGTTAAAAATATATTTAATGAAAGTAAATAATTTTTTGAAACTCCACAAGTATACGCTGCTGCTAGAAAGGCTGAATTCTTGTGCACTTCTTCTCCCCCTTCCCGTGTTGTCCGATTGCGTGCAGCACTAATAATTTGCATAATTGTAAGTCCACTGACATGCCCATCCTCATAATTATCCCGATCCTCAAGTTGCTGTTTGTAAATTCCAATCACCAACTGCATGATGCTTGTAGAGGACTGATGGAACTAGTAGTATTTCTGAATCCATAGTTTTGTGGTTCACCATGATTTTATTGTATATCACCAGTTTTCTTAGTTGCCATATGATACGTGTGACTGCTTTGTAGATCAAACTGTAGATCAAACTTACAGTGTGTGCTGAAGTTATTCTTTAAATGTTGTTGGAAAAGCATACGAAAAGCTTTTCCCGCTTTTATCTTTCCCCATTCTGCCCACCTTGCTCAGACAAATGTTATTGCTAGATTTTTATGTCATGAGGGCTTGGGATAGGGGATATAAAAATGTTGACAACTGTTATTGCTAGAGAAGTTTTTTGGTCCGGCCAGAGAATTTGAGTGATATAGGTTCATACAATGTTTTATAATGCTCCAGATGCTATGAAATATGCTCAGACAATAGCATTACCCTAGATTGATTTATCTGTGTACCTGTTTTAGCCTAACTTATTGTTTTAATTGAGTCAAATGACATTTTACAATGCTAACTACTTGTTAACATGGCAGAGTCATGCAGGCCTTTTCAACCTCTGTATTGTAGTGCTTGTTGCTGTGAACAGCAGGCTTATCATTGAGAATCTGATGAAGGTTTTCCTCTTACACTGATATCAGTATTCAGATTCATGAGGAGGGTTAATTCAATCTGTTGATTCTCTGTTCATTTCTTTAAGCATCTTGACTGTATATGAGTTAATGTGTATTTCTTGTTACTTGTGCGTATGCCTGGAAGATATTCATTCCAGAAAGGAAATGTTTTAGGACCTCTAATTGCTGACGACATTTTCTTGATTACTTTGTAGTATGGCTTGTTGATTAGTTCTGGTTTCTGGTTTAGTTCGAGGTCATTGAGGGATTGGCCGCTTCTAATGTGCTGGTAATGTCTATTATGCTCCATTTATATTTCTTTCTACCATAAAGCATGAAATGGCTGATGCATGCCTTATGTGCAGTCTTAGTCTTCCAATTTTCCCTCTTGCTGCATTCGTTGTTGAAAAGTTGGTGCAACAAAAGTATATATCTGAACCAGTACGTAACTTGAGTCCAACTCTTTGAGGTTACTTCTTATTCATTGACCAAATTATGTCACCTAGGTGTAATAAAAACACTATGGCCTGCTACTATTCCCACCCATGTTTTTGGGGAATGTCAGCAACGTTTTTCCCTTAACAGCTTCTGCTCTGAATCACAGGTGGTTGTCACTCTTCACACATTAATAACTACAGCTGCAGTTTTATATCCAGTGTTTGTGATCCTCAGGTTAGTTTGTAAATTGTTTTCTTGTAATTCTTCAATTGTTTTTATGCTTTACTTCTAGCTTTAAAAAAGAAAAGGTTTACTCTGCAACTTTTCGAAATCATATCTGATGGAGGCTGAGTAAATTGGTTGATGCTAGCTTCTTTTGTATGATTCAAAAACATTCTCAGGAAATTCTAGTTGAACTTTGTTATTTGCTTTAGAAGATTGGATGTTTCAATTTCTAAATGCCAGGGAAGTACTTCCAATACTAATCAATGGATGTCTAATGAGATGAAGTTACAATGGTTGCACCTGCCTACCAACCTCTTAAAGTGAAATAGGGACAAGGAAGGACAGATAGACCTGACCAGCGTGCACAAATGAAACGTTCATGTAATTTGCCTGATCAAGAGGCTTCATCAGGCCCTTTTGGTTTATAATTTGGGGTCATAGGTTGATTCATGGTTTTAGTGTGAGACTTTGTCATGTACTGCCGGGGTTTTACTATCTAATAGAAAGTGAGGCGTGGAAGGAATGAAATAAAGGATGAGAAAATATAAAAGAAAAATTAAAGTTGGTAGGATACATGTACTGCAGTGATTGAGGAAAGTGGCAAATTACTGAATATGATATGATTCAAGAGTTCATGGTTGTGCTTTGAAATTCTGCAGGTGTGACTCTGCTGTTCTGTCTGGTGTCACATTAATGCTGTTTGCTTGCATTGTGTGGTTAAAGTTGGTATCTTATGCACATACAAATTATGATATGAGAGCGCTGGTGAAGTCACTTGATAAGGTAAGAACCAGGAACCTTTCCCTTTCGGTTGCAGGTAATTATGTTAGAAGTTACCTTCTTTTCTTGTGTTAAAAACTATATAAGTATGCAGCGTAAATTTATGTATCCCATGTTGAATTTATTTTTTAATTTCCAGCACTGCTTTCTAGCATTATCTTATTTTAACAAATTTCTTGTACATAACTGTGTTTCTTTCCTCTAGTACTGTTTGGTACCTTTGTGCACGTGTGTTCCATACTTGAGTAAAT
This sequence comes from Euryodendron excelsum, assembly GCA_033060915.1. NCBI lineage: Eukaryota > Viridiplantae > Streptophyta > Magnoliopsida > Ericales > Pentaphylacaceae > Euryodendron > Euryodendron excelsum. The sequence continues at coordinate 11,022,994 of CM065381.1, read as the reverse complement.
GATTGTCTTCTGCTACAATTTCTTTGATTGGATAACATATGGATGGTTGTTATTACCTAATGTGGTTAACTTGTGATATTAGGGGGAGGCCTCATCTGGTTCTTTGAATAAGGAGTACTCTTATGACTTTAGCTTCAAAAGTCTGGTATATTTCATGGTGGCTCCAACACTATGTTACCAGGTAAGCATACTTGGAGGTTCCACAAATAAACCCATATCATTGTTTTCCGTAATTTTATGTTTGGTTTGTATAGATACACATCTACTAATGGAAGTTGGTTAACTGATTCATCCCAGGTATTGTCCAGAATATCTTCCTTTAACACATAAGTATGTCTGGAAAGGGGTCATGTAGTTACTTCAGTTTACTGAAGTTAAGGTCAATGCATCACATTGATAAAATTACGGGTGTCCCGCCAAAGAGTAGACAGTACAGTTGTAATAAATTGTATAGAACCTAAAGAAAACAGAAGTATTCTTGCAAGTGAAAAGAGCTTATGGGATTTGAATTTTGGAGAACTTCTTTTACCTGTTGAATTCAAACTTCCTAAATTGGATGTTATTGAGAGGTTTGCTGACAAGAAAATGTTTAAAAACAAATTGTGGGTCCTTACCCGAGTTTGGCCTCTTATCCTTTCCAATCACAATCCTGAACTTCGTCTATTGAATGGTGATTCTCTTTCCCTCTCTAAACTGCTTGGCACCCTTAGTTGCAGGCCTTTATTCAGGTGCAATGTTAGTTTTGGGGACCTACAAATACTCTTGAATGGTTTTGTTTAAATGTTATTGCACTTGAACAGTAACTAACATATTCTACATGGCTTCTAATTGATTCCATATGATTTCATCAAATGCTCAAAATTTCTCCATTATTTTCACATAACAATATATCATATATATCAGTTTCAAACTCGAAGGATAATCCTCAAAACATGTTTTAATTACCATAAATTTTCATTACATTCGAGATGGGCTAAGTTCAGCTGGGGGGTGACTGCAAAGAAATGTGGTCAAATTGCTTCTAGGGGAATTGTAAATAAACCACGACGATGCTATTGTTAGAAAGTGCCTGCTTGGTTTATCTAAGCATGCTTTCTGCTTCAATGTCCATTATCTTCATCATGGACCGAGTGCTGCTAAGTTGTGACTGCATAGCAATGTGATTATATACCTTTTGGAGGACATTGTGATAATCCTGCCCCATGTTGTTTCTACATGATGACTTGTGTAATCCAGGCAAATTTGTCATGTCAATTATCTAGTTGAAGTATGAGGGTAAAGATGCAATGCTGGTAGAACAAGGATGGTTTCTTAAACATGTTACAAATTAATGCATATACTAATCTGATGTGTCAAAAATACGAAATTGCTAGATTGGTGGCTTCTTGGAACACTAGGATGCATTTATTCATATTTATAGCGGTATACCCTGGGGGATGACTTCGTTATTCATCTTTTAACCTTATTTTTGCTCACATATTTTAGATTTATTTTAGTGGTTTTTGGTGTGTCCTTATAGTTGTGAATTCTAATTATACACAAGGAAGTTAAATTATCTTCTAACCTAGCATAACATACAGATTATTGTTTCAATGTAAATGAGTTGCTTCTATTGCATGACTTACTTCTTTTAACAAGTATGCAGTTCTACAGAAATTATTTCCTGGTCGTGGCATTTTCTCTTTTGCCTTCATGTAAAGGTATTTTTTTCTGTAGCCAAGTTATCCCCGCACTGCATACATTCGAAAGGGTTGGGTGGTTCGTCAAGTCATCAAGTTGGTAATATTTACAGGACTCATGGGATTTATCATAGAACAAGTAAGTTTCATTTCATATGATAAAGTTAGCTATTGAAGGTCTCCCCCAACCTTATGTTTTGGACAATTGGCATGAGTATTCTGACAAGGTGTACCTGATATGTTGATGCAGTACATTAATCCAATTGTTAAGAATTCGCAACATCCTCTGAAAGGGAACTTTTTATATGCAATAGAGAGGGTTTTGAAGCTTTCAGTTCCAAATTTATATGTGTGGCTCTGCATGTTCTACTGCTTATTTCACCTTTGGTACATCCTCTCTTCCTGAGCAAGTCGAATCCAGTTTTCTCCAAGTGACATTGTCAAAATTTCATAGCACTAGTATCATGACTTGATTCATCCATATGCTGATCATTTTCTTCTGCGAACTTGTTCAATATAAATTGTTCCGTGTTTTGATAATAGTCATCTAATGGTTCTGCATATTGTTTTTTTGTTTGTTCCATCGTAGTTCTGCATTTAAAGTCACTAAAATAAGGAGTTAGACTAAGCCTGCAGAATTAATTTTGGAATGCTCAGGAGTTACCGTAAAAAAATGGCAAGATCAAATATTGACCATTTTCTTAAATCTTCTAGGCTTGATAATCAAATAGTGAGAGATGGAGAACATCGTCACATCATGCAGGATGGCGGATGAGGGATACTGCTCAGATGTTATTAAATATGGCTGACGAATAGTTGAACTGTAGTTTAACAAATCATTTTAAAACTAATTATGCTTTATCAGACAAAATGTTAAAAACTTGGAAATGGGATGTTCATAAGGTGGATGTAACTGGCAGGAGGTATTTAGATGGATAAGTGCAAAATAAGGAAGAAGAAAAAAATGAATGCATTCATGAGAGGTTGCACTGAAAGGTTACAATCTGACAAAATACAGATAAGTTTAAAAAGCTCTACGATGAGTTCTTACACCACTTTTATGCAATCTTGAAGAAAATTTAGCCATATTTGAAGGTTGACGTTTGATTCACATTAGATCAGTTCAACAATGGGTACCATTTTGTAGAAAGGGCTTTCAGATTTAAATTTAGGGTTATCAATAGTGTAGACCCACTTTCTGTGTGTCAACTGTTCATGTGTTTAGAGGAGTCCATATTGCATAGCTTATTTATAGAAAATTTTCTTCTCAAGTGCAAGATAAATAATTAAAAATGGCCCTTGATAAAGGTGAGGGGCAAGTGAGGATTTGTGTAACCAATCCCAAATGGTTGAGGCAAAGGCTCCATTGAGTTGTATTGATATTCTCCTTGAAATCTTTCTTAATTGGAAGTCACTCTGTGTCAGAGAATATGCTTCTCTGGTGCAAGATAAAATACAAATCCTTATATTTCTCCAGATGGCTTCTCTGTGAAAAAAATCATTAATACTGGGATACATTTGTTTAATCACATCATTTTGGTCATCCTGACTTGCAATTGTGCAAATGTAGGTTAAACATACTTGCTGAGCTTCTTTGTTTTGGTGATCGTGAGTTCTACAAAGATTGGTGGAATGCTAAAACAGTAGAGGAGGTAGATCTTATATTCTTTGTCATGTTCAGGGTATTCATGTTTTCCAATAATCCATTGCATAGTTAACTTGTGGACTATTTGTTTGTTGGATGTAATTTCCTGGTATGGCTGCTGTCATCAGTACTGGAGAATGTGGAATATGGTACGCCCCTCTACCCAAATTTCAGATTTATATGTGTTGTCTTGTAATCTTGCCTCTACTGATGTCCTCTATTGTTGAACAACATTATTTTGTTTAGCTGGATGGGTTTAAAATTTAAGCTTTAATGCTTTTGACATTTTGCAACTTCGTCTTCTTCTTCTTCGTCTTCTTGTAAAGTTTGGCAAAATTCCTGGGTCTGCCCCTGGTTATTCTGAAGACGAGATGCTTGTTCTTAATAATACCAAGGCCATAATGAGCAATTCAAGACAAATATTAGTTGATTTTTAATTGTGGATGCTGATTTCGGGTAATCCAACCAAGGAAATGAGGGCTACTATTTAGTGATGGAGGGACTAACCAGGCATTAGCTGTTATTTACTATTTTTTTGTTGTGTATGTGCACACACATTCATGTCTCTGAGAGAGAGAGAGAGAAGCAGCAGCAGCAGCACATGCTGTTGAGGACTGAGAGTGGTCATATTTGGAATGAGATACTAGATCCAGTCCTGCTGCTTAAACTTTCTCATTCCGTTGGCAAGCTTGATACTTCTGTTGGTGCAGTGCTTGTATAGCTTTGTTTTTGTTTGTCAGTCTAGGATTAGTTTGCACCTTAAAAGAAGCAAAATTAGAGAGAGATTGACCCAAAACATACGACACAGTTTTGAATGACCTTTATGCTTTCCAGTTTCTGGTAAATTGAAGTATGGAACTTGGTGGTCACAACGGTGCAGTATGTAGTTTATCTGGAAGTTTGTTATGGAACCATAACAGCAATTAATTCAATAGAATCAACTAAAGAAATATAACAAAAGAAACCTAATCTATAAAACCTTCTAAACTACTTCACAAAAGAAAGTTGGCCATTGACTGGTAGATGACATCTCGAGCTCTGGGTCTTTGCTATGCATTTATCTACATTAACCATTAAGCTCAACTGGCATGAGGATTTTTGTATCTTGAATAATCCAAAAATGTTGAACCACACTAAGATGAAATGTATTTACATCAACTTGTAGTTTTGTGTATCCACTGAGAAGCACGGATATGGACACAGGTACGGATACAGACACGGATCACGGCATTTTTAAAAAAATGAGAACACGGATAAGGTAGGAACACGGCAAAAAAATATTTTTTATATTTTTTATTTGTTATGTATATGAACGTAAAATTCATAAATCACCAAAAACAAGATGAAAACAAATAAATAAGGTCACAATTATAATACAACAACTAACAAGTTAAGGATTTGAAGAATTGAATTTAGGTGTTTTGAAGTTTTGAAATTTATAAATTTGACTCCATTTAATACTTTTAATAATAATATTTCAACCTCGCCGTGTCTCAAAACGTGTTCAACTAGTGTACACACGTGTCCACGATGTGTCTAAGAAGTGTCCACTAAAAAAAATATCGTTATAAATATTGGATACGCCAATTGGCATGTCCGACACTTATCCCGGCCTGTCCGAAGAGTATGTGTGTCCGTCATGTGTTCAACACGGATACGGCACCCTAAACGGTGTGTCCGTCCTTCCTAGTGTATGTAGTTGTATATTGATACCATGGCTGCAGGTATAATAGTAGTTAGCAGAAGCAGATGTCAACTTTTAAAACATATAGAAAAGGAAAAAAAAAAATGGTTTTGACCTTACTTATTGGAAATTGTTTCTGATTGCAGCCTGTTCATAAATGGATGGTCCGCCACATTTATTTTCCATGCTTACATAATGGAATACCTAAGGTGATTGACCTTCCTTCTCACGCTTCATTGCTTAATGAATTTCTTTGCCTTTTGTTTTTGTCTTCTTGTTTGTTGTTTGGTTAATTTATCAATTTTTTCTTAATGGCTGGGTTGGTGCGTAATGATTTACATTCGTTTACTTACTGTTTCTTCCATATGAGTAAATTGCACACGTTGTTATTGGGTTTACACATGTTACTTAAGGTTCATGAAATAGCCATTATTTGCTCAAAGTTTACTCATGCAATTAAGGAAATTGAATTTTCAACAATTCCCATGGCTATTAGAAACTAGAAAACGTGACAAAGGTTTTCTGTTTCATTGACAGTTTCTTTTTTTTTCTTTTTTTTTTTTTGAGTTAATCATGTAAAAGAATGAATATCACATATAGACTTGGTTGGGAAAAATATGCCTTCTGGCTGATAAAATATATCAGTAAGTGAATAGTGGTTGCTTAATTTGGAAGCTGACATAGTTCTATCCCTGCTCCCAGGGAAGAACTTTAGAACACTTCAGCATACATGAAATACAAATTAGGATACAAAGTTAGATGGCCGAAGTTGAGGAGCACTGGAAAACTTGAGGGAGATAATTTTATTTGCAAGGCTATGGCTTTGGCCTGCCAATTCGAGACAGGTAATTGTAATGAAAGGCCATGGCTTTGGCTGCCGATTCTGGTGCTGCATCTATTTATGTATTGTTGCTAATTTTCTTTATTTAGTTTGAATAGAGAAAGGAGCAGGTTTCTTAAATTTTAATGTATGAGGAAACGCTAAATTATCTTTGAACATATCATTGCTTATGTTGGAAAAAATATATATAGAAAATACATTTGGTATGGGAGTAACTTGTCCTTTGATTCTATTTGAGATCATAAAAGAGAGCCTGTCATTTGGGTCAAGGCCCTTGCCTTCACTTGCTGGCATAGGATTGCTGAATTTTTGGGAAATGGGAACTGATGTTCTAAAAGCCATATGTGCAGGTCAAGGTTATAATGATTACTAACAGCGATAATATCTTTAATGTTGATAATTAATTTATTTGCATGGAGTGATGTTTTATCTCCTAATTGAAAATTTAGGATAAGTATCCACATTTTAATGATGGCTAACTATTCTTAACTCACAAATACATTGGCATGTGATGGCTTGATATGTGGGTGAAAAGAGCGACAAAAGAAACTGTTCAGTTACTTTCCTCCCCTGCACTGCCCCAAACAAATTTTTCTCATGAACCCAGCATATGCAAGTATTTTAACCAAGTATTTTTTTTTATAATTCTAGTTAATTTTGTTGTGGACTCAATATACAGGTGTGGTTTGTAGTTTTATGAAGGTTTAACTTATTATTTTGCCGTGCGTGTCAATTCAGGGGGTCGCTGTTTTGATTGCCTTCCTTGTATCTGCCATTTTCCATGAGGTACAATGTTTTTTTTTTCTCATTATTTTTCGTCTCTTTGATGAAAAGCAAGATATGTAAAGTTGATGTTTCTGGTTTGAGGGCAACCCAGTACTCATTAGCAATACTCTAGACAGTTGTAGAAAGTCTATAGAGAAGATTATTGATGGACAACAAGAAAGGAGCATGACTAAACTAATATTCTAAAAAGGCAGATCGAACTAAGAGTTATTTGCTGGACTTGTCCATACCAGTAATACAGATGCTAATGCTGCTTAAACCTTTTGATGCCACTGTAAAACCTTTTCTTTCCTTATTCACTCTAAGCCTTAATCATAGTAGTAAACTGTGCTTTGAGAAAGAAATAGATAAATAAATGCAAACAATGATGAGGAGCAGGAACGATAAATAACAGGTGTTACTGTTTACATAACTGTTACCCTCTAACATTTGCAAAACCAAAGGAGATAAGTGATGGCTTCAACTCATAACTTTCATGCTCCATCTATTGAGGGAGGAACATATATACCTCACTTTGTTGTTGGGTGGTTATACTTATTCTGACCTTGTAGCTCTGTTTTATATTCTACTACATTGATGCTTTAATTTTTCTGGTTTTATCTTTGCAGCTCTGCATTGCTGTTCCCTGCCACATATTTAAGTTTTGGGCTTTTATTGGAATTATGTTTCAGGTAATGTTCTCAGAATTTTTATATGCCTAACTTTGTCTCATGTAGCTGTTTTTGTTCAAGAGAACACCAAGAGAGAGAGAGAGAGAGAGAGAGAGAGAGAGAGAGAGAGAGTCCTTAGTTGTATGCTTGCATCAACTTGATAAAAAATTGATACCTTATGAATGCATTTGTGCTTCTTGCGTCAGGTTCCCTTGGTCATGATCACGAATTACCTCCAAAATAAGTTCATGAATTCTATGGTATGTCTTTCTCCCCACCGCTTGTGGGCTTGTATTAGTCAGTTCATTCTATAAATGCGCAATTGCTAGCCCTCCATGAATTTCAGTTAGGTTTGATTTTATTGAGGATAAACAGGCAAGTTGCTCCAAGAATCCAACTAAAGGAGCTCCCAGTAGTGGGCTATGCACTAAAATTGGGTGCCATATAGAAAACTCAAGTACTTAGCCCATGCTTTGTCTAATTCCAAGTACTGCCTGGCTTTTAGGTACCTTTAGACTGATTTTTTTCACATACTTAGACGGAGTAAATATGAACCACACGTTAATCTATTTTACTCTAGTGGGTAGGTATGAAATTATCACCAGATTGAATGAATATGAGAAATGCGGAAAGTTGTTGTGGTTAAAGATTATGACGCATCAGTATGTGAAGGTGTTATACTCTGCTAAAAGGGCGTTGTTTGGATTACATGGAAAGAAGTTAGGATGCATGAGTTAAACATATTTTGCTACTCTGTAATCAATTTCTAAGAACTGTTTTAGTTCAAAGTACTTTAAAAATCTAGCTTGAAAACTTGAAGCTTCTTGCCCGTTTAGGCATTTCGTAAATGAAAACCTAAACATTTACTTTTGTAATGGTGTGTTTTAAGAGGTCAAAAGAGAATAAAAGTTGAGGAGCCCGGTTAGCTTAGAGGTAGAGACACCCCGACCCATGCCTTTAGGTCATGGGGTTCGACTCACCCTCCCCCCTCCCCAAGGCTTTGGCCCTCCAACGTACCAACAAAAAAAAAAGAATAAATCTGTAAAGCAGGATTGTCTCTATATTATAGCTTACTACAAATTTTTGTGGCGGTCCATGAGAACTTCTAGTAGCCAGTGTATGCTATTCAGTCACTGGAGTTGCTTACAATCAATAATGCAACCACTGTTTGCTCCCTGTAGAACTAGCAATGGACACCGGCCTGGTGTCCCACCCATCCCAACCCAACCCAATTATTTTAGGATTTGGGATTGAAACATAGGCCGGGCTGAATTTTTAGTTTTTTTTTTTTTCAGTTGTTGCAAGGGATGCATAAGTTTATTTATGTCTAATTACTTTTCAGGTGGGGAATATGATCTTCTGGTGCTTTTTCAGCATTCTTGGTCAACCTATGTGTGTACTACTTTACTACCATGACTTGATGAATAGAAAAGTGAACACCCAATAGACGTCCTCCTAAAATGTATATAATCTGGTAAATCTGAATCAAAGAGTTCATCTGCTGCACCATCTCCGGCAAAGCATCTATCAATCAGCAGCCTTGCAGTTTGTAATGTCGTTCATGCCTGTGCTACTTCCGAGGACGTTTCCATGGTGGTCCACGCGAATTTGCTTCTAGCGAAAACCTCATTGATTCAGTTACTAGTGTATGAGCGATTTTGTTTGGAGTGTCAGGTACTGGCAGAGACCCATGGTGCAAATCTCTTTAGTTTTATTTTGTCAGTTAATTGTCCCGGAAAATTGTAATTGTTCATGTTTGATAATTGTTTATGATAGGGTAAATTTTGCTAACGTCTGCTGAGGTTTTGGTCAAATGACACTTCGAACCCGGATTGGGGCATTGTAATCTTGATGCTTGTAAATGAGTAACAAGGAAATTGGGAGGAAACACATGAAATAAGCCATTGACGCTGTTTTCTTGATTTCTCGAGTGAGCATTGTGAGGCTTGTTGTAGAGAGTGGAGAGAGGGAAAGAGGAGAACAGAAGATACTTGGAATGATGTGGTTGTGAAAGCAACAGTCGGTGAAGAACTCAGATCTGAGATTGTGGAATTGGGTCTTGTTAGGTGGGGACTCAGATTGGAGAGGGAAAGTGAGAGAAGAAGGTGGTAGGTTCTTGACATATTTGTTTCGGAAATTATTTGTGTCAAAACCATATTTTGTAAGGCGTTTTTAGAATTTGTATTTGAGAAAACACTTCAGTTTTATGATTTATTAAAAAAAATTATTTTTTGAGTTACTGGAACTGTTTTCATTCGCAAATGAGATATGAAAATAATGTTGTTTTTTATGGTCTTATTTTTTTATTTTTGAGAATAAAAAAAAAGAGATGTTTTTAAATTTTTTGTTTTCGAATTAATTGTGAAGTAGCCTAGAAAAGAATGACAACTAATTGCGGGATTTAGGTGACCAAAAAAAATAAATAAATACTCCGTTATTTGGCACAATGTTATTGGTCGTTCTTATTGCGTAACCACAGTATTGCCATTAAGCTGATTATTTACCCGTCTAATGGACATAATGATGTTAAAGGTTTTATAATCTCTATAATGACAGATGGTCTCCATCTATGTACTGCCTAGATATGCCCCTTCTACAAATTATTTACATTCTTACTTATAAAAAATAAAAATAAAAAAGTAGTTACAGGTACTCAGTGTGAAACTCTAATATCGTATTTTTATGATTAGTTAAATTGCATCTTAAACGTATTTGAATTAGTTTATTTAATTTAATTTACATCTATTACATGATTAATTATAAATTTTGTGTGCCACTTGTATCATTTTATTAGTGGTAAGTTAAATGGTGAGTTATTAGTGAGTGGGTATAATAAGTGGGTGTATAAAATACTTAAGGAGGGTGAGACATATTATTGTATCTCTAGTAAAGTGAAGTGAGAGGAAAGGAGGGTGTTGGTGAAGAGAAAGAGGGAATGATGACAAAAGAGGACAATGAGGCAAATAAAAAAAGAAAAGAAAGAAAAAGAAAGGAAAAAACAAGAATGGTGGGGGGTGAGTGGCCTAGCATGATAGGAGAGAGAATAGAGAAAAGATAGCTGTCATTATAGAGAGATATATATATATATATATAGAGAGATAGAGAGAGAGAGAGAGAGGGAATCAATTGGTGGAAAAAAAAGAAGAAGAAAAGAGGAGAAAAATCTAAGGAAGCTTTCTTACACTTTGTTTTCCTCATCTAAAGTGAGTATCATGCTAGTTTCATTTTATTTTATCTAAATATTGCATGTTGTACGAGTCATGCCATGGAAGGAGGAGGATGGAGATGAAATCTTCCATGATAAAAACTTAGAATCACCCATGACAGCCATAACAGAGTATTCTCTATGAAAATGCTACTGTTTAGAGACATTTTGACTTAACTAAAACTTTTATTTGTGGCTGAATTTTTGAACAGTGTAAGTTAGAGTTATAAGGATCATTTGGGTTTTGGATTCACTTAAAAATGTTATAATTTCGAATTATAGTGAATTTTTGAAATGGGACTGTCTCTGTAGATTTTTTATGCCCAGATTTGCGACCCTTGGTTTGACTGAACATTCAACCAAGTTAGAGTGGTCCAAAAATTATAAAATTTTTACTGTATCTAGGAGCAAGATTGATGATAATCTATATCAAATTTCAGATCCTTTAAATGTCGTTTACCTATGTTATTAATTTATCAAAAATAGACCATCTGCTACTGAATTCGAGTTTCTGTAGCACTGCCCTGTTTTAAAAAATACCAAATAAATACTTAGGCATGTTAAAAAAATATAAAATTTTGTTTGGATACTCTTTGAGATGTCTATGTTGTATTTCTAAAGTTTTAGAATTTTTGGGCATAAGCTCACGAAATTATGTCCAGATTATAAAGCCTGTGTCAGTTTTGGCAGATTAGAGGACTTAATGTATTTTGGTATTTTTCAGCTCTAACTTTACATTGGGAGTGTCATTGAGATTAGTATATGATAGTCCTAATGCATAATTTCAGTGTTATAACTTGTTTGGAGTATATACATTATATTTATGATTATTGGAGTATACATTGAGTTTCCTAAACTAATACGGTTGTGGTGATAGGAGCTGACGGAGAGCAAGATCCTTCAATGTCAACTCAGAAGTGATCTTTGATGTAGTGTGTGTGCGGTAACAGGTGAAATTTTGTGATAATCTTATTCATGTTGAATGCATTATTTGTTTTGTATATGTATAGTGGTAGTGAATGCATATGAGGTGTTGAAGGTGTTCATATATGAGGTGAAATGAGTATTTATATCTATGAGAAGTTTTGTGGAGACTGTTGGGGACTGCGGAATTTTTCACAACCTGGCTATACGCATACTACTAAAAATTTTGATCTGATTAGCATAGCCTAATCTACGTGATTAGAATCATACATTCGAGATCTCTCTGGTTTGATCCCGAATGACAAGAATCAGCACTAAGCACGAAACAACTGCTCGAACTCAACCTTCAGAATTCTGCTGTATTCCTCATACATGCCTTGCTCTACAGAGAGTCGGCTCGCCGCTGCTAGGGTTTCTCTTCCTCACAAAAACGTGTATCTCTCAATTATGTGCAGAGTGTAACCCTAGCAACTCTTAGAGCGCGTATATATATAGGCTACAACAGGGACCATATGATTAGTATAACTAGGGCTTCCTATGTAAATAAGGACTCCTAATCCAACCAGGATTAATCCTAATTTACGTAAATTATAATTTATACCATTAACGAATTATAATTGCATTCCCTGTTATACTAAAAATTATATTTCGAGCTCCATATTATTAAATGCTTATTTATCTCCCCACGTTAAGATTACAAATACATGTCTATTAAATTAAATTACTAACAATTAAATTTAATAGACTTATTTAATTCCTTGAGACCTTCCATTTAACTTATTTGATATGTTGGATTTATAATCCACCTGCAGGGTTTGACATAATCAAAACTTATAAGCTTCCTCAAAGGGGTATCATCAATCCCTATACGGGCACGTGGATTTCATCAATAATAAATATTCACCATACACGTAATGTTATTGTCCAACTCGCTGAGTTTATTAACCCACAAGGAATCTCACTCTTCTGCGAATCAAAACAATAAACACTATATGCACGTGTCTATTTATTATATTAGGATTAAGAGTATAAGCATTCATAATAATCATGGGGTATTAATTGTTTTATATAGTCAGTATAAAACAATTACCTCAATACGGTCCTATTCAATATACACAAAGTGTACTAGTGCAAAGAGTTGGAATTATACCATTCCCTATGGTCAAGACAGACCTATTAAAACCTTGTACTACAGTCCTACTGATGGTGTGTCTATTTCCATCTAAGACTGTAAACGATAAGCTTATATTTCATAAGAACCGATGATCTGATCTTCCGTGTGTAAGTCGTACTTTACATACCAAATCATCTACTATATAGAATAAGAGACACACATGCATAATCATTAAATAAATAATATAATGCAAACATTTCTCACACATATTCTCATTAAAATGGAATAACTAATTTATTAATAAATACTACAGGCATTACACAAAGCATGTCTTTTAGTATAAATTCCCAACAAAGACATTAATGATTCTATATATATGGTGACATTGCATACTATCCATATTGTATGCCTTGTATTGCACTGGAGACAGTTAACCACAGTGGATTAACCAAGGCTTAGTTAAGGTGGACTAGCTTAGGGGTGCCACGATGGACATTCCTTGATAACGTGTCATCGATATATTGGGTCAACGTTATCTAAAATTGTATGCATATGTGGGTGATACATTCATTACATTGAGACATCCATGATATATATATTAATCATTTATATCGTGTACATTGTGGGTGTTTATTACCATTCTCTATGAATTTGATTATTTATCGTGAGCACGTCGACAATTAGCTCATACCTACACAGACTGTTTTGACAGGTAACTTGAAAATAACAGTTTGGTTTACTACAGTCTTGGTTCTTGCTGTGGTGGCAATCATGTCGAAGTCAGGATGTCGAGTCTCAGGGTTTTGGGATAGCTCCATTGTCTTACTTTCAGTTTCATGGTTGTAATTTTATATGCGACGTTGGGTGTTGGTGTTATATTTTAATTTGGTACAATGGTAGAGAATTTTGAAAGGATGTTGATTATTTTTCAGTGGTAATGTATCTATGATTTTTGATTTCCTTTGGAGAGTTTATTATATTTTCCTCATTGTATTGTTTATCTATTATATTCGGCTACGTTCTTTTATTTTCGAGTATGTGTTGAGGTGTCGTTCGCAGGTATGATGACCTGTGTGATCATGCCTCACCTAATGTGACATAATTAATGTCTAATTAGGTTAGGGGTGTGACACCGAGATTTTGGGTTAAATTTGAAAAATGTGCATGGAAAATCAAATTATTAAAGATAGATTTTACAAAGTATTTTTCCTAGTTAAAGAGAAATGAATATATATATATATATATATATATTATTTATTCAATGGTGAGGGGTGTTAAAACTAACTTGCTCGCCTCTTTATTAATCTCTTCTCCGATTTGGTTAAAAACAAGTCATCCACACCGAGAGTGTAAAAGAGTCTAAGTTAACCTAGTTGAGAGAAATATATACATATACATAACGTATATATTCACTAGTTAGAGTGTAAAAGAGTCTTATGTAGGAGAGAGGTGACTTGAAACCAGATGGAGAGAGAATGCAATATTAGAAGAGATATCTAAAGTGTGTTATAAAACTAGAAAAAAATATAAAGCAGATAAATATAATTGAACACAAGATATAGTAAAATTAGTTATTCGGGAACTGTTAAATATTTTTCAGATTAGTTCTTTTGGAACTATTAAAGTTTGATCTTCTTGATCAACTATGACTTCATTATATTATAAGAAGAAATATAAATACAATTGTCTCTCTCAATATTTGTCCAGAGCCTTAGCTCTCTCTCTTCTCTATTCATTTTCTCCTCTTTCTTTCTTCTTCTTTTTTCTCTTTTTTACTTCGCACTCTTTCTCCGGCTCTATATATAGACGAAAAAAACGCATAGTAATAAGAGAAAAACTTTAATGCTTACGTTAAAATCATTCATAAATAGCGATTTCACTGTTTCTATAACACTATCCTTGATGATTTTTACACAAAAATATGCCTCATTAATACCTTACTATGAAAAACTCAGTAGAAAAAAATATGTAGAGTACAATAATCTTGTGTAACATAACTTAGTATGAATGTGTTAAAACTGCCTCGTTAAAATTTTGTCGAAAAAAACCCTGTTAGTGAAGGAAACAGAGTACAATATGCGACTCCCCCTCATTCATACAACTAGTATGAAGTTGATAGCTTCAATTGTTAAGAATGAAAGATCTTTGAGACGACACATGTTAATGTTATGTACTAATTTCTCAAATGTTGCAGTTAAGAGTGTTTTAGTAAATAAGTCTATTAAATTATCGCTTAACGGTATTTGTTAGACATTAATATCACCACTCTTCTAGAGCTCATGTGCAGAAAAGAACTTTGACGATATATGTTTGGTTCTGCCATCTTTAATGTAGCTTTCCTTAATTTGAGCAATACATGCTAAATTAACTTCATATAATATTGTTGAGATATCTTGGATCGACGATAGTCCGCAACTTGCTTAAATATGTTCAGTCATAGATCTCAACCAATGCACTCTTGACTTGTTTCACGAATTGTGCTTATCTTAGAATGATTTAAAGAAATTGTTAATATTTGCTCTAAGATATAACAATTTTGTCATCAACAAACAAATACACTGCGTGACAGAGTTTTATGTAGATAAGGAAGATAGCCAGCATCTATATAGCTAACAAACTCTAATAGTGACTCATTTGCATAGAATAAACCCATATTTGTTGTTCTTCGAATAAAACACAATGTGTGCTTTACTCCATTTCATTGTCTTGAAATTGACGCAGAACTATACCTTGTTAGCAGGTTGACAGAAAAATGTAATATTAGGTCATGTGTATTTTACAAAATATATAAGAACACCTAGAGCACTATGACATGGTACTTTAAGACCAAGATTTTCTTTACCATCTTCTTGAGGATAAAAATGATCTTTCTATATCAAGTATTTAGACAACCATTGAAGAATTCCATAAATGAGCTCTATTAATATAAAAAATTTTTATATATGTCAACTGATGAATAAAAATTCTTTTTGATAGATGCTCAATCTGCAAGATAAGACAATAATTTATTCTCCCAAGCTATTTAATTTCACAGTTATTCTTTAAATAACTAGTAACTATGTAATCTCCTTAGGAGTACTAATGATATTAACAAACATCAACATATATTGCAACAATAATAAATTCAAATTCTAATAAAAATGCATGAGCAAATTGTATTGTTCACATATCCTTCTTTCAATAAATATTTATTGGGATAATTGTATCATCTGCGTCTAGATTGGTTTAGCCCATATAAATATTTTTTAAGCATAATATAATATAACCTTCGAGGTATCTGCTTCAATCATTTTTAAATTCTTTAAAATTTTTATATGTATATCATTACCTAATCCACCATATGAATAGGTTATTATACATTCATTAGGTGCGTATTCAGTCTTTCTGAGATTAACAAACTAATCAATACTATGAATGTAATTGCATTCTTATAAGATAGAATTTCTCATTATAGTCAATACCAAGTCTCTATGAAAAATTTTCTGGTACGAGTCGTGCTTTACATCGCACTATTCTATTTTCTAATTGCGCAAATACTTATTTATATCAAACCGGTTTTATATATTAAGGTGGGTGGACTACTAGTCTGAATATTTTACATCTTCTAGTGTTTAGACTACAACTCTAACATCTGTTGGTGTTTAAATTACAAGTTTGAATACTTCACATTATGCTAATGAGTTTAATTCTAACTCAGTAATTTCTTTTCATTTTGGTCGATCATATTAACATCGACATTTTTCGACTGTCTGTTGTTCAGTCTTTTCATTACTTTTGGTAATTACAAGAGCCACTTTAAATAAAAATATATTGTCTATAACAATCTTATTTCTATTCCATATTGCTCCTATATTCACATAACTAATTAAGATCTTATTACTTTCACGTACCATTTCCTCAATGGGGGATATCTCTTCAAGAGGTTCCTTTTCTAGAAATTCTACTGCAAGAGTTTCTTCAGGAAGTTTACATGATGGGGATTCCTCTTTTAAAGGTTCATTTTCTTCTTAAAGAATTATAGAAATAATTTATTCTCTCTTCAACATATTGCTTTTTAGGAGTTCATTTTTCAAGAAATTTAAATATTATAGTTTCTCTAAGAACACCAATTTACTCATTTTATTGTGCTTTTTTTTTTGTTTCTGAGAGTTTTAGCCTTTGCACCGATAGGCCTCCTACGCTTCAAGCGTTTTGAAATCATATGCTACTATATTAACATATTGCTTTACAAGGACATTAATATGTGCTAGAGTATTAGCAACTGGTACTGATATGATTTGATTATCGTCTTTGAGTCAATGAATGCTTTAGGAAATTTTGTAATCGTCTGTAAGTAAAAATTTTTGGGAATTCGAGGATTAAAATGAGACAGTTTCACAACATTCCAACTACTCTTATCTCCTCCTAATAGTATAAAAACTGGCTTATTAAAATGATTATCCGCAAAATATGAGAGTAAACAGTAAATAAAGATGTAACTATTGTATATATATGTATAAATAAGAGATATATGAGTCTCACAGAGTAAGCAAATAATAGTTTGGAAAAAAGAATCTTCTGATTTTATAACGAATATCCATGAGAGTTTTTAATAATTGGACGCATTATTGTTAAAAATTTTGTTGGGATGAAAGCACTTCTGGTAAAACACTTTAGGCGTTTCACAGTAGGTGTATCCATCTAGGTAATTTCATAATATAAAAATCTCGTGGGCCAAAAACACGTCTGATTTATCATTTTAGGTGATCCCATAACTTATATAGTCGTATAATATATAACCCAAAAGAAAATAGTAATTATCCATGATATGCTTCTGACATGAAAATAGAAGTATTATAAATATATTTCTCAAACTGAGCAAATATTTTGTACTTCTAATAGAATAAAAGGCATTATCAATATAAAGTTTCGTTACTCTTGGTAATATTATGTTAGCTCTTCTAAAGCCTAACTTTTCTAGATACTTCAATCAAGTTTACAATGCATGATATTGTCTTAACATTAATTTTAGCTAATTTTAAATTTATGAAATACTTTTAGCTCAAAAAATTATGTGCATTCTGGCACTGTCTGCTAGACATATATCTTCCATATTTATATTTAAAATAATTAAAACATTAGTACGATCTATGCCTTCATATGCTAAATATATATGAAATTTCATTGTAAAAATTATTTCTACCATACAGATTTCTTTAATATTTAATCATCGTACTATACAAGTACGCAACCAATGAAACATCTACGTAATTCTTGAGAGATTTATTCGGCAAAATTTTTTTTTATTTTATTTTTCTCTTACATTATTCTACTTCTGGTAGTATCTTGTAGTATTTTCAATCTACACACTGTAACCTTCAAGGTAACCGCATAATTTCAAACAGTATTTATATCGGATCACATCTGCAATCATATGCATAATAATCAAATTGCATTTGTTTCAAAAAGCTGATATAACACTAATGCAACTGTAAGAAAGAATGGGGGACAAAATTAAAATAGGTGGGACCCATAAAAATTAACGTAAATAGTACATATGTATAGTAACTAATTTATTTAACTATTTACCCTTATCCTTATCTTTTATGATATTTACACGATGTACTATTGGAATATAATATATTATTTCAGAATATTTTTCTAAATTAATACTCTTGATATTGTTACTGTTGGAGGACGTTCAAGGTATAAAATGTAAATATATTTTTCTATTATATTTTCATCAGGAAGATTTCTTCCACATCATTTTAATTGTAGATTTATTTGAATAATAAAAATTGTCTCATCACCAAGTGCATTAAATTATTGTCCACAGTCTTACAATTTCAGGTGTATTCAACTAAATCATAGAATTGCAAATGCATCTTGCAATTCCAGGTGTATTTAATCATAATAAACTTTTTAAAAAAAGTACGATCTTCTAGCACTCGTATCTTTCTTGAAGAAAATTTAATACTATGTTAAAATTATTGGTAGCCGTTATAAACAAAGTTAATAGAAATTAAAGTAACAAAAATTAAAGTAGTAGCAGGTGGCAAGTCGACCTTATAAAGTAGCAATAATTAAATAAATAGCGTGCAGACCTTAATAAGAATTCTATAAGAATGTTTGATTTCTTCTATTTAATTACATTTCTAAAACAATACATATAATAAAATGTAATTGTAATAATATGATCTGACAATTATAAGTTGATGATCACATAAAAACTATTTCAAATATATTAATGTTAAGTGGGTATTGTGATAAAATAGAACCATTTGAACATATAGAAATAGAAAAATATTGTACAACACACTATTCATTCAATATTATATATTATAATTACTGTACAATCACTATTTACAAATAGTAGTGATAAATTATAAACGAGTATTTATTTTATATTTTATTATATAATTATTATGTAATTAATATTTATTAATAGTAAAATAATTTTTCATAAATAGTAGTTACTAATTATTAACTACTATTTAGAATAGTAAAAGTACTATTCATCTGATATACATGTATATATAATATCACTGGTCTTACTGAATAAATTTAGCAGTGTCTGGATTTAAATTGTTTATAGCTTTCAATCCAAATATCAAAATATAGTCAAGTTAAATGTTTATGGAAAGCTATTGAAATAAGAATTTCAGATCTATAAATATCATAGGCCAAAAATACAAGATCTACAAAAAATAATAAATCAACAAAGTTTCAAATTTTAAAATTTGTTTTTCAAATCTATAACAAACGGGAATGAGTTTTCTTATAAAACTTTACCAATTGAATCATGTTGTTATAAGCTATAACATACTAAAAAAAAGGCAATCGGAGATCGTTTAGCCAAACCATCATTAATACTCAACCAAAGTTTCATGAAGAAAGTAGTGTACGTGAGTAAGAAAGCACCATTTGTGGTTTTGATACGAAAGTTAAAAATATAATACACAACGGAATTAAACTAACAATGAATATACCTCAAATTTTGTGCAAACCCAAATAAAATTTTATGTGCTATCTTCCCAAATCATTTGACGTGGTGATGAACACAAAAAAAATAAATTTTGCAATCACTTAGAGTCTCATGCTAATAACATGTTATAAAATTAGAGAAAATATAAATCAAATAAATGTAACTGAACACAAGTTATAGTAAAATTAGTTCTTCTGAAATTGTCAAATATTTCTCAGATTAGTTTTTCTGAAACTATTAAAGGTTGATTTTCTTAATCACCTAATATTTCATTATATTATAAGAAGAAATATAAATACAATTGTTTCTCTCAATATTTGTCCAGAACTTTCGCTTTACCTCTTTTTTCTATTATTTTTTTTCTCTGCGCTCTTTCTCCAGCTTTATACATAAACGAAGAAAACGCACAATAATTTAAAAAAAAAACGTTAGTGCTCATCCACAAAAATCACTGTTCCTATAAAAAAGTCTAATTGGGGTTGCTGTGACGTATGGGATGACAGCGGCTTATAGCCACCATCCCTTCCGCAGCCCCCTCCCCCCTTACTCTCTCTTTCCCTCTTCATATCTATAAATAGAGAGGCCTAGAGAGCCTTTAAGTAGAAAAAAAGAAGAAGAGAGAAATCAGAGAGAGGGTGAACAGAGAGAGGAAAGAGAAGAAAGAGCAGTCTAGGTAAGTTGTAAATATCATGTTGTATTATTATTTTATATTGGTAATAAAGTTTTGGATAGTCTAGAAGATCAACCCTAAATATTCCAGAAGAATAAATATGATAAATATTTGATAGTTCCTGAAGAACTATTCACGATATCTACTTTGTGTTGATTTATTTTCTCCAACTTATATTCTTTACTTTTATAATACGTTATCAACACGAGACTCTAAGTACTTTGTGATTTTCTTTACATCATGATACTACTTTTTCTGTGTAATTTATATTCATTTTGAATTCTTTACTATACATTCAATTCGCGGGAATAGTATGAACAATAATTCACTATTGCGATGAATAATGTTTATTTTAAAACTTTGTTACTTTATTTCTCTCAGACCTTGCATTATTTGCCTATGATAGTTAGAGATCTGAAATCCATATTTTAATACCTTTCCATAGACATGTGACTTGACTATATTTTAATGTATGGATTGAAAGTTAAAATAAAGACAGAAATAGTAATATTATATATATATATATATATATCGATGCATGTTACTATTCATGAATAGTGATGAATAGTATTTAAATAGTAAAATATAATATAAAACGCAATGAATAGTGCATTGATTTTCGTTTAATTATTTATACATCATATTATCACCATACCTGATTTAAGTTTATTGTTTTGTATGGTATAGCATTGTAAAAATGTCAAATCTTGCCAAATTGGAATTTGACGCCCTTGATATTTCTGGCTATAATTATTTATCGTGGATCCTTGATACCGAGATCCATCTTATTGCAAAAGCACTTAAACAAATAATAGTGGAGGAAAATGACGCATCCCAGCAGGATCGCACGAAAGTTATGATTTTCTTTCGCCATCATCTTCATGAGGAACTGAAATCGGAATACCTTACGATAAAAGATCCATTGATCTTATGGCAAACTTTAAAGGAGAGATATGAGCACCAAAAGACTGTAATCCTCCCAAGAGCCAGATCTGAGTGGATGCACCTGAGGTTGCAAGATTATAAAACTGTTAGTGAGTACAACTCTACATTATTTAAAATCAGCTCACGATTAAAATTATGTGGAAACAATATTACTGATGAAGACATGTCAGAAAAAACATTCTCTACATTCCATGCCTCGAATGTGCTCCTGCAGCAGTAATATTGAGAGCGTAGATTTAAAAAATATTCTGAATTACTATCCTGTCTTCTTGTGGCTGAGCAAAATAATGAGTTGTTACTGAAAAATCATTAATCCCGACCTACTGGTTCAGTTTCATTCCTTGAAGTGAATGCAAGCTTATTTAGCAGACGTGGTCGTGATAGTAACAGGAATAATGGTCGCAATCATGGACATTATCGTGGAGGTTATCATATGAGATTTAAAAATACCACATCATACCACCAGCAGTGAAATAAATCTGAAAAAGGGAAAGGGTTACATAATCAACCTCTTCCTAAGAAATCTGAAGATACTTGTTATAGGTGTGGGATGAGAGGCCATTGGTCACGTACCTGTCGTACGCCCAAACATTTGAGAGAGCTTTACCAAGCCTCAATTAAAGATAAAGAACAAAATGTAGAAATGCATTTTACAGAATTTGATGGTCAGGTTGATATTTCTCATATTGATGTTTCAGATTTCTTTGAAGATGCAAGTGGAAGAATAGACCATTTAATTGGTGATGGAGATGTCCACACTACTTAATATTATTGTTTCTTTGTTCTGGTCTATGTAGTTTCTTATCATCTTGTATAATGTTTCCTTTATCCGCTTGTTTTTGCAATAAATGATCATGTTTTAATTAAGCACTTTTAATATGTTATATAGATATATGGATCGTTCCAACATGTTAAGTATATTTAAAATGAATGGTGAAGTCATATGTCTGGTAGACAGTGGAACAACACATAATTTTTCGCGAGAAAAAATATTTCTCACACTTGACATAATATCAAGACAATCTCTGGCACAACAAAATTAATTGAAGGCTCCGAACGGGCCAATATAATATTGCCAAGAGGGACAAAGCTATGTATTGATGATGTATTATATTTTACGAAATCTACAAGAAATCTGATTAGTTTTAAAGATATACTTCGTAATGGGTATCATATTGAGACGACAAATGCAGATAATGTAAAACAGCTCTACATTATTGCTTATATTTCAGGAAAGAAATATATATCAGAAAAACTCGCTGCATTGTCTTCTGAATTATATTACACTTCTATAAAAGTAGAAGAATCACCTGTAGTGATGCACCAGAAGTGCCTTGACCCAAAGAATTTTATACTATGGCATGATCGTTTGGGTCATCCAGGGTCAACAATGATGCGTCGAATTATTGACAATTCATATGGACATCCGTTAAAGAACCTGAAGATTCTGTTGTCACATGATTATAAATGTGCTGCCTGTTCACAAGGAAAATTAATTGTCAGACCATCTCCTTCCAAGGTAATTCTTAAGTCACCATCATTCTTATAAAGAATTCACGGGGCTATCTGTGGGCCAATACATCCTCCATGTGAACCATTTCGTTATTTCATGGCTTTAATAGATGTATCTACACGGTGGTCACATGTTTGTTTACTTTCTACCCGTAATATTGCTTTTGCTAGACTGTTTACTCAAATTATTCGCTTACGGGCATAGTTTCCATATTACCCAATCAAGTCGATACGACTAGATAATGCTGGAGAGTTATTGTATCTCAATAGGGATTGATATTGAACACCCAATTGCCCACACACATACACAAAATGGTCTTGCTGAAGCTTTAATAAAACGGCTTCAGTTGATTGTTCGACCTTTATTTACGAAAACAAAATTACCTGTTTCTGCTTGGGGACATGCCATATTGCATGCTGCATCTTTGGTTAGAGTCCGACCAATTGCTTATCATCAGTACTCACCATTATAACTTGTTATTGGTCAACAACCAAATATTTCTCACTTAAAATTTTTGGTTGTGCTGTATATGTACTTATCTCACCCCCACAGCGTACTAAAATGAGTCCACAACGTAGGCTTGGAATTTATGTTGGCTTTGATTTTCCATCTATTATTAGATATTTGGAACCCTTAACAGGTGATGTCTTCAAGGCACGTTTCGCGGATTGTCATTTTGATGAGTCAGTCTTCCCACCATTAGGGGGAGAAAGGACACAATTAGAAAAACAACGAGAGATCAGTTGGAATATTGCAACAATGTCTCATCTTGATCATCGAACAAGTCAATGTGAATCAGAAATTCACAGAATTATTCATTTACAGACAATTCCAAATTAATTGCCTGATGCGTTCAATGACACAAAGAATGTGACAAAATCACACATACTAGCTGCTAATACTCCAGCACATATTGATGTCCCTGTAGGACAATCTATTAGTACAACAGTAAATGAATCTAAAACACGCTTGAAGCGTGGGAGACCTGTCAGTACAAAAGACACCTTTCCTAGAAAAAGGAAGACACAAGAAAAAACGCATAAGCAAGTTGGTGCTCTTGAAGAGAACACAATATTTAAACTTCTTGAAGAACAGAATCCTGAAGAAGAATTCTCAGAAGAGAAACCTCTTGAAGAGATATCTCCTGTAAGTGATATGGTACCTGAAAATAATGAAATCTTAATAAGTTATATGAATATAGGAGAAAGTTGGAAGAGAAATAAGATGGTTATCGACAACATATTTTCATTTAAAGTAGCTCTTGGTATTACCAGAAGTAATGAAGAAACTGAACCACAAACAGTCGATGAATGTCAACGTAGAATTGATTGGCCAAAATGGAAAGAAGCTATTGAGGCAGAATTACACTCGTTAGCACAATGTAAATTATTTGGACTTGTAGTCCATACACCTGAAGATGTGAAACTTGTTGGATATAAATGGGTATTCGTACGAAAACGAAATGAGAAAAATGAAATAGTACGATATAAAGCCCGACTCGTAGCATAAGGTTTCTCGCAGAGATCTGGTATTGACTACGATGAGACTTATTCTCCTGTAATGGATGCCATTATGTTCAGATTCTTAATTAGTTTATCAGTCTCAGAAGGACTGGATATGCGTCTGATGGACGTCGTGACAGCCTACTTGTATGGTGAATTAGATAATGATATATATATAAATTCTTGAAGGATTTAAAATGCCTGAAGCACATATTTCATCTAGAAGCTTATATTCTATCAAGCTTCAACGATCGCTGTATGGGTTAAAACAATCTGGACTCATGTGGTACAATCGTCTTAGTGAATATCTATTGAAAAATGGATATGTGAATAATACAATTGTCCATGCGTTTTTATTAAGAAATCAGAATCTGGATTTGCTATTATTGCGGTCTATGTCGATGATCTGAATCTTATTGGAACTTCTGAAGAACTGACAACATTTGCTCGTTATTTAAAGAAGGAGTTTGAAATGAAAGATCTTGGAAAAACCAAATATTGTCTTAGATTACAGATTGAACACTTATCTAATGGAATTCTTGTCCATCAATCAGCATATACGGAAAAGGTTTTAAAGTAATTTTACATGGACAAAACTCATCCATTAAGTTCTCCAATGGTTGTCCGTTCACTAGATGTACATAAAGATTTTTGCCGTCCTCAAGATGACGGTGAAGAACTTCTTGGTCCTAAAATACCATATCTTAGTGCAATCGGTGCCCTTATGTATCTTGCCAATTGTACAAGACCTAATATAGTATTCTCTGTCAAATTATTGGCACGATACAGTTCTGCACCAACACAAAGACATTGGAAAGGAGTTAAACATATACTGCGTTACTTATAAGGGACAACTGATATGGAATTATTTTATGCCAAGAAGTCACAACCTGAATTGATTGGCTATGTAGACGTTGGCTACCTTTCTGATCTGCATAAAGCTAGATCTCAAACTAGGTATGTGTTTACTTATGGTAACACTGCTATATCCTAGTGATCGGTGAAGTAGACATTAACTGCAACTTCTTCAAATCATTCTGAGATAATTGCAATTCATGAAGCAAGCCAAGAGTACATCTGGCTAAGATCCATGATTCAACATATTCAAGAAAGTTACGGATTATCTACAATCAAAGATACATCGACGATATTATACGAGAATAATGCAACTTGTATTACACAGATTAAAGGAGGTTACATTAAAGGTGATAGAACAAAGTATATTTCTCCAAAGTTTTTCCATACACATGAGCTACGGAAAAGCGGAAAAGTGGTGATCTTGATATTCAACAAATATGGTCTAGTGATAATTTGGCCAACTTATTTACTAAGACACTACCAACTGCAACATTTGAAAAGCTTGTGCATGGTATTGGTATGCGCCATCTCAGAAATCTTTCATTAAGCAAATAATGTTCTTATTCTTCAAGGGGAGTTAAGTATTGTATTCTTTTTCCTTCGCTACGATTTTTTCTCACTGGGTTTTTTCTAACAAGGTTTTAATGAGGTAGTTTTAACATATCCAATAGGTCATCCCAAGAGGAGTGTGACGTATGGGATGACAGCGGCTTATAGCCACCATCCCTTCCGCAGCCCCCCTCTCCCCTTACTCTCTCTCTCCCTCTTCATATCTATAAATAGAGAAGCTTAGAGTCTCTCTAAGTAGAAAAAGAAAAACGAAGAGAGAAATCAGAGAGAGAAAAAATAGAGAGAGGAAAGAGAAGAAAGAACAGTTTAGGTAAGTTGTAAATATCATGTTGTATTATTATTTTATATTGACAATAAAATTTTAGGTGGTCCAAAAAATTAACCCTAAATATTTCAGAAGAATAAATATGATAAATATTTAATAATTTTTAAAAAACTATTTACGATATTTATTTTGTGTTAATTTATTTTTTTTGACTTATATTCTTTCCTTTTAAAACAGTTGCAAGATTATTTATTAGAATTAGCTTCACATCTTCACTTTCCTCCTGGGCGACCAAAAAATGTTTTGATGCCACGTGGCGTCCTCCCCAGAGTAGCGTGGTACCATCCACAACCGAGCCAGGTCCACTTTGTAAGTTTGTAACTATCACCGACGCAGGAAAGTCCAGGTAGCAGCGACTCAGCAAATTCACAGAATCTTAAGTAAATTGCTCCGTGAAAAACCCACCAAACCCAGAAACAAGCGAAGCCCCAAACCCCGTCTTAATCTCTCTCTCTCTCATATATATATATATACATAGAGAGAGAGAGAGAGAGAGGGGCTTTGTCAATGGCAGATTACAGATCTAAGTCGTACGCAGATGGAAGAATGCAAATGGAGAGGTACAGCTACGATGGGCAGAGACCCGGCCCAGCTGGTCTCCAAGATCTCAGATGTTACAGTGCTTCATACGCATCGTCCTCTCAAGCACAACCCCCTCAGACCCAGATGGAGATGGCTAAAGATGTGAAGTTCAAGAAAGGCAAGTCCGCAAATGGGTCAACATCGAAGAATTGGAGCTTCAATGACCCTGAGTTGCAGAGGAAGAAAAGGGTTGCAACCTATAAGGCCTATACTGTTGAAGGCAAGGTCAAAGGGTCTCTTAGGAAGAGCTTTAGGTGGCTCAAGGACAGGTACAGCCTGATGGTCCACGGTTGGAGGTGATCAAAGCCCTTTGGTATCACTATCATTGCCATCATCTTGTTGTAATTGCTCTTCTTGTTTTGTACTGATTTGGGTTGTGTGCTGTCTAATAATCTTAAATTTACCTCCATCATAAACTGGTCAAGTAGATCGTGGAATGTTGATGAACTGTTTTTTTTTATTTAAATTTGATAGAAGAAGTTTAGTGATTTGGGTAAGTTTTATTTGTGAATTTTGAGTTAGTGTTGGTGATCTGCTTAGGATGTGAGCTACTGGAAGGTGTATTGATGTAATTTGCTTCTTTAATATGGGGTTTCGAGAAATTGTGATTGTTGGTTTGAATTTGTCAGTTCTGTAAATGATTTTGAATACTTAATTGACAATATTTTGCATAATGCCATTGCTTCCTCACTTAACATTGCCATTTTAGGTGAGTGGCTTTTCTTTTGGCTTTCCATTAGTGCTATGAAGGTATTTGTGCCTGTCAATTCATTCATAGATTATGGGGTCATACATAGATCCTAAGTTTGTATCCCCACTTGTTGGGGTTCTTCCTTGTCCACGGTTTATTCCTCTCTCTGAAGGTAGCTTTCTGGTTGGAAGTAGCTTTTCCAAAATTTGGTGGAAAACAAGTTTGCTTCTTTATATGCCCTTCAAACAAGGTCGAAGTGTCTTAGAGGCATTCCTCAATGTATTGTTATTGGAGGCAGGGAAGACTGGCTTCATCTTCTGTCCACCTCCTACTATTGATCTATCGTGTTGGCCCTAAAGTTATTGATTGCAGGCTGGCAACTCCCAATCCGGATTGTAGAATCTTGAAGTTCTTGACCTTACTTCATTAATTTTGTTCTGAATCCAATTTGACGTGTTCAGTTGAGCCCCATATGATTCTAATCAAGATTATAAGGATTGCTGAAGTTGGGAATTAACTCCAACCTCCTCTGGAAGTGATGATTTTCTTCCCCATAAAATTCAGCCCATACACATCTATCAAAGTCCTGTGCCCATTGTTGTCACTCTATATCCTATTCTGGGGCTGCAATTACACATTTGAGCATTGGAAAAAATGGAGTGATACTGTTGATTTTAAAGTAAGCAGGATTTTTAAAATTCTTTATTTCTTAGAATGTCAGTTAACTGGTTAAGAAAAATTCTTGGACCTTTTAACTCATTCAATTATGTTGAACTAAAATCATGGAGCTTTGGATTGCTCTACCTTTCTTATGTAATGACGCTGAAATTCGCTTCCACTTTTACCAACAACGTTATCTAATGGATCAATTGAACTTCGATGCATCTTTAAATGGATTTTGTCATCATCCTGCTTTGGTTTGCAGCTCCTTTTTTTATTTTTATTTTTTTTAATTAATCATTTTTGTTTTACTTGTCTCTATGAAGCTTGAAACTATATGCTCAGTTTTCAAGTTGCAGATTCTTTTCTTTCCAAATTATTATTGATCTTTAACATTAATACACTATTGTTCATTGAAAGTGCCAGCCAGCATACACCCTTCAATTCCCTTTTGTTTTATTGTTTAAGGTTTTGGCTCCTCTTCTTTAATCCTTGCCTTATTCTATTTTTAATTTTCATTATTTTGTGGGAAGGGGGTGTTCACTTTTGTCTTATGGAGATGACACCTTTGGTCTGTCCTATGTAGTTGATGAAAAACTTGCCTCCTATTGTCTTGAGTTGGTAATCCATTTGAGGGCATTTTGGAGGATTTTCCACTGTTTGTTGAGATCTATAATTCACTAAAGAAGTCAAAGGTCTTAGCTAGAAGCCTATGAGAGGAGTGAACGGTCTTCAACTTTAAGCAGGGCGTAAGATGCCATTGTTGCAGCTGCCATGATAGGTTAGGAGACGTTGGAAGTTCTTTGTTGTTCTGTAAGTTCAAGTTCGGTAATGCTATATAATCAGAAAATTCATACAGAAAATCTCACCAGAATTATGTAATTTTTTGGTAGAATAACATTTCTCCTTTTTAAGTTTGTTGTTTGTTCTGTGGATTGAGGCCCCTTGCTCTGCTCTCCTTTTGAATGCTTTGCTCTCTTCTTATTGAGAGGGTGAGGTCACCTCCTCTCTCAGTGAGCTCCCAATATTGGGTGCTGAACAGCTAGTATTGAAGAGCAGTTCCTGTAAAATTTTCAGTCAAATGTTGGTTTCAATTTGATAATTTTCAGTCAAATGTTGGTTTCAATTTGATACCGGAAAAGAATGAAGTTTTGGGAACCTTTGGACAAGAGTTACTGCAAACAAGTCTCTTTTTATTATCAGTTCCAGAAGATACTTTGTTCCTTAAGATCAGTGGTCTTTCTATTTATTTTTTTAAGGTTGGATTTTATGAGAAATTGTAGCGGTGAAAGATTTTGACGCAAAATTCAACTTAATCTGAGAAGTGACTTTTTGTTGGCTCAGGATGCAGAGGAAGAGTTTTAGTTTGTCTTCTTGTAGCAATTCCAGTAATCTAAGTTCAGAGATTTTAGAATGAAAGGGTGTGCTTAGACACATTAAGAAAGCAAAACATGTTCCAGCAGTATAACAGCGTCTCGAGCTTGTCGGAAAAGTCTCTTTGTTTCTGACACCTCTATAAGCCTTACTAGATGCCACACCTTTGATTTTCGGCTAACTACACCTTACTAGATGCCAAAACCCAATTTCCATTTCATATAGTTTCAGTCCTGTTGTCTCTATAGACACAAAGAATGTTGTAAAAAGGAAAGAACTTTATACAATGGCAAATTTACAGTTTGAATGAGGGAGTCATGCCGATATGAGAGCAGCCTAAGTAGATAAAAAGCCTTGGAGACGAGTGTTCAGTTTAATGCTTGCTTCTTTCCAGTTCTCTCTTCTTTTTATTCACTACGGGTCCTTGAGAACATCAATTTCAGCACAGAATTCCTTGGTTTCCAAGTCACAACTTCCCCCGCTACGCTCGACTTCAAGAATCTAATAAATCCTATCCATTGTGATTTAAGAGAATGCAAAAGGTGATTGCCTAAATTCAATGTCTTCGCCGTGACAATACAGACTCTCAATACCCTTGAGAGCGGACTCGTAGCTCTTTGTGCCAGAGTTATTCCTTCCAGATGATGTGCGCTTGGGGCCCGAGGATCCACCAACGGTTGATCAATTTGTATGTATATCAGTATCTAGAGGGATTGTATTGCACCACAAAAAAAAGAATCAATAGTAATGTCTAGGACATTAAGAAAAAGGTTCCTTCCCAGGGAAAAAAAAAAGGGGGGGGGGGGGGGGGGAACAAACAAACCTAAGCAAGATAAGAAGCCATAGCATTTAGAAAAAAGCCATTATGATATGAAACAAAATCAGCTGACTACTAGGGTCATGAATATATGATCCAAACAGCTTACCATAGCTCATTTGCTCATTAAATCATTTGCAACTGGACACTTCTGCTTGGATAAACTTCCTGCATGTATAGCTTGTCCAGAAACTCTCCTGTGAGAATGATCTATGGAAGACAAACTGGGTACTCTTCCTTCTTTCTCACCTGCTATAAGTGAGGACTTAATATAAACCCAAATCGTACGTAAAGGAACATCCCATAGAGAGAACCAGATTTTTCTTTGTAAGAGGGCAGTAGCAGCATCAAATTTTGCAAAACTAGTCTAAAGGGTATTGCACAAAAGAGGACATACTAACAATACAAAAAAAAAAAAATGGAGGGAGGGGAGGAAGATAATTTGCAGAAAGGATCCAAAGAGAAGAATAATGTCTTCAAATCATGTTAGCAAGGGGACTAACAACGGAAATCTCATTAAACCACCCAGTAGTAACAAACATGATTTATATTTAAGGATCTTTACTTCCAACGAGCAATGCAGGAAAATTGACCTAATTGCCAATCAGCATAGGCAATTGCAAGGGGCATTCCAGAGCTTTTTCCAGCACCAGGGCCCTAACAGACACAATCATCATATAAATGGGGATAGCGTCAATAACCAACAGAAGGCAATTCAAGGTCATATCACTTACAAGAGCGCAGGAAGGAGTGGCAATCTGTGATTGCTGGTACTTCGCAAAGGTCCAATCAAAAACATAATCAAACAGGAAACCTGCAAGAGGATTAAGAGGCACAATGACACGATTAAACATGAAATGAGAGATACGTTAAACACTGGAATCTCCGAAGTTCAGAGTATTCTAGATTGCCTATTACAAAGAAAATCCATATAAACCTGATCGAACAAAAAGGTCACGGAATATTCTCTTCAGATAAGCATAATCTGACTTATCATCAAACAGTAGAGAACGACAGTAATGGAAGTATGATGCAAACTCTGTTGGATAACCCCGACACAGAGCCTGAGAAAGTAGTGCATTATGGGTCATGATTTTATAAATATTAGAATGAGATTACAAGAGGAGACATCTGATCAGCGTGTTTGCAAACAAGTTACCTCAATAGGTGTGGAAACCTTTCTTTCACAAATTTTTTCATACTTAATGTTTCTGATTTCCTGCTTTTGGTCCCTGCCAAGGGAGACTACACATACAAGGGATGCCACAATAGACAATATCAATTGAGAGGACAGGGAAAAAAATGAGGAGAATTTGGCAAACAATTACCTTCCTCTTGGGAAGTACATAAGGATATAGCCAAGAGATTATAAATCATCCCTCCTGCTTTGTTCTGTGCAGCTCAAAAACAATCAGAAGAACGATGTCAATATTTTGAGGACAAAGTTGGACATTGAATGGATAAGAGTGTGCATTTAAGTATAGCGCAAAGCTTAACAAGATGACAATAGAAGTGCCAAGGTGAGTGTTCATGCTAGCATATCTCGCGGTTCCAGTCAAATTTTTATTTTCTCTGCAATGTTCATGACAATATATGATGAACACTCCATGAAGTCGAAAGGTAAAAGAAGAACTTAAAGAAATTAAAGAAGCTAAATGAGATCAGTGGTAAATTCCCAAACTTATAAACAAGCAAACAGGTATGAGACACTTGAATGGAACAAGAGACTAGTATGCTGATAAAATGTAAGAGTTCATCAAGTGGTGTCATCACAAGATTCACAACCACTAGCATCACCATGTTCCTCCGTGGAGCAAAGCTACCTCAGAAAGGCATTCCAAATTATGAGATCACAAAAGACTAGTATGCTGATAAAAAGAATTTGTTTGAAGCCCATTCCAAATCATGAGATCACACAGAACCTAAAACTACATTAAAAGGCTGTCTTGAATATAGTTCTTAAAGGTGCAACTGTCCTTACATAAACAATTTACAAAGTGATCCTAGTCCAATCAGGCAGTAATTGGGGAAAGATAGAGCAGTGTGTTTATGTGTGCATGATTGCACAGTGTCAACCAGGATCCATTAAATAATCAAAACTACCTCACCTGTAAGGAATATGTTGGTGGTTTGTAGTGCCTATGTATTTCTTAGCCAGACCAAAGTCAATGATGTAGACCTAAATAGATGTGAGATATAGAGAACCTTATAAACACATATATCCACGAAAAAAAATTTAAACAGCACACAGATGCAAGTTTAACAGGAGAACCTGATTTGCACGCCTTCCCAAACCCATAAGAAAATTGTCTGGCTTGATATCCGGAGATAGAAAGGATTTAGAATGGACATACTCAATACGATTGATCTGGAACAAATACCTGAATTAACGCATGTTGACAGATCTACAGAAGTATGTAAATGCTACAACAGCATGCATCAAATTAAATGCAAGCACCATTTTTTTAAAGAAAAATCAAATGTAATCACCATTTGATCTGCAATCATAAGAATAGTCTTTAAAGAAAGTTTCCTACTGCAAAAATTGAATAAATCATCACGAGTGGGTCCAAGCAAATCCATCACTAGAGCATTATACTCCCCCTCCACTCCAAACCTATGTTACTTGGACACGAGTATGGGTGTCGGGTGCGGGTACGTGTTGAAGTGTTGAATTTATCTACTTTTTATGTCCAATGACACTGGAACACGGCTAGATTTCATATTTTTTAAATATATTTTTTTATTTTTTTAAGGTAAAATGACATTTACAAGTTAAAATATAACATTTCATACCTAAAATGGAAGTCATATACTTAGTTTTAGAGTAAACTCAATTAGTTATACATTCTTATTAGATGCATGTCCAACTAGTGTCGAGTGTCGCGTATCGAGTGTCTGATAAGGGTACTTCACATATTTAGAAGAGTCCAGATAACATAGCTCCAAACCATCTCACATGTGAAATTCCAACTGTAAATTTTTAAGATGTCTTAGTGAAGAAATACTGTTAAAAAACTATCAAGAAGAGTAGTTCGGCAATGGTGCCTACGTCCACACTGAGAAGGTCTAGAATATCATTCATAGAGAGCTCATGTATGAGTTCTCAAATAAATAGGGAATACAAACACCAATAAGGGAATAATCTCAATTATAGACAATCAAATAATATCTCATGATTTTAGGGTAAATAATTTATTTCCATGATTTTTTTCCTTCCTTCTTGCCAACACTCCTCCTCAAGTTGGTGCGAAAATATCAATGGAGCCCAACTTGGACAAGATCTTATGAAATTTTGCAGAAGTCAACCCCTTAGTAAAAATGTTAGCCAATTGGTCACTACTTCGAGTGTAAGGAGTGCAAATCAAATTTTCTTGAACCTTGTCATGAACAAAATGGCAATCGACTTCAATATGCTTAGTTCTTTCATGAAACACCGGATTCGATGCTATGTGTATTGCTGCTTGGTTATCACAAAACATTTTCATAGACATATTTGATTTCAATCCAAAATCTTGCATAAGATACCTTAACCAATAACCAATCCAAAATCTGCCTCTGCACTGGAGCGAGCAATAACATTTTATTTTTTACTTCTCTAAGTAACGAAGTTTCCCCCAACAAATGTACAATAGCCTGTAGTAGATCTTCGATCAACTGGACTTCCAGCCCAATCTGCATCTGTGTATCCCATAATACATGTGTGACCATTTATTTTCATCCATATTCCCCTTCCAGGTGAACCCTTCAAATACTGAAGTATCCTATTAACAACAGCTATGTGATTTTTTCTTGGATGATGCACAAATTGACTAACCAAGCAAACAACATAAGTGATGTCAGGGCGTGTAATGGTTAAATAAATCAGCTTACCGACTAACCTTTGATATTTACCCACGTCTGCAAGAGCATCTCCATCCATACTAAGTTTTCCACCACTATTAGTAGGAGTCTCGACAAGTTTAACATCCATCTTACCAGTCTCTCGAAGAAGATCTAAGACATACTTTCTCTGATTCAAGAACAACCCCTTAGTTAAGTAAGCAATCTCTATACCTAGAAAGTACTTGAATTTGCCTAAATCCTTGATGGCAAACCTTTTATGTAGAAATGTCTTCAATCTTTCAATTTCAAATTTATCATTCCCAGTGATGATTATATCATCTACATAGACCAAGACTGCAGTTATACCAGAGGAGCATTGCTTAGTGAATAAAGAGGAATTAGCTATGCTTCTCTTGAATTTCAGATCCATAAGAGCATAACTCAATTTGGCATACTATGCACGAGGTGATTGCTTAAGACCATACAAAGCCTTTCTTAATTTGCAAACGATCCCTTGCTTAGATTCTGACAAATGACCACGCAAAAGTTTCATGTACACCTCTTCTTTCAAATCACCATGTAAGAAGGCATTTTTCACATCCATTTGAAACAATGGCCAACTATGATTAACTGCAACAGAAAGCAACACCCGAATAGTATTCATGTTAGCCACTGGTGCAAATGTTTCTTTGTAGTTTACCCCATATGTTTGAGTAAATCCTTGGGCAACCAACCTAGCCTTGTGTCTGTCAATGGTTCCATCACTCTTATACTTGGTCTTGTATATCCATTGGCATCCTACAACTGTTTTACCTTTAGGCAATTTGACAATATCCCATGTATGATTACTATCAAGAGCCTAAAGTTCTTCTTTCATTACCTCTTTCCAAACTGGTTGGGTAATAGTTTCATAAAAGGTGTTGGGTTCATAAGTACGGGAATTGAGAAAGGTTTGATGAGTTTTGGATACATTGTTATTGGTTAGATCGTCTTGAATAAGAAATGGATTTACATGGTAAGTATAGAAATCTTGAAGTCTAGCAGGAGGACGAGGCTGACGGAATGACTGACGTTGACCTTCCATAGATGGAGCCACAGGTGTTGGAAAATTGGCATTGGCATTTTCCTGGGGTTCAGACAAACTTTGCTCCAGCTGATCAGTAGGTAAAGAATGAGGTTGACAATCTGGAGGCAAGACAGGTAAAAGAACATGAGATATAAGTAAAGGAATAGGATTGGAACTACACTCCCCCTAAGACTGAGCACCATAAGGAAAGAAGAAGGGCTCAGTCTCGACAAATTGAACATCACGTGAAACAATTAATTTCCATGTCACTGGGTTATAACATTTGTAGCCTTTTTCAGTGGAAGAATACCCAAAAAACACACATTTAATTGCTCGAGCATCTAATTTATCTCGATTTGTTCCAAGAACATGAGCGTAACAATTGCATCCGAAGACACGAAGATGGGAGAGATCAAGTTTTTGCTTTTTAAGGATTTCAAGAGGTGATTTAAAGGACACAATATGACTTGGAAGACGATTGATTAAATAGGCAGCAATAAGAACACCATGATACTAGTATTTCTTGGGGTCATTCATTTGAAACAAGCGAGCTCTTGCAACATTTAAGAGGTGCCTATTTTTCCTCTCAGCAATACCATTTTGTTGAGGAGTCTCAACACAACTGCTTTGATGAATAATGCCATGAGTGCTCAAATACTTGGAAAAGATATTTTTAATGAATTCAGTGCCATTATCAGAATGAAGAGTTTTTATTTTAGCCTTGAACTGAGTAACAACCAAATTGTGAAAATGCTCAATTACTAAAACAACTTCAGTTTTGAATTTCAACAAATAAATCCAAGTAGCACGAGATTTGTCATCAATAAATGTAACAAAATATTTATAACCATCATACGAATCCATAGGAGCAGGGCCCTAAATATCTAAATGGATTAATTCAAAAGATTTTGCAAACATGGTTATAGAAGATGGAAAAGGAAGACGAGTTTGTTTAGAGTATTGACAAATCTCATAGCAGACTGACTCAATAGAGATAGAAGGAAACAATCGTGACAAAATATGATATGAGGGGTGATCGAGACACTAATGCCAGATAGCCTTGATTTTGGTATGTTTAGCATTCAATGCAATGGTAGGTGGGTGGAAAAGATAGAGCCCATGAGAGAAAATGCTTTTACCAATCTTCTATTGGCCCAAATGGTTACCCAAGATGGGGAGTGAATTAGGTTTTTCAAAAATTAATAGTAATTAAGATTAATTAAAAATTAATCTAATCAATAGAACATTGATCAAGATATATAAAATGCAATGTAATCAAAAGAGAAATGAAAACAAAGCAAGAGAAGGCACACAAAAAATTATCGAAGTTCAAGTGTCGAGTGTCGAGTGTCGGGTATCGAGTGTCTGACAAGGGTACTTCACATATTTAGAAGAGTCCAGGTAACATAGCTGCAAACCATCTCACATGGTGAATTCCAACTGCAGATATTTAAGATGTCTTAGTGAAGAAATAATGATAAAAAAACTATCAAGAAGAGTAAGATACAAAAATATATCGTGGTTCGGCAATGGTGCCTACGTCCACACTAAGAAGGTCTAGAATATCATTCATAGAGAGCTCATATATGAGTCCTCAAATAAATAGGAAATAAAATACCAATAAGGGAATAATCTCAATTACAGACAATCAAATAATATCCCATAATTTAAGGGTAAATTTATTTCCATAATTTCCTTCCTTCCTTCTCACCAACACTTAGGGTCAGAAAACAGTGTCAGATATATTAGCAAAAAGAGTTCACTACAGATCAATTGACACAAAAAATGATGATAATAACAAAAAAAATCATAATTGAGATAATAAATAATAAAATAAAATTTTCCATTACTTCCTCCCCGTAGAATTCTGTATAACTTTGATTCGTATGGCAACTGAGGATGCTTTGTTTTCACATTTTCCTGAGCGTTAGAAACAGTATTAACAACTCATCCAGCATAGAGTTTAAAACCCAAATCTTTTTTTATAAGGATTAAAAACCAAATCCCTGTAGCAGAGAATGAAGAATGAACTTATCACAGAATATGCAATGACATGCATGTCAAAGAAACTGGTTGATGTTACAAGCAGCAAAAGTTTAAGGCCTTATATCAATTCCTCACAACATAGAGTTTATCCACACATAGTGCATCACTCTTATTTGCAAGTTGGTAGTGATATCAACCCAATTACATTTAATCACATCATTCTGTAAGTATATTTTTTATAATTTTTCTAGTTACATAGTATTACCTTCTTTTTTAGCATGTTCTGAAAGTGAAAATTGGAACTTAACAAAATGAAAAAAAATCTGTGTTTGGTTTTTAGGTTGGCAGAAAGAGAAAAAAAAGTCCAAAGAAAAATAAGAGAAAGTTATTTTCCTTCTCACTTTTATTTTTTTATTTTTTTATTTCGTATTTTCTTTCCAATAGTTACACTATTATTTTCTTTCCATTTTTTTCTTTGAATTCAAACAAAGGAAAGATATTCCCTTCAAGTTTCCTTTGATTTGTTTTGTAAGTCAAACAAAGGAAAGGCTACAATTTCTCTTGAGCATGCAAGGACTCTTTTAATGGGTGATATTTACCATTCACGGATGAATTACACAGTCAAAAGATGAAGGCTATGTTGAGTAGCACTAATCATATGCTTGTGTTGGAATATTTGGTGTGACACACCAACTTTGAGCCATTTTTAAGGTGGGACCCACATGTCCTTGTTAGTGAGTCCAAGGTGTTTTGTGTTCTCCTCTATGAGGAGATGAAGAACAAGTATCTATTTACTCAAATCCATGGAGGTTTGAATGAGATAATGGCCTCCAAAATAGGTACCATGAGTATGGTTATTGGGTAGAACTAAAAGGTTATCCCACATTATTGTCTATGAAAAAATGGATGGGTATATAAAGCCTAGGTTTGGAGAAGGGTTTGAGCCCCAAGGAGCACCCCACATTTGTGGAAGGTGGAGGACCTATGGAATCTATGGGTTGACCCAATACTCTACACGCACGCCATTGCTAGCCGGCTTGGGTTCGGGTGTGATTTAATAATATTAAATAGGCTTGAACCAGTTTAGTATTTAATTTTTAAACCGGGTGGATACTGAACAAAATCGGTTAAATTTAAATTCCAAAGGTCACGACCCTTCCTAAGGGCGCATTTGGTTGGCACCATTTTCAACGGGGTGCGAATCTTTCTATATATAGAAAGATCTCCCTCTGAATTTAATAACCGTTTTTATATATTTTGTTTCATCTTTCTCTCTCCGAAGAATATATTTTGTTTCGTCTTTCTTTCTCTCTCTTTTTCTGAGGAAGTGCTACGACATCGGCGAAGTGCTGTCCAGATTCCAGCAAGATTCTGTCCGTTTTTCGACGATTGTTCTAGATGACTTTTTGACTGTTCAGTTAGTCTTTTCTGATCAATTTCATCTTCATTTTTAGACTTAGAAATTTTGTACGAGTTTCTATCCAGGTTTTTCTATCTAGTTAATTATATGTTTTACGGGTTCATGTTTTTGGATTAATTTCTATATATGTTGTGTGTTGAATTTCAGTGAAAATTCAAGCACTTTGTTCTGTGTTTTTGTATTAAATTTTAGTGTTGAAATTCTATAGAATTATCATATTTCTCCAGCGTGAAAAATACTGTCTTTTGTTATCATACTATATTGATTTTGTCAAAATGGTGTAAGTTTCAATATAAAATTTACTGCCATAATTCTGTGTTGAATTACACAAAAAATTTTTCTATTTTCCTTCATACATATTGCATTAACACTGTACATTAAGAGAGAGTAAAATTTGACATTTGATTTGCCTAAACTTGAATATTATAGTGCTACTTAGTCAGTGTCATAACCATTTTATCTTGAAGATGGACACCCGTTAATCCCATGAACACTTGTGTGTGGGGGGTGAATCTGTTTTAAAGAAAGAGTGTGAAATACTCGATTTGATCAACCTTTCTTTGCATATTTATTACATTATCACATATGAATTATCAAGTATGCCATGTCACATTATTTCATACACTTTATTTAATATTGCTAATTTCATTTTATTATATTACAGACATTATACAACATATTTTTTTAACAATTTTAAGACAGATTATGTTTCTTCTTGTATGTGTTTTCCATATGTAATAATACTGTGAAATTATATGTAATTGTGTGTTGTTGAGCATAGGACTTTCATAGTCATGGGTGAATTCAGATTTGACGGTAAGACCGTAAAGTCTTCATGGTTCTAAGGTACTATATTTATTTTATTTGCCGCTTAGAAAATGACTGTTACAAATTTAGAAATATGCAATATGTGAAACTTGAGATTCGTATCGCATAGCAATTGACATGACTCCTAATATTGTGATGAACTTAAATTGCATAGTAGATGTTAATTTGTTAAAGTTTTATTTTCGTTGCATGTTTAGCATGATAAGTTACATCAGTACATCTTTAATGTATCTTAAATGCTACATGTTGTTTGTCTTGCCATGCTTATGTATTCTTTTGGTGAAAGCATGACTTTGTGTTTTAAGCAATTTTTATTGCTAAAGGTTTTAATTTTCTTAGAGAAATTAAATGGTGTTATTTTATGGTTTCTAACCTTAAGAATATGGGCATATGATACTTTGTGTGTTATAAAATTAAATTGCTAAAGTCTTTAATTTCTTGTAAGAAATTAAATTTGTGTTATTCTATGATTTCTAATCATAAGAATTTTACCATGTGTTTGTAGTTCATATGAGGATGATGGACACTTGGGAAGAGGTGGGTTAGAACTGGTTTGGTAAGGGTGAGTCAGAGAATCCTGCACAACCAGCGAATCCTCCCATACTACACACAATGTATCATCTGAATGGCCTAGAGAACGTTGTTCTTCCTAGGCCAATAGCACTACCTATTCCCTATTCCGTTAGGACTGGTGATTGGACCGAATGAGATAGGACTTATTCGCTATCGGAACTACTATAGGAAGATTCGATGCACCGCTTGCAAGAGTGTTCCGTGTTTCGCTTACTTTTAGAGGTTGAGGCTTCTAGCACAACTTGAGGGTTCTCATGATGTGGACTCTTCTTAACGGCTAAACGCCCTCGAACGTGCGTGAAAGAGGACGTATGATCCCGTGTTGATAGTGATTGAAGTTCCTCTTCTGGAGGATCATCTGGTCCTTACTAGTTTTTTGTTATGGTTTAGTATAGTTAATTTGGTTAGTATGATAATTTGTTTAGTTGCTAACATTGGAACACTTTTAATGACCATATATATATATATGTTTATATATATATTTGTGATGGTAATGACGTATCTAACTGTTATGTTAATTGTATTTCATAGTGGTTTTCAAATAAAATGAAATTAAGAAAGTATCACCGAAGAGTATACTTACAGTTATCGACGCACCTATTGGTACTACCAAAAAAGTACACTTAAAGTAATCAACACACATGTTATAATGTTTAAACGAGTTTGAGAACAAAGGTAGTTAACTAGTAAAAGGTATTGGACATGGTGATGATGTAGCTTTAGTAGCTTAACGTTCAGATTCGTCTGTCTATAAACACCTAGTTGCTTCACTAACTTGATTGCGAGCAAGATGAAATCCAACTCTTAATTGAGATGATGTGTACTATTTTGTTAAATTCTGGATAATCCAGGATACGTGGGGGGAAGCTTTGTTTTCTATAACACACGTTCTCATTAGGACACCCCACAGAACACTGTGTTAACACCTACAGAATTATAGATCGGGTTATCCGTAGTCTAAGTTATAAAATGGTGTGAGTGTTTATTCCACAGTCCGCTTGAACATAGTTGTGCATGTGAATGCCTTGGTAGACGATAATAAGTCTGATACTCTAGAATCATTTGTGAGAGTTTTTTCTAAATCTAGAAGTAAGACATTCTTTTGGGAATGGACTTCTTTGTGCATTTGCTTTTCACTCTAAGAGTCTTGAAAACTTTATGAGTAAGTAAAAGATCCAAAACTTTAAATCTATGGTTGGAAGGAAGAATAGTTCTGGACAAATAAAGGAAGAGTAACTTATTTGAATGAATCTACCTTATAAAGTTAGAGGTGAAACCTCAAAGAGAAAAGGAATCAATTGCAGTCTCGATAACTTTAGTAAAGAGATGTACAGAGTTCCATTATGCCTGAACCACAATAATAGTTTACATGGAGGTAAAACTAAATGGGTAATAGACGATTTGCCTAATGGATCCAAGAACGAGGTTATCCAAATGGTTTAATGAGTAGAGTCTAAACTCAAATACTTAATAGATATGCGACAAGATCTAGTCTCGGTGGTTGCGATTTCATGATATGAGTTCACGAAAGTAGCAAGGGTAAACATATCTTGATGTGAATAAAGTGTTTTATTCAAACCCAGGGTTAATCCACCAGAAGGTGATAGCTTTGTACTATAAATGAGCACTAATCATATATACATCCAGAAGTACTAGAAAGGGTACACTGTGAAAACTGGAGTTATAGATCAAAAGACGCTAAATCCATAAATGGATAAGTCTTATAAGAAATACATTAATTTCTTAGAAAATTCTCGCAATGGAAGTAAATAGTCAGATTCTGTGAAGGAATCAACATCTAGGTGATTAGACCACATAAATGTGGTCTATCGCCTCTAAATGACCCTTTGTTAGTCGTAGAATAGGGTTAATTATGCTTTCTTCGCCATATTTTGTATTTAACCTCATCCTTGATCTTATTGTAGGTATTTGAAGCTAGGGGAGTGGTTTTGGAGTAAAAAAAGTGAGCCGATGTGTGGACATGGCTTGTAGAGGAGTGTTGATGGGGCTTTATCTTGAAAAATGTGCAAGCTTTTGCTCATAAAACGTAATGGAACGAATGATACACCGTTGGAAAGCTCTCTCGAGTCACACATGTTTGCATCTAATGCGCGTTAGCAAATTCTAACTCCAAGGGCCTCAAACAAAGCGATTTCAAAAAGGGTAAAAAACTAAATTTTTGTTTGAACGGCCAGAGAGCTAAAATTCCAATTTTTTCCTTGTTGTTCGAATGCCTTTTTGGCCGTTCGAACGCTAAGGCAATTTTAGAATTTCACTGAAAACCTAGCTCGGTATTTTGGTCCTAACTTTTTACTCTGATGTCTAATTGAGCTGAATTTTATGACGTTGGAAAGAAGACTTCAAGGGCTACAACTTTACTTCTAATATGAATTGGATGAATCGATCTCTAAAGTAGTCAAAATCAAGCTTTAACAAACAAGAAAAAAAAACTAGTTTAGAGTTCGAACGCCCAGGCAGCCGTTCGAATGGCCCGAGAGCTTGCATCCCAGAATTGGCCAAGCGTTCGAATGCCTGTTGAGCCATTTGAACGACAAGGCAAAAATCTGAAAAATTTTAGGGTTCGAACCATGTACTTATAAATATCCATTTTCATTTTTGTTCGAGACATGAGAGTTAGGGGCGGCAAATAGTTAGGGTTTTTGTATGTCTTAGCTTAGATTAGCTTAGTTTTAATTCCTTGTTGCTTCATTGCAATTGTAATCATTTAAATTTACATTTCAATACAAGTTCTTTATGTTGACTCAAGGTTGATTCCCATGTTGATTTTGATGATAATTAAATCTTGTGTTATTTTACTAATACATTTACTTAGTGTGCAGATTAATAAAGTTTATAATTTAGACTTAAAGTTCAATCTTAAGTTTAATGTTT
Organism: Euryodendron excelsum; assembly: GCA_033060915.1. Classification (NCBI taxonomy): domain Eukaryota; kingdom Viridiplantae; phylum Streptophyta; class Magnoliopsida; order Ericales; family Pentaphylacaceae; genus Euryodendron; species Euryodendron excelsum. The sequence continues at coordinate 10,980,405 of CM065381.1, read as the reverse complement.
GTCAAAGTAAATGTACAATAAGTTCAAGATCAAGCAATGAATTTCAAGATCTAAGCAATGAATTTCAAGATCTATGCAATGAACCAAACAGATGATTGACGCCTATTTCTACTTCAAACAAATGTTTTATATTCGAAGAGATTGAAGGTGTTCAAATGAAGCTTCCATCAAGTATGCATAGACTCATTGAAGACTGACTCGTACTCAAGAAAGATTGAAGACTTCATTAGAATATGCAAATATCAGTTGAAGACAATTTATTTGTTGAAAATATTAAAAATGCTCAAGAGAAGACTTCATCAAGAATGCAAATATCAAATCCAGATTATGTGATTGAAGTTGCTTAAGAAGAAGATTCATATTGATTGTCTGATCTCTACATGGAATCCAAGTGAAAAATTCTTCTACAATGTAAAGAATCAATGAAGACAATGTGTATGAAGAGATTTCATCAAGCTTACAAAAGTCTCATTGAAGTGATTTTAAATAAGAAAGAAGAATTGTTAGCAAAGAGAAAAAATTAAAAATGAAGCATTGTGAAGCTCTACTTAATTGAGGAGGCTTGACATTGAAAGATATTGTTCTACAGTGAAAGAGGAAGCTTTGCAAATGAAAAAGAAGAAATCAACTTTGATCTAATAAAACTCTGACAGTTTGAAAATCAAGAAGAATTGAATAATGATTGATTCAATCCAAATTGAATAGATGACATCTCTAATGAGTTAAAGAAGTTTGATTGATTATTATACCCCAAAGAGATACTCCTTGAAGATCTTATACTACGGCTGAGATGATCTGGATCATTGAAAGACAGAATACAGATTTCTGGGCAACGAGTGGACTTATGAAAATGAAGAGTCGCCTCATGGAGACAGACGCAAAAGGCTTGAAGACAAAATGATCAATGAGCGGACTCGTGGAAATGAAGAGTCGCCTCATGAACACAGAAGCAAAAGCCTGAAGACCAAATGGACAAAGAGTCGACTCATGAAAATAAGAAGTCACCTCACAAAGACAGAAGCAAAAAACCTGAAGACTAAATGAGCAAAGAGTCGACTCTTTGATATAAAGAATTGACTCATGAAACTTAAAGTGAGTTTTCTGTACAAAGAGCGAACTCATGAAATTGAAGAGTCGCCTCATGACGATAAAAAAACAAAACTAAGAATGCGTGAAGCAAGGGGAAAGAAAGGAGAACACCAGATTTATTAGAGGTTCGGCCAAACCTTGCCTACGTCCTCTCTTCCTCGAATGAAAACAAGGACAAACCCAATAGATTTTGTCCAAGCTTCTCTCAAACTTACGAGTGATTTTGTCCAACTCATTGATATGAAGAGCGGACTCATGGAGATAATGAACAACATCTGGTAAATGCATAACCAAAAGTGTTGACTCTACAAGCCTGGAGTTGACCCCTGGAATATAACGGCTAGTTTTTCTAACGTTATAACGGACTGGACGTGCATTAAATCAAGCCTAACAACCTCTAACGGATGAAATCAATACAAGGGTTTATATACAAGCTTCCAGCTGCATTTATAACAAGAAAAAGAGACAAGAAACAAGAATCACTGACTGATCAACTGAAATTCCTGAATATTCTTTTTGTCTCCACTTGTGAGATTTAATTGTATATTCTACTTTTGTTAGAGAGTTTGTGAGTTATTTATATACTCTTATACACTTGTAATTAAGAGTTTGAGAGTTTTCTTGAGAAAGAAAAACTCTTATAAGTTTGAGTAGAGCTTGGACAAACCACTTGGTGGCTGAAGAACTCAGGTGGAAGTTCTTATGTATAGTGAGCTGAGCACTTTGTCAATTAGTAACCCATTTGTAATTGGAGATTACATAGTAGAAAAAGATTTCAAGGAGGTCATAGGGTGAGGACGTAGACCACGGTTTGTGGTTAAATCTCGGTAAATCTGTGTGTCCTTTCTATTGCTATGTTTTCTTTACTTTCACTGATTACGTTGTATTAAATATAGATTGATCACTGTTACATTGCTTATATTAATTTCAATTAATCTTAATTGCCATTAGTCTTCAAAAAACCCAATTCACCCCCTCTTGGGTTGCCTTTTGGGCCAACACTTTACATTTCCCTGCTTTTAATCCGAGATTCTTCGCATTTCTTTGCATTAATTCGAAATAGATAGTTTGCATTCAAGTATTTTCAAGTTTTCCATAGATAGAGATGAGTAGTTAACTTCTTTCATCTCGGGATCGATTATGAAGACCAACTGAAGTTCTTGGATGAATAAAGGAGGTGAGAGTTTGGGTTTCAAAGTTCAAATTTCTATTTCTAGCTTTCATTCACTTCTTTGTTCGATTATGTTCGGTAACGTTTATGCATGAGTTTTCATTTATTATATGTGTTACACGAATCGATGGTACTCATTCTTGAATCTAACAATATGATTTATTCTAGGAATTGGGGTTTTGAAAGAATATTTAGTTTTTATTGCTAAATCTTCTGAATCCAAGACTTACGACGTAGTTGAAGGATTTGAGTTATAAAATTACCTCATTTGGAATTCCAAGAGTCGAAATTGGTTAAAATGATTGATCCCCATGTTGGCCCAAAAGGCAACCCAAGAGGGGGGGTGAATTGAGTTTTTTAAAAATTAATGATAATTAAGATTAATTAAAATTAATCTAATCAATAAAACAGTGATCAATATATATATATATATATATATAACGCAATGTAATCAAAAGAGAAATGAAAATAGAGCAATAGAAAGCATACCAAGAATTATCGAGGTTCAACCACAATTCGTGGTCTACATCCTCACCCCAAGATTCCCTTGAAGTCTTCCTCCACTATACAATCTCCAATTACAAAATGGATGCTGATTTACCAAGTGCTCAGCTTACTTTTACACAAGAACTCCTTCCTAAGTTCTTCTAGCAACCAAGTGGTTTTGTCTAAGATCCATTTCAATTTACAAGAGTTTTTCTTCTACAAGAGAACTCTCAAACTTTTATTTACAGGTGTATAAAGTTATACAAATGAATTACAAACTCTCTATCTAGAGTGGATAGAAAAATAAAAGCTCATTTAATGAAGACAAGAAAATATTTAGATTTTTTAGTTTGATCAGTCAGTAGTACTTGTTTTTTTTGTATCTCTTATGTATAAATGCAGTTGGAAACTTATATATAAACCCCTGTATTGATTTCATCTGTTGGAGGTTGTTGGGGCTCATTTAATGTAAGTCCAGTCTGTTATAATATTAAAAAAACTAGCCGTTATTTTTCAGGTGTCGACACTAGGCTTAATGTGTTAACACATCTGGTCTGTATTTTTCAGATGTTGTCCACTGTCTCTATGTGCCGACTCTTTATTTTCATGTGTCGACACATTACCCAGAAATCTTCATTCTTTCTGGCTTCTGTCTTTATGTGTCGACTCTTCAAGTTCATGTGTCGATACATTGCCCAGAAATCTTCATTCTTTCTTCCAATGATCAAGATCAGCTTTAGCAATACTATAAGATCTTCAAAGAGTCTTCTCTTTATGGTATGATGATGAATCAAAGTTTTTCATTCATCAAAGTTGTCCTCTATTCAATTTGGATTGAATCTATCATTTGATAATCATCTTTTTTTAATTTTCAAATTGTCAGGACTTCATTTCATTAATGCTAAGTTCTTTTTCTTTCTTTCATTACCAAGTTCTTTCATTCATATAGAGCTTCAAGATGCGTTATTGTCGATCTCTTCTCTTTACTACTAAATCTTTTTTCTTCTTTAGGATCACTTCAATGAGACTTTAATAAGCTTGATGAAGTCTACTTTTTGAACACCTTTATTTTCTCTAAGTACATATCATCTTGAATTGATCTTTGCACAATTGATGAAGTCTTCCCTTGAACATCTTCAATTTCTTCACAATCAAATCATCTTAACTGATCTTTGCACACTTTGATAAAGTCTTTATTTGAACATTTTCAATCTCTTTGAATACAAGTCAACTTTATTGAGTGTATGCATACTTGATGAAATATTTATTTGAACACCTTCAATCTCTTCGAGTGCAAATCAGTTGTTTGAAGTTGGAATAGGTGTCAATGTTCTATTTTGATACAATGCATGACTCTTAGAGTGCATTGCTTGATCTTAGCTTGTTGTGCATCCACTCTGACATGTATTAGACTTTAAGTCTAAATTATAAACTTTATTAATCTACACACTAAGTAAATGCATTAGTAAAATAATACAATGTTTAGTTATCATCAAAATCAACATGGAGATCAACCTTGAGTCAACACCCGAGACTTTAATTTCAATTTGCTTTAATTTGAATGCCTAGTTGTTAATTACTTTTATTTTTATTGCAATAGTTTAGTAATTCAAAACACTCATCAAAAACCCAAAAGATTTTTGGTCTCCTTTATTTTTTCTTTTATTTAGATTTAATTCACATAATTGCAATTCAATCCAAGTTAGTTTAGTGTGAGTTGAGTGCTATAGTCTATATTGGGCTTGGTCCTTGAGGATACGATACCCGAACTTCTCAGATTTTATATTTCAATCGCGACACCCATTCTCTTATGGGAAAGCTCAAATTTACACCATCTTTGGGAGCGATTCACTAGGAAAGAAGTATCAAGTGACTTCTTAAACGTCTTAAGACACAGAGAGTTCCTAATAATGACAAAACACCACAAACATATCTATTAAAGGTCATTACTCGCAAGAATGTAATATTTAATGATTATGATTTAATCAAAGGATATTGAGAGATCATCTTATTATTAGGCCTGATAAGAAGTCGAAATTTATTCATTAAGGGAATTGGACATTAAAGCCTATTATCTTATAAGTTACCTTAATGGCAACCCAACCTAGTTGATTGGAGATCCCAAGATTTAGATTTAACGGGACAACCGAATTAAGGTCGACTTAATATAAACCAATGGGGAATTTTGTTCCACTATCCAATTCTATGATGAAATATTGATTACCTGAAACATTGTTAGGATAAGCTACAGCTTTTAATATAAAATGAGTAGGGCAGGCTACTCATATTAATAAGTATATACTTTTAATGATTCTTATTACTTGGCTACCAAGTGGAGTATGTATATCTGCTCACTCTATAAGAAATCACCTATATGAGTGTGAAGGAGCCGTTTCTGTGAGAATTGTAAAGGCTTCAATTCTTTAAAGCACTCATGAATACCAAAGTGGTTCATGGCCAAAACAAACACAACCGAAGAATCAAACTTAGATAGGGAAGAAAACCGTGTGAGTATTGTTGTCTCGGTTTATACAAACGGCAAAACAGTTCAAGACATCATGTTCACTGGTCAGCCAATAAACCTGATAGTATTTCACGAAGGAAGGTTCAAAGCCAACAGCCACCTTTCCTGATGCGGTGACTTTCTGCTCTACTCTTTGTTTTACATTTGTGCATCTGCATTTCTTTGTGCATTGTTTTTTGATAGCCAATCTCATTCATGTAGAGAATTGTTGGAATATTTGATGTGACACACTAACTTTGACCCATTTTTAAAGTGGAACCTACATGTTCTTATTAGTGGGCCCAAGGTATTTTGTGTTCTTCTCCATGAGAAGATGAAGAACAAGCTTCTATATGCTCAAATCCATGAAAATTTAAATAAGATAATGGTCTCCAAAGTAAGTACCATGAGTGTGATTATTGGGTGGAACTAAAGGCTTATCTCACATTAATTGTCTATGGGAAAATAGATGGGCATATAAAGCCTAGGTTTGGAGAAGAGTTTAGGCCCCAAGGGGCACCCCACTTTTGTGGAAGGGGGAAGACCTATGGAATACATGTGTTAACTCAATACTCCACACACACGCACGCTGTCACTGCCCCCGTCCAGTTGGCTCGGCTCAGCTCAAGTTCGAGTTTGGGTGCGATTTAATAATATTAAATAGGTTTGGACCGGTTTAGTATTTAATTTTTGGACGCGATTTGAACCAAAGGTGTGTGAACTGAATGGAAACTAAACCGAACCGGCTCAAGTTTAAATTTAAATGTTAACGGTCATGACCCTTCCTAAGAGCGTGTTTGGCTAGTACCGTTTTCGAAGGGGTGAGGATCTTTCTATATATAGAAAAATCCCCCTCTCAATTTAATAACTGTTTTTATATATTCTGTTTCGTCTCTCTCTCCGAAGAAGTGCTGCGACACCGACGAAGTGCTGCCTAGATTCTAGCAAGATTCTATCCGTTTTTCAGCGACTGTTCCAAGCGACTTCTTGACTGTTCAATCAGTCTTTTCTGATCGATTTCATCTTCACTTTCAGACTTAGAAATTCTGTATGAGTTTCTATCTAAGTTTTTCTATCCGATTAATTCTATGTTTTACCAGTTCGTGTTTTCAAATTAATTTCTGTATATGTTGTGTGGTGAATTTCAGTGAAAATTCAACCACTTTGTTATGTGTTTTTTATTGAATTTCAGTGTTAAAATTTTACAAAATTACAGTATTTCTCCAGCGTGAAAAATATTGTCTTTTGTTATCACGCCATGTTGATTTTGTCAGAAACGGTGCAAGTTTCTGAATGAAATTTAGTATCATAATTTTGCGTTGAATTAGACCAAAATTTTTTCCTGTTTTTCTTCGTACATATTGCATTCATACTGTACATTGAGATAGTAGAATCTGACGTTTGATTTGCCTAAATTTGAATATTGTAGTGCTACTTAGTCAGTATCGTGATTATTTTATCTTACAGATGGACACCCGTTAATTCCATGAGTACCTATGTTGGGGGTGAATCTGTCTTAAAGAAAGAGTGTGAAACACTCGACTTGATCATCATTTCTTTACATATTTATTACATTATCACATATGAATTATCGAGTATGTCATGTCACATTATTTCACACACTTTATTTAATATTACTAATTTCATTTTATTATATTGGAGACATTATATATCATATTTTTCTAACAACTTGTAAGTTGTAATCTTTCATATTATATGAATTTAAGTACATAAGTTGGGTAGAAGTATGTATTTAACTATAAGATTCATCTAATTTGTATATCCAAACATGAGAACACGATAAATATTAATATTTCTTAATATTCCTTTTTTTTTTAGGATAAAATAATTTTTGCAATATGTAATACAACATCTCATGCGTAATATAAAAGTTTTATATACATTTATATAATAGAAGTACATGTGTAGCAATGTATATCAAACATATATACGTACCTACGCATCAAAATACAAGTGTCAAGTGCTCGAATTTTCATACATTTTAAAAAAATCCGCGTAACATAGTAATATTGTGAATTGTAAAGCCAGAAAGGCATGCTATTCAAAAGCACAACTGGGTTGATATAAATAACTAAAGTCACCACCAATAGTGATCAAAGTCGAAATCCTTCAAAGCTCACATAAACTCCACATTCTAGCTAAATATTGAAAATTCCCTTCAAAATTACACATTTTCTTGACCAAGAATGCAGCCCAAGTTGATGTAGAAGCACTGCCCTGTCATGTGTTTTTCTGAGGTTTTATGGGTTGAAGAAAGAAGAGCCACACTTGCATTTCCATCCCTCAGGCTCATAATTTGCATACTGAACTCCCAAATGGTCAGTGGTTGCTGGCACTTGAATGGCATTACATGGCTTGCAACCTTTACACCTGTGCTCACAGTTCGGTGGCCTTGACCCAAGGGTGCTCAGCCCTTTATATGTATCTACTCTTTCCATGTTTTCAAGTCCCTTTCACAACAGAGAGAAAGCAAATAGAATAAAGCTATCATAATCCCAAGCAAGACTATTATCCAGAGAGAGAGAGAGAGAGAGAGAGAGTAAACATGCCTGTCTTGGCGCAAAGACAGCGTTTGGGGAGTGGAAGATATGGCCTGTGTCTGATCAATGCATAGAAAGTCAGTGTAAAATCATGGTTTTGAGGGAAAAGTTGGGGGAAAACCAAACATGGTGGAATCAAATCAGCGTATAAAAAAGGTTTAAAGTAAGCATGAAGAACTTCAAAAGCAAGAAGGACCAAAACCAAATATTTGAAAAAGGGATGTAGATGTCTAACCTTCCTTGCATGCTGCAAATGGCCAGCTTGTGGCAAACACCCAGCTCATTATATGCAGAGTAGCTAAAAAAGAGCAGATTTTTCTCTTCATATTGGAGAGAGAGAGAGAGAGAGAGAGAGAGAGAGAGAGAGAGAGAGAGAGAGAGAGAGGGAGAGAGAAGAGGTTTATAATCTGACCCACACACACTTCAAGTGGCAAAGCATGATTGATGGTATAGAAGAATGGTGAAAATGGCTATAAAGCAACAAAGCTTTTCTTAACGCACTTAAGGGGTACCTCCAGGGTTAGTCCTTAAAAGAAATATACAGATGTGTGCATGTGTTCTTGGGTTGCTCTCTCTCTCTCTCTTTCTCTCTCTGTGTGTGGGCCTGTGTTCTGGTGGAGAGATTTTGCTTCACAGGTAAGTGATTCTGCCTTCTTGTCAAACTGTCTAGAGTTCAGAACTTAACTTACTCTATTTTTTATTACATATTATACTAGCTAAAAAAAAAATCAAATTACACAAAAAGGTATACAACTCTCTCTCCCTCTCTTCAACAAATTAATACAAATTTCTACTGTTCGAGTGGGTTTTTGCACATGTAAAAAGGAGTTAGCACATAAAAATTCTCACGGTGTGTAATAACTTGACATTTATTGTTAGGTTCCTTTTATAATAGCTTAAACTTTTTGGACAATTTGGTGACTTGACTTTTATGAATTAAAAGCATAAAAAAAATATATAAATTTAAATTGTAATTCGGTTAGTTTAATACTTTGACAGTTTGGTTGTTGGTGAGCACATGACTATTTGGACCACATCTTTGATGAAAACCCAGAATGAGCTTCAATGAAAATTTTGAAAACACTTTGACCAGCTTAGCAGACCTAATGTTGGAAATTTTAACGAGTTTTTGGATAAACTAGAGATATGCATTTCTGTTCTTTTGTTTTCCTCGTTGGCTGTATATTTTGTTGATACTATATTCATCTCAAAAACAGAATAAGTTCAGTAGAGCTTCACCTGTTTCTCATAGGTTGAGTTTGGATCTCTATTCTTGATGCAAAAGCTTGAGTACTGCTGTTTAATTGACTAGGCATGTATGATCTGCTATTGAGTTCAGTACTAGTTATGAATGTATATATATATATAAACTATACCAACTAAATTAGAGTTCATCTTTTCCTCATAATAAACTTAAAGCACGGCAGTCTAGTGCACCAGTGAAAATTGTTTGACCAGAAACAAGTTTCTTGAATCATTTTGCTGTCAATTAGGACTCTATAAAGGAGATTTAGGGCTGTGCTTTGGCCTAGATAGCCTCAGTGATTCATAAAAGTGCAAGGACTAGTGTCAGCAATGGTGATCAAGCAAAAGGACTTAAATACAGAACAGAGGCAAAGACAAAGAATCCCTGCCATTGAGCAGCTTACAGAACAGGCCTAGACACAACAAAGAGCCCCCCTAGCACAAAACTGGAGATGGAGAGAGAGAATTTCTTGGGAGAATGGAAGAAATCAATAAATATATGGACTTTGTAGTAGATCATTGGGATTTCACATATCTATAGTTAAAAGGGTAAATGGGTACTGCCTATGTATATATAATGCTATATAGCCAGACCAGCCAGACAGAAAATAAATACATCCACCTCTCTCTCTCTCTAGCTGGGGATGTCTAAGAAGCATTATAGGGACAGTTTAACTAGGAGACAAGAGGATTTATGTATGAAAAATTGCTAAGAATGATTTGATAATAAGAATGTGTGCTGACTTCTCCAGAGAAGAAGCAATTTGATAGCAAGTGTTTGTGCAGCAACTTGGGTGTTTTCTTTCTGTTTTTTCCTTCTTTTTGTATTCCTTCACCTTTCTGGAGTGTGCATGAGAGGGTGTGTGATTGAGTGATTTGATCGTTCACTGTGATGTATCCCCCCAGCCTTGCTGCATATCTTATCAGTTATATATATATATATATATATTTTATTATTATTAAATTAGCAGTCCTGGGGGAAAAGGCAGCTTTGAGGATAAGCACCTCACAGTCTGTTTAAAATTTGAGAGAAAAAAAAAAAAAAAAAAAAAAAGATAAAAAAAAAATATTTATTTTTTTATTTAATTTTGTGAAGAAAATAAAAGAAAAATGAAAAGAAAGAAGAGACAAAGAAAGTGATTTTTAACTTTTTTTTCTCTATTTTTTGTTCTATGTAGAATCAAAAAAAGGAATGAAATTTTTTTAAAATTTAACCTTCCCTTTCCTCCCTCAAGTTTCAAAACAGACTGTTAGGATTTTCCAAGTTATCAGACTCTCCATTTGAAAGATTTATAGGCAGCCCTATTGCCCAAAAAAATAAAGGTGAAGGGATAGAACTAACTCCCAAGATCCAATGGTGTGCATGGCTCGAAGGACATTTTTGTATATTCACAATTAATCGGCTCGATAAAAGTCAGGACGACTCTAACAATAAGGCCTCCTAGATTTACTTCTAAATGACACTCAAGTCCCAAACAAGTAACAAAGTAAATATTTTCTTAGCGGAATTGCATTTCCATTAGTGAACAAGCCAACATTTAACTGTCTTATAAGAAAGAATTTCAAAGGAGAAATGGATTTTATTTTTCATTAAATCTAACAACTTGATATTTATTTACAAGAATGAATCAATCGAATCAAATCGAACCCAATCTCCAACAAAAAAGGAGCCAAAGAAGGGATCCATTACAAACTAAGCTTAAAGAATCAAAATAATGAAGAAATTAAGTTAATGCCTTCATCCTCCAGTATATGCCGCAAAAAGTTGTTGCATTAGGGGCACTACCTCTTCAGGTGCTGCTAGTGTTGATCCAGCTTGTGCTCCAACTTATCCAGGTACTGAATTGTTTCCGTATGGGTCAGTTGCCTTAATTAGCCACAGGAATAGGGGCCCTAGGACTTGGGAGTCCCATATATGCCAATCTGGGAGAAAGCCGGACCTTGGGGCTTGGCCGGGGAGAAGGGACCGGACCATAGCTGCCAAAATTTCCGGCAGCAACTCGGGGCGACAGGTTGACTTGTTCGAGTGCTCGGCATTGTAGCTCCGGTGGGTAGTCCCGGACACAGCCGATGCGAGGGCCAGTTCCTGTCGTCCACTTGCATGACAATCGCTTGGCCAAGTTAAAGACCGGCGCTTCCACATTGCCATCGTCAGTGCCTATATCTTGATGATCGCTTCTAATCGCAGTTTCCTCAGCCGGACCATCTACCCGAGATGCGCTTGTATCTTCGGATTGTGTACTTGTAGTAAGGCTCGTTACTGGCTTGGGTTTTGGCTCCTCATAAGAAACCGTAAATGAAGTATAGTCATCGTCCATTGCACACCTCTGTATTAAAAGAAAATGGTCGTCAATATTTGTTTATGCCTCAAGGAGACCTAACAGGGCAATACGACAATTTTCAAAAAATGTAAGAAGAGACAAAAATATATAGTTACCTTAACATTAGTGAGATCTACATGGTGCTCCTCAAGGAAGCTAATGAATTCCAGGAAGTTCTCTTCGGTTGGGTGATAGTGACCACTGTATGGCCATATAGCCTGGAAAAATAGTAAAACAAAAGATATATTTAGAATCAAATAACAATTGCATAATATTCGATGCAAGTATAGATAAATATACACGTCTATATACCTTGAGAACACCATCGTGAGCGACTAATCTTCCGGCAGCAGTGGTGGCACCACCGGAAAGAAAACTCGAATGCTGAAACACGCCTTTCTTCTTCTGCCCCACATACAAATTCCTTGATGTGCTTAGGACAAAAATCCATTTCGAACCCTCTGTGGTTTCTACGAACGAACCACTTTGTCTATACAGAAGCTTCCCATTTTCAACTACTACTTCATATGCTTCCCTTTCCTTCTGAAATTGAACCGGCAAGATAGAAATGTATTAGATATACACGATACATAATTCATGTAAAGCGATGTACAATTTATTCCTTCATGTGTCGTAAAATTCTTAGATGATTTAAAACTTACCGGTCCAAGGTATTTGATGCATTGGCGCTGTAAATTGGTTCTTGGGCAGGCCTCAAGGTTTACTTCCTTGCCATCGCCTACATCCAACCTTCATAGTTCAAAGATAAACATTGTAAGAGCAACTCAAGATTCCAAGTCCTATCCAAAGAAAAATTGCGTTTCTATGCATGTTAAATCAGATTAAACACATTTTGTTTTGCAACAATTTTCTCATCAACCAACCAAATTACAAGTTGAGCAATACAAAGTACTCACCAATAGAAGAAAGGCTGAGTGCTCTCACTTCCAAACCAGACATCATAATACAGATGTAAATTGTGTCCATACCGATGCCGTGGATCAATCTATACCCAAAAAAACAAAAATTACAAGCATGGTTAGATTGTAGAATTTTTTTCTATAGTTTCTAGCTTCATAGCAGATCCATATATAATATTAGTCAAACCAATATCATGATCTTTGAATAACAATTTTGAGCACTTACAGCTTCAAGCCAATGTTGAAGGGCTAGTTTTTGAGCCTTCTCATCCTTGGACAAGCCTTTACCCACCTTCAATAATAACGAGTAAATATTAGAATCTGAAATTTTCCAACAGAGAGACAAAGAGGAAGGGGCAGGGGAAGAACTCTATTACCTTGGCAGCTCTAGTCCTGGCCCGAGCCCATCGTGAAATAGCCGTTTCATGTTTCTCGACATTGAAGAACGACACAGAGCTCCGTTTGAGAGCCGCAAAGTCTAATGCTTTCCACCTACAAAAAATTTGAAATAAGCAAATTAAGCAACTTAAGAAAAACATATGGGATTACAAGAAAAAACTCGTAACTAGGATGTTAAGAGACAAACCAAAGCTCTTCAACCACAACCGCGCAATCTGCAAGGTTCCTTCGGGTACGGTAACTCTTATAGACTTTCTGGAGCTTAACTGCAGCAGCATCAAGCTCACTAACAGGCCTTGGCGAAAACAATATTGCCGGTTCGGGGAGTGAAATTGAGGGCACTGATTTATCAATAAATCCATCAACTCTATCCTTCGAAGTATTCAAGCTCGAATTCCTAATGTCCTGAACTAAATTCTTGAATGAAAGAGTTGTTTCAAGCATTACTTTAATGGGTTCACAGTACTTCAACTTTATAGAATTCTTCTTATCAAAACTCTTAGACTTGGTAATGGTTTTTGAATCTGTTTCCTTGAAACTCTCAGTTCTCAAGGTCCTCTCTTGGCCTTTATAAGTGAAATTGTTGCTTTGGACCATATTGAAAAGCCAATGGTTCACAGTTTCCTCCCAGGCTGATGGAAGTAGGGATAGTGATAAACCCATAAGAGATTTCAATATGTAAGAAGGAAGTTTCCACCTGCATATTAAGATCAGAGAGCTATGTAAACATAAAAAATGATGAAAGAGGCTGGAAGGAAAAAATAGTGTTCCACAAGCCTGTTTGGTTGTGGTTTCGTTTTTGTTATCGCAACCCAAAAATAAAGAGAACTTCTTATTTTTCATGTTCTCGAAAGTCAAAAAAAAAAAATGGGACTATTAAAAATACCATCATTTTCATGTTACATGAAAAAAGTTTGAGAAACTGAGCAATCACTTTTTCATGGTTCCTAAAACTAGGGTGTTTTTAAAAAATTTTCTTAAAAAAAGTTCTGGAACCGGTTTACCAAACTTGATCTGCAAAAATAGTTTCTAAAACCAATTTGACAAATGCGGTTTCAGGGTGAATTTCATAAAACAAAACATAAAACAAGAACTGAAACCGTAACCAGACTGGTCTAATTTTTCTAGATAAATTTAACAAAAAAAATGCCGAGTGAAATGTGCCAAGTGATATTCCCTATCAAATACAGAATTATTCGTGCACATAAATAGATGCATCTATACATATAAACTTCGATATACCAATAGAGTCCCAGTAAATTGTTCAAATTTTAAATTTAACCAAACAAATGCAGACCTCTTAGTTTTTCTAATAACAAGACTTTCAAGACCCTATTCATGGCCTACTTAAAAGGCATATCCTTACCCTTCATTTATTTTCTTTTTCAACCTATTTCAAATGATCAGCTAAAAATTTCATCCCAACTAAACATCATCCAACTTATATCATCATGAACCAAAATCTAGCACCAAAATTACAAACAATACTAGAATCCCCCCATGAACAACCAATAAAACACAATACAGTCCATGAGATATTCAATTCTAACCAATCAATCCCCTAAAAACCCCAAACGTGGATCATAAAAGGTATTGAGAGAGAAAATGAGTCCCATACCTGAACAGAGCTTTCAGAAGTTCTTCTTTATCTTCCTCAAAACAAATTTCACTTTGGAAAAAAACCCAGTACCAGATTACAAGATGTCTCTGACTCTAACCACCTTCCCTCCTTATATACCTACCCTTCATATTAAAGAAACAAAGAAATGGAGATATTAGGGTCCACTGGACCTTCAGACACGTATCAAGCATTGACTGGAAACTATACAGTAGTCTTTGAATTCTCTTTACCAGTTAACTGAGATGTTTCTCGGAATGGGAAATGAAAATGGAAATCGTGGGTTTTGATTCAACAGCTTGCTAGTTTCAAAGCCACGAGCTTGTTTGATGAATTCAAAGCTTGAAACTTTGAACCCTTTTATGGGGATTTTTGTCCCCCAGATCAGGGACCCAACCATAGAGAGAGAAACAGAAAACGGAGGATTTTAGAGAGAGAAAGAGAGACAAAGATGCGGGCGGTCAAAGAAAGTAAGTTTGTGAGCTATCCAGGAAAGATCACAGCAACCCATAAAAAATAGGTTTTTCACATAAAATCTTTCACTTGGATTTTGCTATTTACAGGTCAACTACAACAGCTACTTGTACTTCTAGTCTTGGTCGTGACACTCACGAACGCGCATAAGAGCAATCCCTCTCACTGTTTACGTTGCTGCAGACAACGAAAATACCAATCTACCCTTCTTAATGTTTATTTGAGATTGGCTAGGGGTGTTAAAAGTGTCTTTGCATACTAAAGTTCTTTGATTGATCAAGAAAAATCAACGGCTTGTATCATTCATTAGTGACAAACCATTTGTTGTGGTCCCTCAATTTTTCCCTCCAAATTTCTCCCTTTAAGAGTTGTTTAGTGTTGAGATTATGTGCCGCTCGGTTGTAGTTTGATTTATGCTTTGTGCGTGCGCTTAGTATGTCAAAAAAAAAAAAAAAAATAGAACAACTCTAGGAAAATTATATTCTTTTAGAATTTTTTTTTACTAAAAATTTTACTAAAATAACGTGGTTGTGGTATTTTTTAAAATTTAAATTAAAATTATAAGTGTTTTAATTTGAAATAAGAGAACCACAAATACTCACATAATTTTGTATGAAAATTATGTACATAAATTCTAGTTATATAACATTACTTACAATTTTATTGTCAAACAAACCAAACTTTTCTCATAACACTAAAAAAATATATATATAGTTATTTGCACAAAGCTTTTATCATTTATAAAAGAGGTCAGATATATATAATTTTATTTTCATATTTAAAGAGACTTTTGACGAGTTTTGAACTTATCACGTCCAAAAAGCAATAGAGATTCGGAAACCAAAACGCGAGAATGGGTCAAGGAATTAAGCAACATAAGCACAAATTTGATGATGGTTGGGATTATGGGTTTTTGACTTTTCAAGTCCACGCGCATGGTCAAAATCAGACGAAGAAGAGTAGTCAAAAATCAAGACCATTGCTTGTAAGTTCTTGGTTAGGTAGAGAACACGAGAAAACTTCGCAAAAATTGACAGTTCAAGACCCAAGAAATAGCTTTGCGAATTCCAGTACTTTGCCTAGCATTGGACAAAATCAATTTAGACGGTTTAGACAATAAAATCTCTAATGGCTGGTGTTGATTATTCATCAATTTTCTAGCCTTAATCAAACGTCTAGTTTGATAATTGGCTGCTATTTGCAATTCGAGGATTTAATAAATCTCCTGAAATAGACAATAGGGCGAAGGTTGTCTCAGCCCATTTATATACTCTTCTTTAGCTTTCAAGTTTTCAAATATGAGACTTCAAGTGGTTTAGAAAATTGTAAAACAAAAGGAATTATTGGTTCTAGTTGGTTGTTGCAAATTAAAAAAATACCACTACTTGGAGCTTATGGACATTTTTCTCGGATTTTCTTCTGTAAAAAACTTTCATGTTTTATAATTTATGTCATTTGGGAACTGATATCTTGGGCTTGGTAGCAACTTCCGGATTGCTGCAAAGCCGACGTTAAGGTACAGTGAACACATTAGGCGCATGCATATTGACTTGTCGTCAGTAATTTACTACAATTATTAATGTTGAGTTAAGTAATAAGTTTAGACTGCTGCTGCAAAGCAAACGTGAAGAGTCTGTTGTGTCATAAATTAAATATACATTCATAAAATAATGAATTGAAAAAAAAAATTCATTATTTATGGTGAAAAAAAATTACAAAAAAAAAAGAAAAAGACTCAGAACTCTCTTTCTACTCAACTCACCATCTCTTACAAAAACTCTCAAATCTACACTCTTAAATCTACTCAATCTTTGCTTGCTTGATCTCTCTTACCTTAACTCTCTATTTATAGGGAATGGGAGATCCAAATATCAAAATTTTATAACTACAAAATCTTGACAAAACTTTAGTTATCGGCCGGCAAGCTTGATGATGTATGAGCGGTGACTGCTTTTCCTCGACTTCCATGATTGGTGGCTGAGTTCGTAGTTGATCGTTTTTGACTTCAATAATCTTTGAGTATGAACTCAGCAGATTCGAATCATGCTTACGATATAATATAAAAATGTTTAGCATTTGGAGGGTTACCTCTTCTTATGGGCAATGAAGCAGGATAAATTAATACATTATAGGTATGCGCATTGACTAGTCATAAGTAATTTGCTTAGAATTATTAATGTTGAATCTATGTCGGTTGAGGCATCAATGTTATTGCTATGCATAGTATTATCATGCATTATTTTAATGGTACAATTAGCACGGATGAAAATTTTGATAGTTAAGTCAAGTCAAGGATTATGAAGAACAAAATTAATACAAGGTCAAGTCTAACAAGGATTTCCTACACAGCAACATTTTTTTGCCACATGCCTCGCCTTAATTTTCAATTGGTATGGTATGGTCATCGGCGTTACTAGTCTCTAATTTTATTTCCTAGGTAACGTTTGTTTAGTTCAATAGGTTAAGTGAATGAGGAATTATCGGATTGCGGAGGATGATTTTGTATTTAGCCTTTAATTCTGAATTCCTAGATAGCTTATAGACCTTTCTAGACTTATTTAATCATATATATCGGGATAAAAGGTTATGTTTAAATTACTTATCATTACTCTATTTTACATTATCAAATGTGGATAATAAAACTAAATATGGGATTATTAATCTCACCACATAATTTTTTTCTGCGAAACAAACGCAGCTTTTATAGACAAAATTTTGGGTGTAAGAGAATCGATTGCAACAAAATTATGGGAGATAGAGATGGTCTTGGCCATTTTGAAGATATTAAAAGACCCATTCATTCATGCGACCAAGAGCTACATTATCAGACCTATCTATTCCCAACACCAGAGTCTTGATGTCATGTGGTGAAAGTCAAAATGAGAGAAGTGTAAGACATTAACTTCCCTTCAGGCAAGGGACTGTTGGCATTCAAGGAATTTAATATATGGATGTAAAATAACTTATCTTTTTGGTCCTGCTTCCCGGCCGCCTTAGCCGTCATGGTAGTTGACTGTCCGAATATTCAGATGTACATTATGCAGCTTGGCTTTTGCAATTTACATACGGTCTCATTGTTGTATTATATATATAATGTATATATGTATATGAATATGTATATGTTTAAGCTATTGTTGTGACTCTATTTGGGCTTATCAAAATAAGGTCAAGTTGATATGGGCCCTGTGGGTTGGTGGGCCTTGCTCTGCTCCATTTGTCATGTATACCCATTATAAGCCTAGTAAAAGGTTGCAGCCTTGACCCAAAAAAATAAAAAACTTGCAATTGTGCAGAAGTTAGACTTGAATAGGGTTGTAAAGACAAATTAAGCCGAATAGTAAACTATTCAAGTTGATTTGAAAACTTAACGAGTTTTAAAATATATTCAAATTTTTTTTAAGCTGATTTCAAACAAGTTTTTATCGAGTCTATTTGGAGTAATTTGCTTTTTTTTTTTAAAGTCTTGTATTGTATATAAGTTTATCACGTTAAGTTGGAGCTGAGCTAAAAATATTAACAAATTTTGAAATGTGTTCAACTTAACATGTTTACATAATGAGTCAAAAAAGAGTTGAGTTCAAGTAACTTAACTCATTTTACAGCCTTATACTTGCGTAAGAGACGAGTAATACTATACTAATAGAAACTCATACAAATTTTTTGTAAAAAGTTGATGTGTTTGAGTCTTTGAATTTAAAATATAACACTCATCTAGATGACTTTTAATTACAAAAAATATATCATTAAATTATTCTAGTAGAGCTTTCTGTATAAATTTTTTTACGAAATCAGAATTTTCCACATGATAAAAACTATTTACCCTTGAAAAGCCTTTTAAACAAAGAGGACTACCCCGAAACCAATTCCCGTCCTTGCTTGGCTAAGAGGGCAAAGTTGAAAGCCTGCAAGTCTCAAAAGCCTAGCCCACATTGCCTCTTGCTAAAGTATATCCCAATGGGGCCAATGAATTACTTTCATCCTTTTTACTCCCATCGGATTTTTGCAATACTAGCATTGATCAATTTGGTCAAGTTTAAAACAAGTCATGGCAAAAAGCATTCGTTCGGATCATCTTATGAACAAACTATATTTAAGTAGCACATGATATTTTTTACTTTTTTATTTTTTCCTTGGTTTTTAGTAGGAAAAAAAATTCAAAAGCATATCCTAAAGCTAGTCCATACAAAAGGTTAATTTGATTTTTGGTTTAAAAAAAAGTTAAATAAGTTGATCCAAACGAGACCCAATGAGAAACTTCATAGATGTTGTATGATGTTCATCATATTTTAAGTATCTGTAAATATGTATAGGACTTAGCATAAATGCTAAGATCATTGTGACCTTCATAGATGTTATGATATAATTTCTCGTATAAGGGAACTCAAGTTTAAAGTATGAAAGTGCAGTTACTCGTATCACCAAATTATTGGTTCAGTGGTTAAGAACTCATATTTTCTCGCTCTATATTTGAATTCGAGTCTCCACAGTCGTTTAGAGAGTGAAATATACTCCTCAACACCTAGCATGCAGTAGAACTTAACTGCTTGTTTGGAACTTAGAGAAGGAAAGGAAAAATCACTATTTATTTTCCTTTCCTTGTTTGGTTCTACCTAGATAGACAAAGGAAAAGAAAAATAAAAGAAAATTTTAAAATCACTCTCTCTTATTTCATTTCACTATTCTCTTATTTTCTTTACAATACAAAACAAGGGAAAAGAGTTTTCTTCATTTTCTCTTTTCCTCTATTTCCCCTCCTTCTCCCAAGTTTCAAACAGGCTGTAAGTTTTGACGCCAACATAGGTGTGGTGGGGAATGACTAGATGATGCTAAAGTGACAATATCATAGTTATCAATCTCGCACCAACCACTACACCGTTTTTGTCATTAGGACGATATTTACCGGTACCAAACTGTACCATTATACTATATCAGATTTGTCTCTATAAATATTGTATATTTAATAAGTAAATATATATGCATATACTCTAATGTATAAAATAAAATCTTATTATAGCAAAATAAACACAAGTTATAATAAATAGTTTAAAAAGTTTTTAAAACAGTAAATCATAAGTTTTAAATATTTTAAAAAGACTTTAAACCATAATTGTCAACCTCACACCGACCACTGCATTGTTTTTGTCATTGGAATGGTATATATCAATACCGAATTGTATCAGTACACTGTATCGAATTTGTTACTATAAATATTGTATATTTATGTAAATATATATATATATATATGCATATATTATAATATAGAGAATAAAATTTCATTATTGTAAAATATACACAAGTTATAATAAGTAGTTTAAAATATTTTCAAAACAGTAAATTATAAATTTTAAGTATTTTAAAAAAACTTAAATAAATACTCATTATCTATTATATTTCAACAAAACGTCTGAGCAATTTGATATAATAAATCATTACCAACCAAAAAGTCCCAGCCGTTGTTGTATGTATATATATTATAAGGAGTCCCCTGGCCCTCGACAACCATAGACTTGATAGATCCTCGAAAAATCTGAGTTTGAATCTGAATCGACCTACACCAAATGGATTCGAGCCTTCGATTCTCTCCACCGCCATCTTAACAGATGGCGTCTCTGACCATTACTTGTGGAAGAAACCACCCTGCGATTCACCACCACTGCCGCCTCCGTCTCGGCCTCGATCGGAGGAATTCGAATCGCAACCGGATTGCTCAATGCCATCGTTGTAGAAGAGGACCGCGAATGTCCGCAACGACTGCGAATTCTCCTGTTTCTGCACTTTGTCCCCTAAATCCGGGTTCCAGCAACAGCGGAGCTCTGTTTACAGAGAATCTCGACGAGTGGATGAGGGATTCGGCGGTCGAGATCGTGAAGAACCTTCGAGAATCGCCGCTGTTATTGCAGGTTTACGCGAACAAGACCAAAAAAGGCGAAGCGGCGAGGTTGGAGACGGAAAAGGCGATCGCCGATGATTGGCCTGTGGTCACTCGTAGATGGAAGGACGGAGAGATGCCACCGCCGGACGGTGTAATACTTGTAAAAGAACTCGGCGACGAAGAAGGAGAAGATTTGGAACACGAAAGCGGTACGAGGGCGTGGGGCATAGTGATACGAGGGAAGGGGTGGAATGTGGGCCGGCGTGTTACTTGATGAAGACGAGCCGGGTCGGATCGGGTTTGGGACTGTGTTGTACTCACTTTTGCTTGACCAAGATTCAAGATTTCGGGCAAAGTGCTGTGTCACAGCTCACCAATTGCTGGTTGTTGGAGTGAGTACTCTCGAGGCTATGGGCAATTTGATTGTTTGGACTGCAACCTTGAGATGACCAATTTTGGTTTGTGATGTAAAAACTTGACAAAGTATACTGAATAGAGAATGATTTGATTTGTTCGATTAGTTTGATGCATTTGTTGCGTATATCTTATATTCTTCAAATTCTTATGCTATATTTGAATTACGAATTTATTGAGAAAAAAGAAATATGAAATTACATTTTATTTGATAAAGTGGACTAGGTCAAGTCAATAAGAGATATAACTACATGAATTTTGTGATCCTTCAAGCTTGGAAGAAAAAGCCAAAAACCTGCTGATAATGATGCTCAATTATATATGGCATAGCTTTATCCTGGGACTAATGGAAACTCATGATTTTATCATGATCCTTCAAGCTTGCTTCTTCGTCAAAAAGTCCAAATTCTTGAGTGATTAGCTGAGGCATAAATTTTCCATCACATTCAAATAAGATAAAAATTTAAAGGACATTGAAAGCAGAGTAAAATTTCCATAATTTAAAAGGTGGGAATTCAAAAATAATTTTTTTTATTTTATATTTCTGGTAATATACAAGGTATGAGTGAATTTCATAGGCTTGGGTCTGTCTAAGTCACGTCAATTGGCAAAGGTTGGGTCTCCCATTAAGCTTTGTAGATTGATCCACATGGATCTTTTATCGCTTTGTTTGCCTTGGTGCTTTGTAATCCTTGTCAATATATTGTAAGCCATCGCCAAGAGTTCAACGATAGGGCTTTAAACGATTTTTACCATTTACCTCTTCATTTTTTTTCTCATTTTTCTAAATTGACCAAAAAAAATAGAAATAAATTTAGCTTTTTTTTCCCTATATTTTGTTTTCTTTCCCTTAAATATCCAAAATATAACTTAGCATTAGTGAATTCATGAATTTCTGTAATAATAACAGCTTATTCCTAATTAACCCAAGGCCACGCCAGCAACTGCAACCTTCCCCTCCAAGGCTCAAGTCCTTGGCACGGTTTGGAAGATTAGACAAAAGTGCCTCATCTTGCTGTTTAAAAGTATTGTCAGTTTTTGTATTTTGTTGTGTGTCATAGATATGTATTTTTATTTTTTATTTTTGTGGTCTGATGATGACATTTATAGGTTACTGTTCTGCTAACAATACCAGACCAATATTTTAGAATCAGAAAACACACTTATTTTAGCACCAAATGCACCTACATTTTTGGGTTGTGTTTCTTCAACTGTGATTCCCCAAGAGTCACCCAGTTTATACAGTCTCAGAGAGTCCCAGGTAGTCCTCCTAAGAGGTTGTTGTAACGCAAGTGCAATGACTGGAGGACTGGTAAATGCTCCATTCATCGCAGAATGTTTCCCGCCTAATTGTTGTTTTCTAATTTTATGGCTTCCATAGATTGCCAATGCTCCCAACAGTTTGCAATTCTTCCTCATAGAATATTATTTTCAAGATTAAGAAAGCCTAATCCATTTGGTTTCTCCACCCTACCACATAAGAGGTGGTAAATGGGTAATTTGCAATGTAGCTAGACAATTCATGATCCCATTTCGTCCAACAAAAGAAGAGTGAGAAAGACGAAGTCGAAAAAGATCTTAGAGACCACTTCTTATTACCAATCATGATGTCCTGAAAATGAAACTACAAGGCACATAACATACGGCACCGACTTTTTTTGTTATACAAAGGAATAAACGAGCGCTATTTTTATTTCAAAACATAAAAAGACATTTAAACGTGACATTGGAAAGTTTGTACCAAACACCATTCAGCAACCGGAAATAAGCAATTCTCCAAGACATGTTGAACAGCAAGGGACCCACGACAGCCCAAAAACCAACTACAAATCCAAGTGCCATGCATGCAAAGAACCACAAGTCTTCTGGAAATCCCTCTCTTTCTTGATCACCTCCATGTTCAACGTTAGGTGTTGCCCTGCTTGTGCTGCAATTTGCGAGCGGAGGTCCGCAAAGCTTGTTGCCAACGAAGCTGGATTCATTCAAGCTTTGAAGCTGTGTACTTGATGGGATTCTTCCAGTCAAATTGTTGTAGGAGAGGTTCAAGTGACTCAAGAATGTCAAACTTGACATGCTCAAAGGAATTTCACCATAAAGTTGGTTCAGAGAGAAATCCAAGGATTCTAGCAATCCCATATCACCAATGTTCTTTGGCATCCTTCCCGTTAAACGATTTCTAGACAAATTCAATGACAGCAGTCCCGCGAGCCGAGTTAATCCCTCGGGAATCTCTCCGGATAGATTGTTTTCTGAAAGATCCATACTTGTCACCAATTGGAGAGTGGTGCTGTATTCAACATCTCTTCCTTTGATCACCAGAAATGCATAATCCAAAAACAATCCATATCCTGAGCGATAAGATATGTGGCCAGTCGAGTTTTGTTTTTCTGCCATGGCAGTGAAATTGTTGAAACATCTTGGCAGCGGTCCCGAGAGATTATTATGTGCAAGGTCCAAGATTTGAAGAGAAACAAGACGGCATAGTTCATATGGAATTTCATCCAGTAACTTATTTGAACGAAGGTTGAGAACTATCAATTGTGAAAACGAATTCCCAATCCAAGCTGGTATGTTTCCCATAAATTCATTTTCACTAAGATCAATGATCTCCAGGTTTGTACAATACTGTAGAATCCGTGGTAGTTCTCCTGAGAGGTGGTTGTGACGTAAGTGCAATGATCGAAGGAAAGGTAAATGCCCCATGGAGTGCGGAATGGTACCCATCAGATTGTTGTTCTCTAGCTTTATGGTATCGAGGGATCGCCAATGCTTCCAACAGTCAGGAATTTTTCCTGACAAAAGATTGTTTCCAAGATTAAGAAACCTCAGTTCGTTTGGTTTCACCACCCTACCACATAAGAAGTGGTACATAGATCCTGAAAAAGAATTATTTGAAAGATCTAGCCAGGTCACATTGGAGGGGATGAGTGGCAATGGACCCTTGAAGTAGTTAGAACTCAGGTCAATCGTGGAATAAAAAGGAACACCCTCAAGGATTCTTGGAATCTCTCCATGGATTTGGTTATGAGAGAGATTTAAATATTGTAGCTGGGAAAATTTGACACTAAGCCAGGTCGGAATGGAATCTGAAATCCCTGCGTTGGCTAGTTCCAAAGCCCGTAAGTTCTTTTGCGATTTAAGACACAAGGGAAATTGCGGCCCTAACTGCCAGAAGCTCAAGCTCAAACAGCTAAGTTGAAAAGGGGGAACCCATGTACCACTTGCTTTTAGAGTGAAATTGTTTCCAGATGCATGTAGAGTATTTAATCTCGTGAGATTGGTAAAGTGAACGTCAGAGACAACACCCTTCAACAAATTACCAGATATATACAAATATTCTAACTTTGCAAGTTGCCCAAGGCTTTGAGGAAGGGTTCCATTCAACTGATTATAGGAAAGATCTAACACTATCAAGGATGATAATCTTCCTATCGATACCGGAATGGGACCAGAAATGGAGTTACCGTGAAGAGAAAGGTAGGCTAGATTTTTGAATTGGCTAGCCTCATCTGGCAAGTGACCAAGAAGATAATTCCGCTCTAATTCCACAGACTCCAATCCATCTAGCATGCATCCAGAGAAACTTTTGAAAACTTCTGCTACCTCTCTGCCAAATTTGATACCTGATAAAGCAATTTTCTTCAACTTGCAAAGTTTTCCCAATGATGTTGGTATTCTCCCCTCAAGTTGATTGAATGACAAGTCAAGGCTAATGAGGGAATTAGTCAAGTTACCAATGGCACTTGAGATTACACCTTGCAAGCGATTGCCGGCAAGATTGAGGCACTCGAGACGGCTAAAACTATACAACCAATTTGGTAAGGTAGAATTGAAAGAATTACCGTGCAGATCGAGCTCTCTAAGGTTAGTCATGTTCAGGAGACCAATTGGAATTGGTCCCTGAAAATTATTGTAGCCTAAGCGTAGAGAAATGAGGCCACTGAGGCTAAACAACCCCTCGGGCAATGAGGAATTGAGACAATTAAATGAAGCATCAAACACTCTGAGAAAAGTCATGTTTTGAAGACTACTAGGAACTGAACCATAAATGTTACAATCACTGATATCTAGGAAAACTAGACGATTCAGACTAAAAATCCACCCAGGTACAGAAGACGTGAAATTATTACTGGAAAGGTCAAGGATGGCAAGTGAGGTAAAGTTAATGTTAATTGTTGAAGTAGTAGGAGAAACATGTTTGAGTTGGCAACTAAACAAGTTTAATTCAACCAAAGTAGGGAGGGTGTTCATCACCTGTAGCCAATCCAATGCTTGGCTGAGGTTCACGTAACCCATATCAAGGTGTTGCAACAAATGAAGACCCGAAATCCACTGCAAATTATCAACATGTAGTCCTGGGTAATAACCACCTCCGAGACCAAGGTGACGCATCATGGAGAGATTTCCTAGATGATGAGGAATGGTTCCACTGAATCCGGCCCATGATAGGTTGAGGTATCTCAAACTTCCAAGAGAACCAATAAAGCTGGGAATGTGAATCCCTTCAAAATCATTCCAGCTCAAGTCCAGGTGACGAAGTTGCTTCAAGTCGAGCAAGGAAGGATTTATCTTACCGCCTAACTTAGACCTCAAATGAACTTCATATTCAGCATAATTGAAATAACCATCATGAGTATAAGGATGACCGAGGCGGATCTCACGGACGTGACCAGTGAAGTTGTCACACACAACTCCAGCCCATTGACAGCAGTCCTCACCTGCCCAAGAGGACAGCCGACCTGAAGGATCTTTAAGATCTTGCTTGAATTTTAGAAGGGCTTGCTTCTCACTTTCCATGCAGATGATCGTGTTGGAGCTTCCGTTGCAGAAGCACCAATGAAATGTTGCGATGGCCATGAAAAAGCCAACATAAGAAGGAATTAAAGTTGCAATTCTCATGGAAGAACCCATGAATGAATATCATATATTGCAACACAAATCACAACTTGGTTTTGTGAGATGTATGTAATGTCATAAGCGGGTTTTTTTTGTTTATAGTACCATGTATGATCCAGACCTTGGCCTCTTCTCAGATATTTTAAGTGACTTACATCTCCATCAAATTTCTTCATTGACCAGTAAAGGCAGGGAATTTCCGTGAGATCAATCTTTTTAAAATTGGCCATAATACATGGTAAATACAATTGAGTGCACCGTGATTTTTTATATGACTTCTGAGACCAATTCAAAGATGTAAAAAAGCACTGTAACATAGATAAATTACCATTTAGAAATTGGGCCAGACGTGAGACCCATAATTGAGAGGAGACATACATGAATGCTAAAATCATGGTGGCATTATATAAGGGTGATTGTTATATGTAGAATTTTTCTAGATGCACTGGGAAGAAACTGACTAATTCCCGTGGTGTGAATTTCACTTCAAGAGGAACAATCAACATGATTATTGCTTTAGAGGTTGTTTCATTTTCTTCGTACCAAAATTTTCTCCACCCGATATTAATTACATGGAACTAAAAGTCAATATGAGGTATAACGTCATGAATTTTTGTGATCTTCAAACTTTGGATTGAAAAAAACAAACCCAATTATATATGGCGAGCTTTACGTTATGAATTTCATGAGTTTTGATTCTTTTGGCATTAGCTAGGACTGGATACCGGATACCGGGGGGTGGGGCATGGGGTGGTTTGGTTGCCAGAATTTAGACTCTAAACCTGACAAAAGGGTTGTAACTTGTAAGCATCTCAACAGGCTCACTTGTTATATATAGGATAAGGTTGTCCTCAAATTGATCAAAACTAATGATTTTTAATATGATCATTCGAGCTTGCATCTTCATCAAAGCGTCTCAAATTCTTGAAAGTTGCTAAAATAATTGTCATAAACATCTAAAGAGTATATTTTTAGTATCTTAAATGAACATGACATGATGATGATCTTACACTGGGCCTTAGATGAGACTAGATTTCTTCAATTCGATATCACAACACTTGTAATGGAAAGAGATATAAATGCTCAAACGGTAAGACCAATCACTTATGTTTGATTCTAGCGAATGATAAGACTAAAGCGTCTAAGACTCTCTAGAAGTGATATCTGGAAGTGATTAGTCGCTGCCTGCAATGGCCCGCTGTGGAAATTGCTTGCTTTCTGTTGCCATCAAAATTTAATTTCCATTGTTTAATATGTGTGGAGAGCTATGTTTGTACCCCTTTTCCATGTTGAGACTTGCTTTATTTGAATCTTAGTGGCCAGTAGAGGCATGAAATTTTCATGAGATCAAACTTTTAAAAATAGGCCCCAACATTTGATAAACAAAATTTGGTGCACGATGAATATTTCAAAAATTAAATAAAAAAAGAAGAAAGTAGTAAACATAGACTGTAACACAAATAATTAAGATTAAAAAAAAATTATTTCATGTGAGTATCACGCAGTGTAGAAGCCATAGTGATTTCATTATTCAGGGTAGGTCTCATGTTAGACCCATAATTTAGAATCTATCATGCATACTTAAACCATCTTGGAGTACATAAGTGTGATCGTAAACCATCTTGAAGAAGCTGGCAATTCCCCTGAAGTGAATTTCAAGTTAAGAAGAAAAATCCATACATAAATATCCAATTGGAGTTTGTTTTATTTTTCCCATCTCAGACCGTTCTCTCAGAAATTATATGGGGTTAATAGGACATTTACGAGTTAAAGCGAATTCAGGTCAAGTCAATATAAAATGTAACTTCATGAATTTTGTGATATACTTCAAGCTTGGAAGAAAAAGCCAAAAACGCTGTTGATGTTCTCAATTAATTATATATGGCAAGCTTTGACCTGTGATTGATAGAAACTAGTGATTTTTTTTTTTTTGACGACCCTTCAAGCTTGCTTCTTCACCAAAGCGTCCCAAATTCTAGAGTTATTAGCTGAGGCATAAATTTTCCGTCTTATTCAAATAAGATAAATATTTAAAGAACATTGAAAGCAAATTCAAAAACCATTGTTTTATTTAATTTTTCTGGTAATATACAAGGCATGAGGTTCTATCCCATTGGGTTACGGTTTCAATTCTTTCTTTTTTTTTCGCTTTCTAAAATTTAATGAAACTATGTTGAGCAAATTAGTTCCAAAAATTATTTTTGTTGAGACTGCATTTAATATACCAGGTACAAAATTTATTTTTAAAGAAATTTTCAAAAATCATCCCAGTTTTAAGAACCAAAAAATGTGTTTTCTAAGTTTTAAAAATCATTTTCGTACAAAAATGAAAATGATAGAAAAACAAAAAACAAGAAGTGACTACAAGTTCATGTGCAACATTTCATGAAAAAAGCTTTCCAAAATCCAGTTTTTAATATTTAATTTAACATTATTAGCAACATTGAATTTATGCTGTATTTGGATCATAGATTTGTCAAGAGAAAGAAAATTGAAATTGAAATGAAGTTACTAGTATATATATTTATTTTGTGTTCGCAGCCAAACCAAAAAAAAATGAATTCTTTAATAAATATCTATTCATTTTCTCCTAATTTTCTTAACTCAAGTACAAATATATAAATAAATTTAGATTCTTCCACATCGTTTTCTTTTTCTTATATTTTTTTTCGTCTACAAATCCAAGATCCAAACTTGGACTCATGAATTTCTGTAAAAACAGGCTTACTCCTAATTAAACCAAGGCACGCCCCTGCAACTGGAACCTCCCCCTCCAAGGCCCAACTGCTTAACATAGTTTGGAAGATTTCAATGGTGCCTAATACAAGCCCATGCAACTTCGCATTTTTGGGTTTGGTTTCTTCAACTCTGAATCAGAGATGTAAACAGAGGCAATCTATAACCATCATCTCTCTCTCTCTCTCTCAAAACATGCCATCATGTTGAGCTCGATGGCAAGCTAACAATAACCAGAAATATATTAGGATAAGAAAGAGGAAATAGAACGACCAGTTGCTAGATTTCAACGTGCTTTAGCTTCAATAGACTTGCTTAAAACAATTAGTAGAGAGCCTAAGAGCTTGTATGGTTGTCCCAAAAATAAGAATTGGTCTATTTTAAAATTGATCCATTCATAAATTGAAAAATTAAATGTGTTTGGTTGTTAAAATGAAAGAACCCAAAATTTTACAATTCACTTCATTAATAAAAAGTTAAAAGCAAATGCTAACATGTGCCATAATGGCACATTTTAAGCATGTTTTGTCTAGTTGTACGTATTATTGGTAATTGTATTTTCAGTGTTGATAATTGTGGTTGTACGTAGTGTTGGTAATTGTATTTTCAATATTGGTAATTGTGAAAATACAAGTTCCAACGCTTTGTACAACTAGACAAAACATGCTTAAAATGTACCCTTAGGACACATGTTAGCAAGACCCAAAGTTAAAACCTGCTCATTTCTCCCAAAACCTAAAATTACCTAATTCATAATTGGCAAATTCTGTGATGGGTTCATACCCAAACCTTCCAACCGCCAGAGCTTCGAGAAGGCCGGCCACTTAACAAAGTTGACGAAGAAATTTTCAGCCACCCACGTGTTGTCGTCGTTCAGCGTTTGTCAAGATTGGTGGTTGCCAATCTTGCAAATGGTGCTCCCCCTCCCCTATAAATAGATGGTGGAGGTGAGAGAGATTATCAAGCAAAGAGTGAGAGAGTTTTTTTTGTTGTAAAGAGTTGAGTTGAGAAGAATTTCACTATATATATATATATAAAGAAAAAAAACAGAGGAGGAGGAGGAGGTTCGTCGACTCTCTCTCTCTCTACTCAACTCAACTCTACTCTTTACAACAAAAAAAACTCTCTCACTCTTTTCTTGAAAATCTCCCTCACCTCCACCATCTATTTATAGGGGAGGAGGAGCACCATTTGTCAAGATTGGTGGCTGCCAATCTTGACAAACGCTGAATAGTGACAACGCGTGGACGGTTGAAAATTTCTTCATCAACTTTGTTAGGTGGCTGGCCTTCTCGAAGCTTTGGCAGCTGGAAGGTTTGGGTATGAACCCATTAATTCTCCCCCTTCATACCCATTAGAGGAGAATGCAATCAGACGTCCTTCAGTTAGCGTCCATTCCGGCTATATCTCTACATAGCTCGAGCTTCTCACGAGTAACCACCTTTGTTAATATATCTGCTGGATTCTCTTTTGTTTGAATCTTCTCAAGCTTCAACAGCTATTGATCCATCACCTCGCGTATCCAAGTGTTTGATTTCTGGCCCAACATTCTGGAGCCTGCCTGACCTCTCGACTCTGTCGTCTGCCCCAGTCGTCGACTGTTCAATTCAAAAAGCTCAGAGGTATCCTCCCCACTTTGGCAGCCCCAACCCGCCACTTCTACCCACACACCCACTGACCTGCCACTCCAATCCCACCTTCGCACCGCCCATCTCCTCCTCTCGCTGCCCACTGCCGATTGGGTTGAAAAAAGCGAGGTCGCTGCATTTTCCATGGGGAAAGGGCTTCTGTGGTGCTCGCAACGACGGCGATTGTGGTCATGTGGAGCAATTCTCCTTAGATTGGGTCGATTCAAGGAGAAATCTAGAGATGGAAGTGAGAAAGATCAGGAGATGTATGAGTGGGAAGTGAGAGGAAAGGATAGTTTGAACTGAGAAATTGGATGTGTTGCTCTGTAACTTCAGTTGTAGGCGGTGTTCGTGGTGTTCGGTCGAAGATGGATTTTGTGATAACGTTCGGTCTTAGTCACGTCAATTGGCAAAGGTTGGAGCTCCGAATAAGCTTTGTAGATTGATCCAGATGGATATTTATGACTTTGTTTGCCTTGGTGCTTTGTAATCATTGTTAACATATTCGAAGCCATCGCTAGGAATTCAACATAGGGCCTTAAAATTTAAAGTTCTAGTAGGATTTTAGCAAATAACTATTCATTTTATTCTTATTTCCCTAATTTAACCAAAAAAATGTAAATAAATTTAGTTTCTTTCACATTGTTTCTTTTTTCTATATTTTTTTTGCTTTTTCCTTTTCTTTTATGAATCTAAAATATAACTTAGCATTAGTGAATTCATGAATTTCTGTCATAATAACAACACCCCAGCACCTGCAACCTCCCCCTCCAAGGTTGTCCTTAACATGGTTTGGAATATTAGACAATGATGCCTAATCCAAGCCCAAGCAAAAACTTTGCATTTTTGGGTTGGGGTTCTTTAACTCTGATTCAGAGATATCAATAGATGCAATCTCTCTCTCTCTCTCTCTCTCTCTCTCTCTCTCTCTCCAAATCTTAGTCTTTCTTTACTTGTTGAACCCAAATCCCCAACACATTATACATTTCAGGTTGTAGATAGTCAAAATAGGTCCTTAGCCAACCATGGTGCAATGGTCCTGCAAGCTAGCCCATATTTGTTCTTGGAGTAAGATCCACCATCTCAGTCCATGGATTATTAGGCCAATTCTGAAGTGTGTTTCCCCACTGCCAAAGATAGATTAATGGATTGGGCCTCCAGACGATAAAAAGATTGAGAACCATCAAGCCTTCCCAAGCCCAGTCGAAGAGGAGTATGTCTGAGAGTCCATCAGCTCTCCTTGGACATGGCACACACCAAAATCCCTCTCCTATACCTAAGTTTCAAGAGAGAGAGAGAGAGAGAGAGAGAGAGAGAATCAACCTCCTTGTGGGAATATCAGAGAGGGAATCATTAAGCCGCGTGGCAGCACCTAGTGAGGACCTCTTCTGATAATCAGAAGGAGGACCACGGCAGTAATCGTGGTAACGGTTACTAGTGGTCCCCATTGTACTGGGATTAGGACGTGTCATGGTTTGGTTGGCTGGGGTGTGAGATATACCTTGGTGTACGTGTGCAGTACCATGAGCAGCTTGTGGTACAATACCACATGGCCATGTCTGGCCTGGCAGAGCAGAGCAGGGAGGATCTTTGCAGTCCTTAGGCCATTTGGCACATGCTGAGCAATTTCGTGGTGCTCAAGCTCTAAGATGCTTGCATGTGTGTATATATGCATCAGCTAAAAGAGAGGGATTCTCAGATTCAAAGAGAGATTTCCATATTCTTCTCTAGTTGAACTAAGGAAAATCTTAGAACCAATAACCCTAATTCTGGAGCTATGATCTCAGGCACTCTAGGAACCTTTTGCCACCTTCCCTGTGCTTTGCCAGTCATACCCTCTATCCACCTTCTCCATCACTTCTGAGCCCCTAATGATCAGACACCTTTCTAACCTCTCCAAGAATGAACTTCTAGATGAGTCAATACGATCCAGTGTTGACCCTCTACATTTTGACAACTCCAATAGGGAGGTGGATCTGTGGATGGTCAATACCAAAAGTGATAGACGAACAACTCTTGGGGTGACAATGGTTGAGCACACTAAAAAGTCTTTAAACCATAGCCCGCTTCAGCAGAGTGCTAGCACAGACGTGACTTACACCTTGGATGCCATCCAGGGGGTCCAAGATACCCAGGGACAAGTCTTGGCCACAATGAAAGAGCTGCGCGACACTGTGCTGTTGTTGGCAAATGATTACACACTAAAAGTGTAATCATAAGCCTTTAATTTGCACATTGTTAGACTTAGTTTGTAGTTAATTATCTTATTTTAGTTAGATATTTGTTTAATTCTATTTTGTGTGTGTTTTGTAGGTTATAGGAGTTAATAAAGGCAAATAGACGCAAAGAATGATCAAAGCGGGTACAAAACGAGCAAACTGGTGATGAGAAGTCCAACCTATCTCGGTATTTTGGCCATAACTTTTCACTCCAATGTCCGATTGAGCTGATTTTTGTGGCATTGGAAAGAAGACTTCAAGAGCTACAATTTGTTGTCTAATGGGTATCGGCTAAATCGGTCTCTAAGGTAGTCAAAATCGAGCTGCAAGATTGCTGGGCCGAATCTGTGAATAGTACCCATCAGAAAGGTCCAAACGGTCACTATTCATCAGATGGTGCGTCCGAACGGTCACTGCTCATCGGACGGTCACTGTTCACCCGTCTGAACGGTGCATTCGGATGCACTTCAGACGGCCGTCAGACGCACCGTCCGAACGGTATTTGGACGGTTACTGTTCATCCAGATTGTATTTTTTGCGTCCAAAGCGGCGTTTTTAGGGTCTTTTATATAGTTTTTGAGTAGTTAGGGTTAGTTGGAGCAAGGGGGCGGCGGGAGAGCTTCTCCAAGGTTGGTTTTTTTCATTTTTCTTCATTTTTAGCTTTGATTTAGCTTTGTAATGGTAATATAGGAATAGAACTTGTAATTTCCTTTGATTGTATTGAATTTTCTTTCACTTTCTTGCACTTTCTTGTATTTTCCTTGTATCCAAACACTCTTAATGTTCAAGTAAATTTTAGTTTAAATCTCTACATGCTTTGTTTTCATTTTTCGTGCTTTTATTATGAGTTTAATTAGCTAGTTTTTACATTGGGTTTAAATGTGAAAATCACCAAAATAATCTAAGGAATTCAATTGGAGGTATCTCATGGATTAATTGTCATATTTTCTTAGAATTCAAATTTCTAGTAATTAGGTGTGGAATTTTAGAAAACTTAGATTATTGACTAAGTTTGGGGATTTTTATCACCCAAATCAGTAGTATTAATTTAGGACTCTTGACTAGAAAAATACTCCACAATTGCTAGAAATTCATTCCCAACAATTGATTGAAGATGCCTTAGAAAATCTAGGTTATTGACTATGTTTGACTAATCAATGCACAAACCACAAATTTGGTATTGACTAAGTTGAATCGATAGTATTAACCTTTGATTCCTCATTGAACATGTATCTAATTTCAATTGCTTGAGAATTATCGGTTTTCAAAGTTAAATCTTCCGAATCAAACACACTTAAATATTGTGTTTGATTTGAGTTATAAACCTCATTGGAAACCTTGGATGAAATTGAGTGATTGGATCATTTGAGCCCAATTCCCCTTTTAATTGCTTTAAGTTTAATTTCAATTGCCTTAATTTAATTGTCCAGTGTTAATTGTCTTTATTTTTATTGCAATAGGTTAGTAATTCAAAACAACCATCAAAAACCCAAAACATTTTCGGTCTTTTTATTTTTTTCCTTTTTATTTTAGATTCGATTCGCTTAATTACAATTCAACCCTAGTTAGGTTAGTGTGAGGTGAGTGCTAGAGCCTATATTGGGCTAGGTCCCTTAGGAGAGAACGATGTCAGATCTTCCAGTTTATACTTCATCGCGACCTCCGTGCTCTTGCGGGGTTACTAACTCCATTTGTAGGAAACCGTATTTGGGGGCGAGTCAAGTTTTGGCGCCGTTGCCGAGGACCAAGGGCACGAGGCGAGCACTACCGAGCTTTGGATTGAAAAGCAATTGGTGGATTGGAACTCCATCCATCTACCACGACGGAGGAATCTTCGGCTTAGGCCATCGGTTACTTCGTTCTAATTTTTGTGTAAATACCATGTTAGATTTTCATTCTTTCTTTTTCTCTTTATTTTAGGCTTGTTTTGTTTATTTTGTATAGATTTTGTTTTATTTTAATAATTTGATTGGAGGATTGCTAGAGGAGAATTAGAGATTGTGTACATTGCAAATTGGTGGTATATAACTTGTATTGAACTTGATTAAATTGGTGGAATTGTTAAGTGGAGATTGGAGGTTTGGATGGAACACTATTGAGCATTGTTGTGTATGATGTGTTGAGGCGCGGTGCGCTACATTTGTTTGTGTATTGCATCCAATTTTCATTATGTTTGGTGATAAATTTTCACACCTTCCATCATCCAATATGTCTATTAAAGAACACCTAAAAGCTAATGGCCAAAGGGAGCCTTCACAACCACTTCCCACTCTTGGGAGGTGTGACCAATTTAACCTTGGTAGGGGATATGAGAGCACATATTCACATCATTATTTTGAGTTTCACCCTTACCAAGAGCCCTTTGACTATTACCATGCACCACCTCCACCTTACCAAACTCTACCATGTGAATACCCCCATGCCCAATTTTTACCCTATGAGGAACATCACACTCCTCACATTGGCACACAAGCGGACACCATAAAGGATACACTAGAGGACACACTTCAACAAGCCATAAAATTTCAAGGACAAGTGAACTTTAGAATAGATGAGGGCCATAATGAGATAAAGAGTCAATTGACTCTTTTAATGCAAACCTTAGTTGTCCGAGCGGAGGACAAGTCCCTTGTGTCATCTCCAATTATTCCTCCGAACCAAGGGTGTCCAAGTGAACTTGCTCATCCTGTCACTAACCGTAGGAATGAGGAAATCATTGATCAAAACACCATTCCCCAAGACCTTAAGTCTAAGGAAGACGTTCCTAAGGAAAGTGAAAAAATAATTGAAAATGAATTTCGGGATGAAAAATTTGAGAGAGTAGAGTCTCACATTGGGGACTCCAAACAAGAAGAGAAGGGTAGTGATGAGACTACCCTTAATGATGATTTTGGTTTATTTGATGTTAGGAATGTGCAAATCAATGAGGATGTTGACGGTTTAGAGGATATTCTTATCATGTCTAAGGGTCATGTGATCCCTACTTTTACACCTCTAGCACCTAGTCCTATTTTACCAGAGCCTTTGGAGCTCCATGTCCTAACCTTTGAACCTAACATCATTCCCATGGCAGACCAAAAAGAAGGGGAGGGTCAAGCACTTCATGGCATGAACTTCATTGGCACATTTGCGCATGATCATTCTTTATTTTCTACATACCATGACCCTTTTTACCCTTATGTGCTTTCATGCTATATCTTTGAGTTCATCAAGGTGGTCGCCATTTTACATTCCCTCATTTGTATGCAATCTTTGAAAATCTATAAGTTAGGGGTGTGGGATGATGGCCAATTCCCACTTCGTGGCATTGGGTGATTTTCTCACTCTAATTTGGGTAGGAGTAGGAGTAGTTGTTTTATTTCTTTGTT
This sequence comes from Euryodendron excelsum, assembly GCA_033060915.1. Classification (NCBI taxonomy): domain Eukaryota; kingdom Viridiplantae; phylum Streptophyta; class Magnoliopsida; order Ericales; family Pentaphylacaceae; genus Euryodendron; species Euryodendron excelsum. The sequence goes on along the minus strand of CM065381.1, from coordinate 10,944,485 downwards.
TTTCTTAGTTTGTTTCTCATTTTAAGTTGGGGGTGCCCATTTTCTTTTTCCCACCATGTATTCGCATTCCATGTTCTGTTCTCATGCATTAAGGACAATACATCATTCTAAGTTGGGGGTGGGTAGAGGCTTTGCCTCTATTTATTTTTTTATTTTTATTTTTATTTGTTTTTGTTTCTTTGTTTAGCACCCTATATAAATAAATAAATAAAAGAATCATTTAATTTGTGAAAGTGCCTTTTGAGATTGGAAGATATGAATTTTTGCATGTATTCTTACTCAAGATGATGTTGATTCACTCCTCATACCCAACATGTTATATGGGTTGCTTAATTCATGCTTTTGTAGATGGGATTACATCATTGTGCACAATCATGATTTTTAACACAATTTGTTACTAGTCTTGGCACTTTCACCCTTACATTAGTGGAGATTATTACCTTGTAAGCTTTAGAGCATTAATTGCCTTTTGGAGCGTTTACATTTACTTAAGGATAGTTTCTTCACCCTCATTTCATTCAATAGCTTCATTATGCTTGTATTTGGTTCATGAGTTGAGTTTTGATCTTAATATTGACACTTGTACTCTATGAAATGCTTCGGTTGTACAATTTTGGATATAATTCTATGCCATCTTTCTTCTTCATAGCCATAAGTTTCCCGTTACTGACTTGCTCCTGCCACACTCACCGCGATAGAGGTGCTTGTAGTTTAAGTGGGGGTACTGCCACTATCATGTTCTCCCATGAGACTCGTGTCAATCTAGCAATAGAAACGAGTAAGGTTTAAAAACCTATGCAAACTGAAATCGCAAACCAAGAGTGGAATCGATACCTATGGTAACTAAAATTTGACTGAAAATCTTTTGATGTTTGAAGAGTTGTTTTGCTAATAACTAGGCAAACAATTGAATTGAAATTAAACCCAACAACTTGATTCTAGCTAGAGCAATTGGACAATCATGAAAATCCTACTACAACAACCACAATTATGACTAAATTAACTCTTGACTTAACCGAAATTCCAAATGACAACAAGGATTTAACTTGATTAAAAAGGGGGTTTGGATTCAAATGTTCCAATCTACCAATTCTAGCACGGAATTTGAAATGGGGAGTTTGGGTTAACTCAAATCAAGAACTGTCTAAAGGCCCTTGATTCGAAAAATTTAGCTTTGAAGATTTAGGGATCTCTAATTATTTTGGAATTAAGTTTTATCACAATTCATGGGTTCTTTAGAAATAAATCACATGTTACTAACTATGATTATAAATCTAATATTTCTACAACAATTAATTCCAATATAATTAGAGATAGAGATGCAAAAATATATATTCAACAAGATTTAGGACTCCCCTATCATTTCCAATGCTTTCTTTGGTGGATCTTCACATTTGTCCCCAAACAATGAGCTTAGCTTGAAGATTCCATGGTTGAAAGCTTCCCAAGATATAGAGACAACATTTTTAGCTTGAAATCAAAAGTGTATATATATTAAACTATAGAAAATGTGAAGGATTACACATAAACAAAACTAGAAATCTAACTAAACACTCCCCAAAGCCCTAAATACAACAATGTAAAGTAAATCTAAGCAAAATACATGTTTTTCCCCTATTCTCCCTCTCTACCCGCGGTAGAAACCCTTAAAAAATACATAACATCACTTTTTCTTCGACTGCTGGGTTATAGGGCAAATCTGCGCTCACCGTCCGAAGTGCGTCCTAAGGCCGTCTGAATAGCGTCCGGACGTACCGTCCAGACGGTGGCATAACCGTTCGGATGGTTATTTCACTGTTTGGATGGTCTTCAGACGCAGAATTTCGGCTTTGTATTTCTTCGAACGGAAAAAGACGACTCTGTGATAGCTTAGAACGGGAAAAATGGACTCTGGAACGGCTTTAAACGGCAAAAATCGACTCTGGAACGGCTTTCTCCGTTGTAGCGTCCGAACGGTAATTCGTCCGTCCGAACGGACCGTCCGAACGGTGAGAGCGTCCGAACGCTTATTTATCCATCCGAACTGTGGGAACCGTCCGAACGCTCCGTCCGGATGGACTTCCTCTCTTTAGGCCGTTTTCACCATTTTATCACCAAAAACCTACAATACACATGAAAAACCACTTTAAATCAAATTATTGCTAAAAATCTATTCTAATACCCATATAGAGGCTAACAAACACTTAATTATGAGACAAAGATTACACTTTTAGAGTGGAATCAACACCCCCCAACTTAGTTTTTACTAGTCCCTAGCAAAAATATATTATGGAAAGGAGATAAATAAAGACAATAAAAGAAACAAAATATGCACAACTCACTCAAGATATCGATGGACGCATCTCAAACCTCAAACACATGTAGGAGCTTATGCAAAAATTCATACACTAGAGAAGTTTGTGCGCTTGTGCGTGATAAGCCAATACTAAGCAACATATAAGGAACTCAATTATGCACTTTCAAACTGTAAAGCTTTGATTCAATCCTCACTGGACATACACTAGGAATGAAAGACCCACATGGTTCACACAATGATATGTTCAACGATGGAGTAAATGTACAAGGCAAAACAAGTGAACATATCCAAAACAAAGAACCAGACAACATGTATATGTATCGCCTTTGGCATAACTTCATGAAAGAATGTTCATAGATGCACAATGATTTAAAGAATTGACAAGATAAAACTTTTACTCTAATGAAAATTATAATGAAGCATCTTTGGATCGATTAAGTGATTTGGAAGGTGAAGAAGTAAAGTAAGAATGATGAAAGGTAAGTACATCACACAATCACGTGTCGATGAGATGATGAGAAAATATCATGTCCAACTCCTCCTTTGTTATGTACCCAAAGATTCGAACAATAAACATTTTCAATCTTTACAACTCTTTTTATTTGACTTCGTTGCCACTTTGCATGATTCTCATAACTTCTTCTTCTTCTTTTTTTTTTTTTTTTATATATGATATACCCACTTCTTTTTCTTTTCTCTTACTCTTCTTCTTCTTCTCTTTTTTCTATTTGATTTTTTTTTTTTACTTCCTTTCCCCAACATAGTATAGAATAGGGTAATGAAGTACAACAATTTTCAAAGATATCTTTCGAGGAAGAAGTTGGTGATAAATGAAATGATAAATGGGTTATATGGTGAAATAGAAAGGATAATGGCTATCAAGAAGGAGATGGGCTTAGAATTACATAAAGATGCCAAATTATAAAATTTTATAGAGTAAAAGTGTCAATGTCAAGATCAGAACTCATCTAATGAACCAAATGCAAGCATAAAGAAGTTATTCAAGAGAAATGAGGGTGAAAGATCAATCCTTGAGTAATTGTAGACTCTCAAAAAGACAGCAAACACTCTAAAGCTCACAAGGTGATAATCTCCACTAAGTATAGATGAAAATGCAAAGTAGAGTAACAAAAATATGTTGCAAAGCATAACTCATGTGAAAGGTGTATAACTTTCTACCAATGCATGAATCAAGCACTTTCCATGGAGTCAAAAGTAAGACAACGAGTCCATCTCAATCTAAGTTGGGTCTTAATGTCAAAAACAGTATTATAGTGCATCAAAAATAAGGAGTCAACGCATCTATTGCAAAAGTTAGCAAAGCATACATAATAAGAGATGTAATTAGATACGTGAGAGAAAATGAAGACTGATACCGATACCATACACTACCAAAATCCCCATCAAAATGGTACAGGCAAGTAACATAAACCAAAATCTGAGAACTCCTGTAGCTAAACAATTCAAAAATACAAGATAGATAACAATGGGATACAAAAATAAATGATGTACAGTAAAGAAAGCCCAAACATAATCCACTATATCAAAACAATATACACTATGTCAAAATAATATACAAAACATGATGCAATGATATGCTATGTGTGTACAAAAGGCATCACAATCCTAGACTCTAATCAATCATCTCCATCATCGTCTGGAGGCAGCGCAACAGCTGACCTAAGGGCCCGGACCTCAACAAATAACTCTTCTATGATCCTAGTCTGGCCTCAGGTCTAACCCTGAAGTGTGGGAATCTGCTCAGACTGGGCTCAAATCTGGCCCACAAGTGTAGCAAAATGAGCTGCGTGGGCAGCCTCCAGCCTAGCAATATCAGCAGACTGCTGAGCTGATCCCGCAGCTAATATATCTAAAGTCTGCCGCATCTGCTCAAGCATCTGCAATGCCGGATCAGGCATCAACGGCGGCTGAAAGTGTTGCTGCTGCTGATGCTGATGAATATCTGGGTCGTACTGGTCCGGGTCAGCAAGGCCCAGTTGCTGCTGCTGCTACTGCTGCTATGGCTGTGGCTGTGGCTGTGGCTGTGGCTGTGGCTGTAGTTGTGGTTGGAACTGCTCCTACTGCTGCTGCAATCTGCGAGATCTCAATCCCCGCTGGATGGTGGATCTACCAATAGCCTCCCTCAACTGCGGGAGATGAGGCAATCCAACAGCAGGGGCCTCGAATGCAGTCGCGATCACCCGTGTCAAAAGAACCGTGAAGGGGATGGATCCCTAAGCACGCGGGTGCAAGCACTCCTTCGCTAGGGCCCTAAACTGAAATAACAGGAGATCTATAGTCCTACCCTTCCCAATAGCCCACAAAAGACTCGCCCTACCCCTCTTAACCTCAGAATGTCTAACAATGGGGTAAACAGACTAACAGCAAAAAATGTATAAAGGGGCGTAAATTGGGAGCAATGAGCTAACCGCCAGCTGCCGACGCATACCCTAATCAGTGCCTGGGAGGCAAACCTCATCGGCAATAACCCTGAAGTCATCCGGAGCTCCCCTAGATAGGAAACTATACTGAGGGTTTACCACCCTAGGCAGTCTATATATCTCCGCAAAAGTGCCGGGGGTGATCCTAATGTCATACCCCCTAACCCAGGACGTAATCTGCTCGTGTCCTGGAGTAATACAACAGGCTGACAAGTTCGCTATAAACTCGGCGAGCAAGATAAATATGGCCTCTCCCTCGAAGGTGGTAAGAGGGACCCAACCCCGGCCCTCAAATGCCTGGGCCCACAAAAACCCGGGGTTCCTAAACTGATCTAAGTACATCTGTCGCTCAAGTACTACGCCTCACCCCCCAACCGACCCATTGCTAGTCCCTAGCATATGCAATTTAACAAAATAAATACCACTTTCGTAGGAAACACGATTGCATTTAGCATATGCAATAAGCCTTTAAACCCCTAGGTTACCCCTAGAGGACGAGTTTAATCTCGTGAAGGTTTACAGTGATGATACCCACAAACATCCAACAGTCCTCATCCGCATCCCAATCTAATCATACATATAGCCACCGATCATCAATTATATTTCAGACAACCGACACAAACCATATCAAAACCTCTCATTCAGAACGTAAACAATTGCATAAATGAAATCAATGAATTGAATGAAACTCAGAACATGAATACATATTATTATCATAGTTTGAAGTCTCAAATCCAGTCAATATGCATAATCCCAAGAACTTCCAAGTCTCGATTTCAAATACTCACAGTTATACCCTCACAACAACAATGAACACTCAAAGGTTTCCCTCATAGGATGCATTTTCTAACAGAGTAAATGTAAAACAAATTCAACTAAATGCATCTTTTAATTCCAATAATGATAATACGAAAGAAGTACGCCCTTGGCATAACCTCATGAACAGAACAATGCATCGTTAAATTTTCAATCAATGCCATGTAAATATGTTACCATACAACTGGAATTATCCTTCAACTTCACAAAGAATCACCAGTATAAGGAATGACTTACAAAGACTTGAAAAACGACTCGCATTTTGTGCTTGTACAAAGAGTTGATGTAAACTCCTTCCTCTTTTTGCATTTTCAACTTTTTTTTCTCATTTTTTTTTTAAATCACAGCTTTCATTTTCAACTAATCTCCATGGCAATTTCTTTTGATATGTATTTTTTTTTCTCTCGCCATTGTAATATTTTTGACATCACCTCCTTACAAATAAGCATGAACCATATAGAAAGTGAAATCTCATTAGAACTGTATCACTAAGCATGGCCTTTGGCCTCTCTCAAACTTAATAAAGGACAGCAAATTACATCATGGTAATTTCTTAGATCCTTGAATTCAAATACCCAATTGCATAATTCCACATCACAACAACATCAATTTCAAATCAATGAATGCATTCAAAACAAGAATAATAAGGTTATTGAAAGAAATTGAGGGTCAACAACACATGATGAAGTAAATGTAAAATCCCTCAAAAAAAACAATTAAGCTCAAAACTCACAGGGTTAAGTCTCCACCACTGCTAAAGTTTCAGTATTACACAATAGACTTTCTTTTCAACTACCGACTAATCAAAATACAAGTATCCCTATTCTTAATCTCAACTCAATCATATCTTTCAAAGAAGCATTCTAAGCAGCCTAAACTCGAGCCTCAATATCAATTCATGTCAATGTCCAAAATAAAAATCCTACAAGTTGTTGGCATGTATTTCATGTATTAGAATGTTGATTATTTCCGGTCTAACTCTAAGGTGTATATCAACTAAAATCAAAGATGCAATAACATATGAGGATAGCATTCATCGTCCCTAAAATAAACAAGTGATAACAAGGAACAATACACCTCCTTACCAAATTACCTCAACCACGGATGGAATTCAAAATAGTCTAACTAGCAATTCCCATCACCAACATGCACATCCACATTCATAAGGCAAAATATTAACAAAAAAAACACAAAAAAAAATAAATAAATAATAATAATAATAAATAGATAAATAAAAATTAAAAATTTATGTATATGCCTACAAAACACACATTAATCACCCCAATTAAAACAACCACTAATCCTAAGACTCAAGCAATAAATACGACAAAGTCGCTCACCCCCCAACCAAAACCTTGTCATCGTTCTTGAAGACTAAAACATGCTCGGGGAGAGCGGAAATGATGCGAGCACCCCCCAACCTAAACACAACAACAGGGTATGACATGATAATGAGAAGAAACTTGAAAAAGACTCAGACGACTCGAAAGCTATACAACAACAATCCGAGATACGAAATCACTCAAACGGGAGTGGATCCGCAAGATCCATCGTCTCAACATGGCCAACAAAAGATTCCAAATATGGAGCACTGGTGCGGTACGTACTAGGCTGTATCGGCTGGTGCAGTGCGAGATTAACAACTATACTTAAAACACATACATTCCAACAAAAAGTTTAAATATTTTGATATTACAAATCACTATCAATCAAAAGGTCCTAGCCATGTTGTGTATGTATATATATTCTCTAAATATAGAAATCACTTATATTAAAATTTTAAAAGTCATAAAAACGAAATAACTGATATGGTGCAGTCTGGAGTAGTCAAATTGTCCGGCACAGTTCAGTACTGGCCGGTATGTTCGATACAATTTGATATAGACCGATACAAGCCAATAAGTTAGCTGGTGCGGTGTTTAAACTTTTTTGCACTGTATAAGCACTAATGCAGTGTGTACCAGCCACTGCGATGGGAGATAAACAACTATGGACAATACTCCCTGCTCGAGTGGAGTAGCCTATCAGTATATCTATTTTTTTACTAAAAAAAAAAAAAAGTGCAGTTACTTGGCAGATCCTGAATGGTCGGACAAAAGTTTAAATAAAATTAGACGCTCCCCCGTTGCATAGAACTAAACCCCCGTGAAGTGGTTGGCTGGTGCCAAACGTCTCTTTTCAAACCTGGCATTTGTCAAACGTTTGATTCTAATATTCTCTCCACCACTTTCTGCGTACGCAGTACGGTCGATCTAATTCCCATCAAACCAAATCGAAACATCTCTCTGAAGAAGCTCCAAGATATCGCCAATGGCTGAATCAAAATTAGACCCATCATCAAACTCTCTGTCAGGTACGAATCATATATACATATCCATTATCCATATAAACTTTTCTTCATTTCTTGAACAAATCATAGGTTGCTTTGCCAGTAATTGCAATTTCCAAGGTTTATACTTTCAATCAAGAACCAATCGTTTTCTGCATTTAATCATCCATCTATGTCTGTGAGAGAGACATAGAGAGATTATCCTTTTCTTTGCAATGTTGTTTGTAATCATCATATTGAAGGGTAGAAAGTTAAGCATTAAATATGGGTGTAAAAATGCATAAGTATATATATACATAATCCTAGTATATATATGTTTTTGGGAATTTGGATGTAGATGTGATACTATCCCGTGTGTTGCCAGGTAAAGATGTAAAAGTACCTAGTCTACTTGAAAGAACTAAGGAACAGATTATATTGCCAGTAATTGCAATTTCCCAGATTAATACTTTCAATCAAGAACTAACCCTTTTGGATATTTAATCATTCCTCTATGTGTGTGTGTGAGAGAGAGAGAGAGAGATTCTCCTTTTGTTTGCAATGTTGTTTGTAATCATCCTACTGAAGTGCAAAAGTTAAAAATGCAAATAAATACATATATATATATATAATCCTAGGGTATATATCTTCATCTTTGCCTGTAATGTGTATGATTATGGAAATTTGGATGTAGATGTGATACTATTTAGTGTGGTGCCAGGTAAAGATGTAAAAGCACCTAATCTATTTGAAAGAACTAAGGAAGAGATTGAAGCGATTCTGCACACTAAGAAATCACATCACCATCATAAGGAAAGTCATGGAAAGCGTGAAGACATTGATGAGAACACCCCAATCAATGATGTCAAAGCTCCCAATGTTTTCGAGAGAGCGAAGGAAGAGATTGAGGCACTTGTTCAAACAATTCATCCAAAGAAAGAAGCAAAGGGTCATGGTTCAGCTTTGAATGAAACTGGAGGAAGGTTTGGAAACACATGATTTCCATGGGGGTAAAATTGAGCAGCAAGTTGTGGGCTTTGTGGGGCTTGGATTGCTTATTGCTTTTTGATGATTTGATTGCAGGGATGAAAATATGAAGGCAGAGTCAAAAACAGAGAAACCAGAATCTCCCTCTGAAGGTATTGTTTTTTATTACCTCGTATTTGTAATGTTCATCTAGGTTGTGGACAATTGGAATTTAAATGACGAATTCTTGTGTACATATGATGACCATTCTCAGTAAGAAGAAAATGCAATAGGACACATCCCAAATTTAAAGTGAAAATTCATCTTAGAAGGTAAAAGGCATGGCCCAAATGCATCTACTCGAGCCAAACTTGAGATTGCACATTACATTATACATAAATAAATAAAGAGCTGCTCCAACCTAAGGTTACCACCAACTGGATTAACTTTCCCATTGGTTCTAACTCCGAAAATTGTGCAAAACCTTTGCCAAACTTTTGTTGGAGAATGTTGTGTTTGGGACAGTGTGTCTCAATCTGGTATCAATAAATCCTAGAAAATAGAAGAATGGTGACAGTGTGAATCAATCTGGTATCACTAAATTCTAGAAAAGAGAAGAATTGGTAGTACTGGGGAAACTTAGCCCTATGTTTTTTCTTCTAAAACTCAGGACGGTCAAGGATGACCATAAACCCATTTCTTGTGTTATCAGAAAAACTCCAAGAAAGACTGTATCTGAAGAACATGTTTTGCATTATGATACATAAACCAACTCTTTGTTTCCAATCTGTGCCTTGGAGCCAAAACTTAGAAGTGTAAGACTTTATATCTTTTCCTGGGACCTAGGGCCATGTCCACATGGAGGCAACTACACAATAAACAAGAACCAAAGCGAACAATTCTTTGGCTCCTACATTGTTCCAAGCTCTCAGTGGTTATTGAGTTATCTGCATCTTAAGTGCCATTCATAATCTAAGCTTCCAGATTCTTGTCTTCTAGATCTATGCGTTAAGGGTTTGAAGCCAAGCTTAAGCTTTTTGTTCATATTTTATTTTCAAACATTCGCAGAAAAGGATGTAAAGGGACTGAATCTAATTGAAAGAGCTAAGGAAGAGATTGAAGCAATCATGCACTGGGAGAAATCACCACAATGTCATCACAAAGAAACTCACGGAAACAGTGATGACATTGATGAGAACACCCCAATCAGTGAAGTTAAAGGTCCAAATGTGTTCGAAAGAGCAAAAGAAGAAATCGAGGCCCTTGTTCAAACAATTCATCCTAAGAAAGAATCCGGCAATGCTGTTCCCTCACCCAAGAAGGAAGGTGGATTTTGGATGTCCATTGGGGAGGGGTTGGAAAAAGTATGCTCTCCTCGGATTCATAAGAGAGATTGATGGTAAACTGTTTGCAGTTTAGATTATTTGTCTTGTTTCTTTTGTGAGAATGAAACTAATGGGTGAAAGCTAACATGATTATTGACATTTTCAATACTCAGACATCTTTTTTAAAAGATGTAAATTCATTATTTCTTTTCCTTCATTGCTGGCTTTGTTTGAGTGTATATTAGTTAAAATTGTTCGGTTTTCTTGGTGAATTGTGTAAATTAATTATAAAAAAATTGTGATGGTTGTGGAAAATTTTATTCAATCGATATGATTGTGTAGTATTGTTTTGATGAGATATTTTGATTTAATAATTGGCCTAGACATTTGACTCCACAATGATATGTTTTTGGGATGAAATTGAAGATAAGAGCTTCACTATAATGCCTTGAAGTTTTCTCATATATATTATTCTTTTTTAGTCCTTGAGGCAATTCAGTAGTTTATGTGTTATGGAGCAGTTCACAGAGATGTGAGATCAGTATTCATATAGATTGCACTCCGTTCGGTATCAGGCAAAGAAATCCAGGAACTAATTTTGGAAGATCTACTCTGTTGCCCATACTATTGACACTAACATCCTGTTTGGAACTTGGGAGAGGGGGGGGAAGGGAACGGAAGATTTAAAATTTTCCAACCTAGAAGAGAAAGGAAATGGAAAGGGGAGGAAAATTTTTAAATAACTCTCTCTCTTTCTCTCTCTTCTTTCCTTCCACTTTTCTTTTATTTTCTTCATTTTCCAAACTTTTTTCCTTCCCTTTTCCCTTTCCTTCCCCTTTCCCTCCCTCCCCCCCCCCCCCCCCCCCCCCCCTTCCCAGTTCCAAACAGGCTGTTAGCTAATAACACATTTTATTGTTTCCATTGTAGTTTCCCTCACATGTGCTTGTGTAACTTTTTGTAATCCACTGTGGGATCTACCAAAAAAACTGGGAAGCCTGATTCTCTGTTGACGAATTTGTAATTACACCATTTCTCTCGCTTGAACTGCATCAGCATATGCAAATATTGGATCAGGTATTAGTAGCCACATGCTGCCAGGACACCTTGTTTGGACCTCTAGATATCTTTGTTGGAAACTGTAAAGTAGCTTCAAATGCTAGATCTCCTTCTTATCCAAAAAATTCGAATTGCAGTATCCCTAAGATGCAAAAGGTCTATCCTACCATTAAATTCATCTTAGATACGAAAGAGACATTTTTGAATTGTAGCACTGTCTGTTTGTTTCTCTTTGGGGGCCTTGTGTTTGTTTGTTTGTTTTTTTCATAAACTTGCCCATTCTACCATGTTTGACTCTCTCTCTCTCTCTCTCTCTCTCTCTCTCTCTCTCTCTCTCTCTCTCTCTCTCGTGTAGGAAAACTAAAAAATCTAAAGAAAATAAAAAAAAGTGTTATGAATTAAATAAATTTACAGCTAGCAAAACACAGTATATAATAAAACGAGTTCTTCTGGAACTGTCACATAATTATTATTAACTCGTTCTTCTAGAACTATGGGGATAGATCTTCTTGATCACCCAAGCATGTCTTGCTTTCATAAGACAAAATAGAATAATAAAATAGTTCTTCTGGAATTGGGGATAAATCTTCTTGATCACACATGTATTGCTTTCATAATACAAAAGATAGAAACAATAGAAATGAATGTAAATAATTTACCTACACTTTTTGCCTTTTTCTTTCTTCTCTTTTTCCTCTTCTCCTTTCTTCTTCTTTCTCTCTCTCTCTCTCTTCTTTCTCTCTCTCTTCTCTCTCTCCCTCTTTTCTCTGTCTTCTGTCTCTCTCACGCTCTCTCTCTTTCTTCTCTCTCTTCTATCTCTCTCTCCTTCTTTCTCCCTTTTTGTTTTGCTCTCCCTTTTCTTCTTCTTGCCACTGATATATATAGAAATCTGAGGCGGCTCATCCACCACGAGGTGAGGTGAGCCATGACCTCATAACAAAAAGTTGCTATTTCATCATTATAATAGACAAAATTTTAAGCATTTTTTTTTAGAACTTTTTTCCCCACTGCAGTGTGTATAGAAGAATTGCCATGTCTTCATTTGACTTTAATCAGTAGTCATTTTCAAGGGGACTGTTAATCAAGACAGACTTTTTCAAATTCCACCAAATTCTCAACTACCATAATCCAAAATGTATGCAGAACTTTCCGATATAAACCATCTGTATTAAGTAATATTAACACATATATTGTATTATATGCCCCTAATTAATCCTAAAAGGTAAAAACTTCTGATTCTTAGACTTTTTAAATTCTTTTATGCTTTATTTAGATTTTGAATTTGTGAGAAAAAATAAATATATATATATACATACAATAGAAATAAAGGGAAAGAAGCTAAAAAAAAAAAAAGAAAAGTTCAATTTATTGTAGCTAGGTTAAAAGTAAAAAGAAAATGAATAGATGTTTGTTTAAAAACATTATTTTTTGTTCGATTGTGCATAAAAGCTGAATATGTATAAGTAATTTCATTTATTTTTCATTTTTTTCCTTCGACAAACTCAAGATCTGAACATAAAATTAAAAAAATGTGACAATTTTTAAATGACAATTTTTAAATCAAAAAACTTTTGTTCGTCTGTGACAACGGATGTACATATACAAGAGGTGTGTGTATAATATAATGTATATGTTTAGGAAGAATTACTGTTAAGAATGGTAATTTTTTTTAAATAAATAATTAATCAAGCTCAATTTTGCAAAATATGAAAATTGCATGGCATTCCCAAATATACCATGTATCAGTCACGTGTTACAAACTATATTCTTTTATATTACAAACTATAAAATTTAAGACACTGATATCAAATTTAACTTTCACAGTTGGAGAGGCTATAAATTTTGTAAAAATCTGGTAATATAGTTCAATAACATTCAACAATGTTGATCATTTTTCATTTTTTTCAAAGATAATGTTAACCGATTACTGTTTTTCAAGAAATGCTGTTGTCCGACAGCTTTGATCGCTCCGGACCGGATGCACGGTCCTGATTGAAAGGACACATTAGATTCGGAATCATCACATCAAGATTACAACCATAAGCATATGATTCTGGAAAAAAATTTACTAAAATGCGGTTAACCTCACCTTACTATCCTGTGCCCCATTTTCAAAAAATTGAGATACAAAGCTTGACCTTTTGATTGAATACAATATGCTACCCCAGTGATCAATATTATCAAATAATGATAAAATCAGATCAAAATGCAGGTAAAATATAAATAATTTTTTACTTTAACCAGATTAATTCTACTACAAATCAGGCTTTTAGTGGCGTTTTATTCCCTACGTTTTCATAAAAAATATTTTTGCAATGTGCATGGGAATTTGGAATCTTATTAATAAGTATTTTCTTCTAGTTTACTTATTTTTCTAAAAAATTACATAAGTAAACTATTTTAAATTGTTACTTTTATAAGGGGGCACTATAGAGATATTGTAAACATACTCCTATTTGTTTTTAGCAAATACAGAAAAGTGAAATTTTGATTTACTGATTAGCGAGGGAGAAACAATTAAAATGAATGAGAAAGAATTTGAAAATTTTGTAAAAAAAACTTTTTCAATCTTTTTCCATCTCTTATATTGCGTAAACTATTTTTCTGCTCTTTTTTTATTATTTTCTATCCTGTCAATCAAACTAGCATAAAATACAGAAAAAGATTGAGAAAAAAAACCTTTCTTGATCTTTTCCTGTCTCTTATACTGCGCCTGGTTGACAGAATTTAAAAAAAAAATAAAGAAGGAAAATCGTTTTCCTTCCTAACTATTTTCTTGAAGAAAATAATTTTTCTCAAAAATTTTCATATATTTTATACAGAATCATGCATCACAAGAAAGTTGAAGTTTAATTTTCAATGAACTTTCTTGTAAGCTAACGCATGTGGGAAAATTAATTAATGTGATGCTTGGTGATATAGGTAGACCAATCACAAGTCGATTTCGTGACAAGAACTATGAGATCACTCTCTTGGTAGCCTCGCTCTAAATTCGTCACCCCAATGCCTCCGTTCTCGAAGCTGATGATCCTCCCCCTTTCCAAAACTCTCTCTCCCTCTCTAAAATTCTGTCTCTTCTGACTTCATCTCTCTCTTAATTTCAATACCTATCTCCTCCGAAACCTCTCTTCTCTGCAATTCCATGGCATTTTCTCTCACTCACTATAATTTTCTCCAAATCACTAGACTTTTCTCTCACGTAGGCTCTCCTCTCCCTTTCTCTCTCTAGATCGTCTCTGCCATGGATACTCGAACAGCTTTCTCAGATTCGACCGATATCAGTTGGGGCAGCAGCATATGCTGCGTCGCAAACACGGAATCCCTCTCTCCCGAACCCTCAGCTCCGGACATCGCAGCACTGAGACGCCTCTCCGAAAACCTCGAATCAATTTTCGATTCGTCGTCAGACTTTGACTTCTTCACCGACGCGAAAATTGCCGTCTCCGGCGGGCGGGAAGTCGCCGTCCACCGGTGCATTCTGTCTGCGAGAAGTCCTTTCTTTAAGAGTGTGTTTTGCGGCAAAGATAGAGGCGTGGAGTTGGAGTTGAAGGAGTTGGCGAAGGATTTCGATGTGAGCTTCGATGCGTTGGTCACTGTTTTGGCGTACTTGTATTGTGGAAAAGTGAGATCGTTGCCGGAAGGTGTTTGTGTTTGCGTCGATGACGAGTGTTCGCACATCGCTTGTCGGCCGGCAGTGGACTTCATGGTGGAGGTGCTATATGCTTCTTTCACTTTTCAGATATCTGAATTGGTTGCTCTTTATCAGGTAATTACTGTGTTTCATTAGCTCACTTTCAGTTTTGATTAGAAACTCTGTTCTTCAATTCATGTTGTATGCGTTGTATTGGTTGATCACTTCATTGGTTACTGGTCTTTAAGTTCTTCAATTCATGTTGAATGTGTTGTTTTCTTTGATCACTGAATTGATTATTTGGTCAGCTGTATGTATAAGTAGTGACTGTTCTTCAATTCATGTTGTATGTGTTGCATTGGTTGACCACTTAATTGGTTATTTGGTCAATTGAATGTATAAGAAGTGACTGTTAATTGAGTTAAATTTAATCTCTATGTATAAGTAGTGACTTTAGCATTGAGTGAATATAATTAACTATAGCTTTTCAACATATTGATATCAAAAATGCTTTAGTTCACAAAATTCAGGAGAATCATACACTGCTGTGTGAAAAGCTGTTTTATCCTTATTTGGTCAAGGTGCTTACATTAAATGGTTCTTTATTTTGCTTATATTAAATGCTAATTAAATGGTAAATTAATCTTGCTTACGCCAGGTGGTGTGAGTTGGAGCATTTGTATAGACGGTTGTGTAAGCACTATTAATGGATCTTTCAACAAAAGTCAATTGTTTCAAGTTTTAAACACAAACTGAAGCGATTTATCATACTGACATCATTATTGTCACTTGCAACTTCCTTTGATCTGGATATTGTTCACAAATTTTCTTCAACTTGAGCTTTTCCTTTGAGTTAATTTGAAGTTTTTTTTGGTACCTTTGATGGTATGTGGGAAAGGAGATCTATTAATCTTTGAGATGAGAAAAATGCTTATCTATCATAAGATTGTAGAAGTTAAAAGTTGTCAAGAGATTATCTTGTAATATTTTAATATTGGAAAATGTGAAATTATTAAATTAAAACATGGTGCATTAAACTAGAAAATGGTTAGCTTGCTTGGATATCTTCTTCACAAAACCTTTTTATGATGGTATGGATCACAAAAGATACAGATACCATTTGATTGCTTATTTTTAAATTTGTCTTTGAAGTAGCATAATGGATCCCTAAAAAGCATGAGCTGCATGACAAAGAAAGTCCAGTGGAAGGAAATAAACAAGAGTTGGTATAACTTCCACACTGCAGCTATGTCATTGAGAGGATATTACTGTCTGAACCTTGCAAGCCACTGTTGGAAGAGAAACTTGAGCTGTTCTTCAAGTTTCTATAGTGTCTCATTTCAGAATAGTATTAATGAGAGAGGAAAGCTCTTCCTGAGGATGTTTCATACTGTGATTTTTTGAGGTTGATCAAGTTGAGGCGTGTAGCACAATGAAGTCCAGGAGTGCAATGCTGAGAAAATGTCTAAGTGCTTAGTTCATTCGGAAAGTCTTTAGGATTCTCTTACCATGATAATTTTATGCTGCAGAATTTCTTGTAATTCTTCCTAGTTGTTGCATGCACGTGAAACAAGAAAACTCTTTATGTTGGCAGTTTGCATTGAGAAATCAGTGATAGCACACATTAGGGCTTCCTTATTATTAACTTAATATCCTCCCACGCTTAATATAAATTGATAGCGAAAATGTTCAGTTAAAAATCATAATCCTTATTGCCATGCCTTAAATCAGACAAGTTTATATTCTTCAACTCTGATGCTTTTCATTTATATGCATCTATATCTGCATAACATGTATGCATTTGGATATGCAAGGTGATATATTTGGATGCTCTATCTACGTTCTAATGATTATCATGCAATAGATTTATTGTCTCTATATATCATAAAAACCATAATTGATACTCTGGGAGATTGGGACAAGAATCAGTCTGAGTACTGTCTGTGTCTAGCTATGGCGTGTAGAGAAATGACCTTTTGCTTCAGTGTCCACGCTTTCACTGGTTTCTTTTTTGAATTGCTTTTTATCTTGGTTCCCTTGCAGAGGCACCTACTAGATATTCTTGACAAGGTTGCAGCAGATGACATTGTGGTGGTTTTATCTGTTGCAAATATTTGTGGTAAAGCATGTGAGAGACTGCTTACAAGGTGTATTGAGAATATTGTCAGGTCCGATGTTGATAACATAACTCTTGATAAAACCTTGCCCCAACATATTGTCAAACAAATTGTCGATTCACGCATGCAAGTTGACTTGCATGGGCCTGAAAGCAGCGGTTTCCCTGATAAACATGTGAAAAGAATACATAGGGCTCTGGATTCAGATGATGTCGAATTAGTCAGAATGCTTCTGAAAGAAGGGCATACTACTCTAGATGATGCATATGCACTCCATTATGCTGTCGCATATTGTGATGCAAAGACCACAACAGAGCTTCTTGATCTTGCGCTTGCTGATGTTAACCATAAGAATCTAAGGGGCTACACTGTGCTGCATGTTGCTGCAATGCGAAAGGAGCCCAAAATTATAGTTTCTCTTCTAACTAAGGGAGCCCAACCAGCTGATCTCACATCAGATGGTAGAAAAGCACTTCAGATTTCAAAGAGGCTCACCCGGGCTGTGGATTACCACAAGTCTACCGAGGAAGGAAAAGCATCTCCCAAGGATCGGTTGTGCATAGAGATATTGGAGCAAGCAGAGAGAAGAGATCCATTACTAGGAGAGGCTTCTGTTTCTCTTGCTATGGCAGGCGATGATCTGCGAATGAAGTTGTTGTACCTTGAAAATAGAGGTAAATTATTCTATTGTCCTCAAAATTCTATTCTTTCCTATAGCCAGATTATAGTTTGTAAAGTTTCAGTGACTATGGTGTTCTTAAATCACTTCCATTCAAGCTTCTGATATTTGACATAAGCTTTGAGCTTTCTCATTTCCCTTTGATGCATTTGTATTTGCTGCATAGCATATTAGTGTTATGACTTACCGCATTACAACTGACCTATTCCAGTGATGCAAACGAAGCATACTGAAATTGTATGGAGGCTCTTAATGTGACAGCATTGGAAGAGGATATGTGGAGAGATAGTATGCAGAGCTAACCTATAGATAGGCTAACATGCCTTATTAGTAAAGCAGCCTTTCTCCTTTATTGAGGAGATATAAAAACAAGGGACAGAGTAGTATGCTGCTGCACTCAAAGATGCATTTCCATCTAGTTGAGCCTTCTAGAGGGACTCTTTCATACTCCTTATCATAGGAAAGGATTTCAATCCTAAATTTTCAAATCCACTTACTTTACTTGCTTTGGTCCCTATGTAACCTGTGAAAGTTACCAGATAACAGGTTTTCCGTTATAAACTTCCCCTTTTGTTTTAATTAGGTTCCTTACTTTTCACTCGTCTTGGTCTCGTTATCTTGTCATTGACATCCAAGCGCTTCTATGATCATGTCAATCAAACATCTTAGCAGCTAAGTTTATACTTCATCCTCAGTATAAAAACATTTACATACTATTAAATGTTTTTAGAGCTCTCAATTTTAATGCCCCAATCCTTGAGATGTGCCGCAGGCATAACAAGGCAAGTTCCCATTAGAATAGATTACTGTTAGAAATAATAGGGTGTTCCATTATCCATGAGTTTAGGCATCTGCTCTGTTTTTTATGGAACATGACTTTTGATGTATGACTGCTTTAGTTGGGTTGCAAGAAGAGATGTATTTGAGCCTCAGAACCAACTCATTCTTGTTTTCATAACTGAGTAACAATTAGGATTCCAACTTTGAATTGCCTCCATCTGTAACAAATTAACAATTTCCAGATATTCATGCAAAGATAAAATAGCTGTTATCTGCAGTCCAGAAACTCTCTCTCTCTCTCTCTCTCTCGGAGTAGTACGTTTCGCATTATGACTCACAACATTAGTCCCACTTCTATCAGTTTTTTCACTTGTGACACTATTCTGGCAATTAATCTGCCTGTCTGAGTGAAGATATATGAACTTCCATTTACATAGGATTTTTTTTTGGTCCTTTCTTCTCCAGTGAAGTCAATGGATTCAGAATGAAATTTAAGAACTATAAGAGAAAACACTGTAAATCTAACAGACATAGCTCGTCTTGTCTGCTATCATGGAATCAAGAGGATAGAATGCTTCTCTGAAGTAGAATCACACAGTAGTTTTCAATCTCTAGGACCATCACTGTGATACTTTTCTTGTTTCTGGTTATATTTATTGTTGTACCACCTTATTACAGTGATTGATTTATTAATTAATTGATCATTATCAGTTGGATTAGCAAAACTTCTCTTCCCCATGGAAGCAAAGGTGGCAATGGACATTGCTCAAGTGGATGGCACTTCTGAGTTTCCATTGGCCAGCATCAACTCTAAGAATTTGACTGGAGCCCAGAGAAAAACCGTGGACTTGAACGAAGCACCTTTTAAGATGAAAGAAGAGCATCTGAATAGGTTAAGAGCGCTCTCCAAAACTGGTAAAGATACTTTTATAATTTTGTTTTGTTTTTTTGATTGAACATGCATTCTAAACAGGAAATATAAATGGTAATTTGAATTTGAATAAATAATCTAGTTTTATGGTCTTACCCTTTGTCTGGAGAGGTGGTTTTTGTGATTCGAACCCGTGATGCATAGAGGAACCTTACCACTGTACCATGCTTAGAATCGAGGAATAAAAACTTCTCATTCTTGTCAAAACAAAAAAAATAAATAATAACTCTTACTTTTTGGTTTTATATGGGCAGTGGAACTGGGGAAGCGTTTCTTCCCTCGTTGTTCAGAAGTACTCAATAAGATCATGGATGCTGATGACTTATCAGAGCTAGCTTACATAGAGCATGAAAGTGCCGAGGAGAGGCAACTGAAGAAGCAACGGTATATGGAACTCCAAGAAATTCTAAGTAAGGCATTCGACGAGGATAAAGAGGAATTTCATAGGTCTAACAACATATCACCTTCGTCATCATCGGCATCCATACGGGTGGGGAGGCCTAATCGTAAACTCACCTTCAAGAAATAGGTAACTCTGTTTTGTACCATAATTTTGATGATTTAAGGGTTTGGTTTTTTTTTTTTTTCTTTATTCTCATTTCTATTTGGCTAATGTTTGAGAAATCATACATTTGTACATATTCCCTGGTTCAAATTTTTTGATGATCTAAGTATTTCACTTACCAACATAATGAAAACATGTAAATTGCTTTCTTCATAGGGAACGTGATTCCCAAAATTGCTGCATTTGTGGTCTTTCAGAAAGAAATGGTGATGTATAAATTTGTTCGCTTGATGGGATTAGTGGGTTTTATCCTCTCCCATGGGATAATGGACCGGATTACATATCCTATGAGATTAAATTTCTGAATAATGAGATTTCTTATACTATCTTGAGTTAGAGCAGTTTATGGAATGGAATACAGGCCCAATTACTGCAAAAAAAAAATCCAGTCTTTTAAACATTGGTTCTGTAGGAGCAAATCAGAAAGATTTAGAAATAGAACTATCTGATTTGATTTGTTCTCTATAGCCATGAGATGATCGGTGCTTTTTTTGGTCAATGGAGGCTCCTATTATACTGGTAGTCTCTAAAGATGAGAACCAACTTTGAGAATTCAAGTGTTATATACGTTATTAGTCCAATTTTATACAGGAGTTACCCATAATAATGAACTTGCAGACTGGAACGGTCTCGTCGTTAAAGTGCAGGGTGTAGAGAGTTCTTTAGTGGGGCTGATTTTACAGGAGGTCAAGATCTATTATCTCGTTTACTTCGACATATATTTGCTAAAATTGCTAAATAAGAAACTCTAGATGTGTCCTTAGTCTAATCATTTTTTTATGGGCTATTGTTCTTGCTTTCTTTAGCAAAACCAAAATCCAATGAGAAATAGCCTTTAGTCACATCTTCACTTTAGTCAAATGACCCACCACCGGTATGGAATGGGTGGCCCAAATTCAAACACTAGATGATTTTGCATGAACTTTCTAGTGAATTCAGTAGCTTCAAAAACATATTAATGAGACAAATAAAGATCATTTCACATTGTCAAATGTTCAAGGAACACCTACCAACACTGTTTCATAAATAGAGATTATTTCGAGAACTCACTATCTGTGATCCGGTTGTTTTCTGGCGGAAGACTGCAATACATAATCAAAACTCAAAATCGACATTATGAGTTTGAAGACCTCTAAGTTCAAGAACATTCCAGTCTGCAATAATTAAATTAAAGCACCATTTGTTTTACTGAAAAGACACTATAATGTCCATTACAACATGCTTTTGCAGTAACATTGCACCAGTGAGCCCCAATGGAGTAGGCCTTGAGATAACCACCTGTCATAAATTTCTAGGTTCAAGCAAAATCGCCATTTGAAAAATTCTATTCTTACATGATTTTTACGAGAATGAGGTTTTTATAATTGAGTGTTAAAATTGTGTGTAGATTTGAAATGAATGGATCAGACAAGAAGTTCTAGTTCTGTATCTATATCATTTAATGAAGCAGAGGAATGGTGAAAACAATGCTCTGTTGAAGCCCTGTGTATGGATGCATACCAGGCTTAAAATAATAGGTGCCAAAGGCTTAAAACAATGCTCAGTTGGAGAAGTGGTGGCATTGGCAAGTAAATACTGTATGTTACCAACTTACCAGTAACATGATAAATGTAAAGAATTCAACCAGGAAGCAAACTTTAAATATCATGAATTGAACGCACTATATAAGCAGCTATATATGTAATATATTTCTATATCTATCCGTTATATAAGTGAAATAAAGTATCAAGTTGAGAACAAACTGTCATACCTTGTATATCAACACTAATTTGTACATAGCCAGAGAGAAAATCCTATATTAAAACAGAAGTTGAAGAAGGAAACAGCCTCTCTGCTGCTGCTTACATCTGATCCTCCCCAAATACAAGAGTTTCGTGCACTAGGCTGTCTTCTTTTTTTTTTTTTTTTCCACTTAAGTTGAAGAGAGAGAGAGAGATACAGTGGCAACAAAAAGAGAGAGAAACAGCTCCTTTGATGCATGTTGACAGATTGTTGCTGGCACCTTCACCAGTGAACTTGGTTTTTCTCAAAGAAAACAAAAGGCCTCTATCTAGTGGATCCATCTACACGTTCTACTCTCCAGTCTCCTCTGCCTGTAGATGTGACATTGTCATATGTAAACATATGTTCATATACATGTATATATGTAGAGATATACGTACTTTCAATAACAACAATGGCATCAAAGCTGGAAGTTTCATGAAATGGAATAATGGACAAGAGGATCATACCACTGACACTATTGCTTCGATTCAACACAACCAACTTGCTCCACCATTTCCTTCACATAAACAGCCCAATCTGGCGGCTTCGCAATCAAATTCTGCAATTCAAGAACAATCTCCGATTGGTGCTGTGCCAACTCTGCTTCTGCTTGAGCTTCATTCTCACAGATCAATTCATCCTCCAATAATTTCTCCCACAAGATATAACTCTCAGAGCTCAAATCTGGACTTTTTGAACCAGGAGCTGCATTAGCTTTCTGCTCCTGACTGGGACTACTCTCATCATCTAATGAAGCAGAGAATAGAGTTTGCACTTCTGACTCAATTGTTGTAAATTCCTCTTGATTTTGGTTCTTCCCATTTGAGAATTGTTTAGTCTTAGAAGTTTCCATAGCATCCACTGATTTCTCATTGCTTTGCAGGGTGGTTAATCGCCTTTTCTTCGCGATTTGGCCATTGCAGAGCTCTCTTTTCTGCCTCAAAAGCTGGATAAATTGATGGAGAAAAACCGGATTTCCGAACGCGTTCACCATGAAGACGAAGGTCTGTTGCTGCTTACATTCGGAGCTTTCTACGCGGTCTTTAATGGCAGCCATGCAAGTCTCTGTGCTCTCTTGTAGCTGTTTCAGCTTTAGAATTTCCATTTTCATCTTGTTTCTATCATTCCTGAGTTTTTCTACCTCGGCCTCTATTCCGAAACTTGTTGAATCAATCCAAGGCCTCAAGGCTCCTTGTTGCTGCAGGTTTTGACAACTCTGCTTTCTCCTCTTGATGTTCTTCAGCAAATGCTTCTTCCCTCCTTGAAACCCTTCGTTGGCAAATTCCCATCTGTCTGAATCAATCTTCTTAAAACCCTTTTCCAATTATTCCCAAAAAGAAAAAAAGAACACACAATCAGAAACTTCCAGGAAAACCCACATGCCATAATCCACAAATTCTAGAGAAAGAATTACAAAAAATTTAAAAATTTTCCATTAAACCAAACAGAGACCATTATACCCAACAAAACCCATACAGAATAAACCCCAAATTCAGAAGATAAAACTATCTTTACAGCATATAGATATATGTATTTATATACTCACATAGGTGTTGAGTTGGCGAATGAAGCTTGAGAAATTGTTGTGCTTGAAGTATTTGGGCAGAAGACTACTAGAGAACTGATGATGATCCCACACGATGAAGCTTTTCCGAGAAAGACTCCATGAAATTATGTCATCTGTTTTTGGATCTTCCACCAATTGAAAGGTCTTCTTCAGAAATGGAGGAGGCCCTGCTTCATGCAGTCCCTCCATAGGCTTTGGCGCTGAGGTTGTTGAAGATTGTAAAGAATCACCACCACCGCCGCCACATACTAATACTACTCCACAACCACTTCCAGAGTCATCATCAAGCAATATCACTGGTTCTTCTTTAGCTGCCACAAGCTTCACAGCCTTCTCCTCCTCAGCAAAATTTCCTCCACCACCAACAGGTATGTCATCATCAATCACCACAATATTCTCCTGCTTGATTGTTGGTGGTTCCATGACTATTTTATAGAGAGAGAGAGAGAGAGAGAGAGAGAGAGAGAATTTTGGATTAGTTTCCAAATGAGTTGCAGAAAGAGTGACTATTAATGTGTGTGTGTGTATATATATATATAGAGAGAGAGAGAGGAGAGAGAGAGGGAAGAGGTGGGGGAGGGGGTGCCGTGTGTGTTACCAAATCACACTGTGAGTGTCTTGCCATTTGTAGCTCCCTAAATCGCATGCAAGTCTACTGTCCCCATCTAATCCAGCCCCCGTATTTTCTGGAAACTGCCCTTTCACCCCACTCCTTCCTTTGTGTCATGACTGAAAGTGAAAAACTATTGGACCCCCCAAAAAAAATAAAACTTGCCACAAACCCCCTTGTGGGACCAACTTTCCCGGATCACTGGTTCCACTTTGATATTATTTGGCGAAATCACAACCGTTGAATCTACCTCCCCCTCTGTCTGTATTCTCCCATTGGTGATCTTGTTTCTAAACCATGGATGCCAATTGTACAAGAACATCAGGTTGAGACTGTTTGGTTCCGAGCAGAGTCCTTGTCGGTTACCCATATGCATGACTGCCATGTGTTATGCAACTGTAGAGCCAATTGTTTGATGGGCTGACACAAAGCTTAGAAGCAATGGAAAGGTTTTAGTCAGCAACTTCAACAATTGAAAATATTTATTTCACCAAAATTATGTAATAATGGTATTTTTATATAGAGACAAGCTAAAACTCAGATATTTTGAGTTTGAAAATTAACAATCTCCTTGGAATCAGGCTACGAATCTCTTGAATACGCTCTTATCTTAGTAGGGATAGACCGCCTTTGACTAGATTAAAAAAAAATTAGTTGAAATGTACGTAAGTTAACCTAAACATCTCTAACTGCATAATTAAATTTTTTTTATATATATTCATGTTATTGTAAAATAGTATAATTAAATAAAAGCTATTCAGTTTAAAATAAAAATACACATTATGATAAGTTTTAATTACAAAATGTCATTGTCATACATTTTTCTGTGCAATATATCAATATCAATACATGCATGAGTAGGCAAGGGCAAAATAGGTATTTGTGGGTGTAAATTCAATGAACAAATGAAGAAACAACAAGCACACCGCTTTAACTTTTGTAAGCACCTTGTGTGACTTGGAAAGTGATGTTACAAAGCGCCAAAGTACCTACCCATTAAAATGATCAATTATCCATTCCATAGCTTAAGGAGTCTGGTCCATTTGGATTTTCTTTGTGATCTTTAGAAGACAAGTGTCAGATTTTGTCCCGATTCCCTATCAATGCCTGAATTATTATTTTTTATTTCTTTTTTTGGTCTGAGTCTAGCCTACCCAAAGTACATAGGCCATGTTTGATAATAGTAAACCGGTGCAGCCACCTATAATACCATAACGTTGGGTTTAAAACCCGAACTCAATCAAAAAAATATGAGATTTTAAAATGTTATGCTCTTACATTGGGTAAATAAAAAAGAAATAAATAAAGATTCATCAATGTAAAAGTAAATGAAAGAATACAGTTTCTCCACTTATTTCTCTCATATTTTCTTTTACCCATTATTTTTCCTTAATAACTAAGCAACCAGAGTAATTTCATTTCTCATCTGTTTTTCCTTTCCTTTCCTTTCATAAATTTAAAACCCAAATACAGCATAAGTAGGCATGGCCATTCCATTGGAATACTTACTCCTGCAGATTATTGGAATGTCATGGGAGGCACTGGCGCCATTCCATGGAACAAAATCCCAGCTTTTTTTTTCCTCTTCTTTTGAATCAAAACCACATCACACAATTTTTCGCAGAGTGAGAGAGAGAGGTATTTTACCCTTAATTTGAAAAAATGCATCCTTTGGAGCAGTATATAATATCTGCCAAGCATGAAAACAGTTGAAAACTGTTAGTAACTTAGTAAGACATAACAACAGCCATTTTCTAACGCAGGAAAAGGCTTGCCTGGTTGCTGCTAGGAAAAAAAGTGAAAACAGTGACCATAGGGATCTTTCACTGCCAACACAATACTGCATTATCCTCTCTCTATTGCTTGGCTTTACTACCGGCGCCGTATAGGAGATCGAAAATTGTCGACCCCCTTGATGTATTTTGTGAACTGCTGCTTTCGAAAATTGTCGACCCCCCTGATGTATTTTGTGAACTGCTGCTTTCCTTAATGAAGTCGGCACCAACAGCAGGGCGATCTGTCTTAATTTTCGACTTGTACTTGGCTGCAAAAGCTAATGTTGACATGAGTGATTTCTGAGCCGAGTTTGGCGTATTTGACAAGAGTGCCTTCAGAGATGAACTCGGTGTGTCTTTACCATGCTCATCTGCCTTTCGATCCAGTGGTTGATCTGAAGGAAGCGAAGAAGATAGCAGCCTCCATGGTTTTGAACTTGGGATATGAAGTTTAGGAGCACTTCCTGTCTCTTGAACAGATGATGCAACATCACTATCCCCATTAGAAGGCCCGGTAGATAGCTTCTTATTACTAGCATTGTCTAATGGAGCTTTTCCAAACGAAAGAAAGTTCATTCCTCGGGGTGGCACTGCAGGTGTTCTATTTGGTGTCTCACTCAAGTTGCGTACCATGTTTCTTGCGCTTTGGCCCGTCTGAATGCCAATTTTGAGATCTTCATCCTTCTTTGGAGATGAGGCAGCTTGCTTATCCTTGCTAGAATCACCAGAGGTTGATTTTTGAATATCATGCTCCCTACTGAATGGCAAGCTAGATGATTTCTTACTACTGGAATCATGTAAAGGAGCTTTGCCAAATGACAGGAAGTTTATTCCCTTTGATTCCACTGCAGCTGTCATCTTTGTAATCTCATTTGAGTTTTGAGCCATATCTGGTGTGCTATGGATCATCGGAAGGCCAACTTTGACACCATATGCCTTTGGAGATGGTCCTGCTTGATTAAGCTTACTTGGATTGCACAGTGATGATTTCCCGAACAAAAGCTTGCTTATTCCCTTGGGTGTCTGTACAGCAGGTTTGAGTATAGTCTCTGCCATATTCTGTTCAGTATTCTTACGAGAGGATATCACAACGGAACCAGATTTAGAATCAACTTTCTGATGAGAGGAATTATGTGACTTCAATTGCTTCTCAGAATTTGTAGCCCTCAGTGGAAATGAAAGCTTCAAATCAGGTTTTGAAACATTTATAGTGCTTGGGGAATCTTCCGGTGGTGGCATCTAAGGGAAAGATAGTAGGATAAGTAAGCCATATAAAGCAAAAGTATATCCACACATGCAGTAAAGCATAGCTAAACATAGCTGACCGAAGCTTCAAACAGGAAAAAGTTACCTCATGTGAAAACATACAGTCAGCACCTCTGCTGCAAGAACCTTTGGACAAATAATTGTTGCAGGGATACTTTGAGAGTTCATGATCAAATGGACAGTCATCTCCTTTCATGCATGAGTGACGTGCAAAATGACAACATGGCTGCAACACCAAAAAGCATGAGAGAGTGTGAGAGAGATGCATGAGTTGCATTCCTAAGAATTTCAGATATTGTTCCTATTAAGAGATTCACCACATAGGGGAGAGAGTTCAAAAAATGTTGTCGAAGTTTTCGAACTGTGTTACCAAGTATCCAAAATTATGAAATTTTATATTCCAATTATGAAAAATTCAAAAAAGTGTTGGACATGGCTCTTCTTTAGAACTGTCAGTCTTAGGCGTCTGCTTGTCAAATTATCTATTCAATTATTGAACTAGGATTCAACTGCAACTATTTAATCAATAAACAAGAAGTCATGATCTTGCAATCAAACAATTAATCAGAATGAATCAGAGCTAACTGTTAATGGTAAGGCTCCAGTAATCATTGAAAATCAACTGTTCGTGTAATAATTGAAATCACGGGGAATTGTTGAATTAAAATAGAGCTTAGTTAAAAAGTTATATGATCGTACCTTGGATTTCGTCAAGGGTATTGTATCATGTGAAAATTTGCACTTGTCACCCTGTAGCAACAGAACGAAGAAAATAAAAGCAGTGTCATCAGTATGTATACAAGTGAGACTTCTAGGCAATTGAAACTTTCATCCTAAAATCAGACAAGAAAGACAACATAGCTTATTATTATACAACCTCTTGGCATCTTCCCTTCATATAATGACGGCAATATGTTACTGTTTTTGGCTTCAATACTGGTTGGATTTTTAACCTTTTAACACCAAGCCGTCTGTTCTTTTCTGCTCGTTTGATTCTTTCCTTTTGCTGCAATATGCAAATGTGAATAAACTACTTAAGCCCACAAAAAAGACGTAATATAGATTGAAACTGTACGTGGCAACTATAATAGTATTGATCAACACCAAACTTGGTGTGAAAAGTATAGAGTAAATATTCTAAGTGTCATATAGTACCAGATATATCAAATGTAAACCCCTTGCACCACATAAAAAACCTAGATTAAAATAAAATTTAGTTAAAGATGAATTATGTAAAGAACCAAATGAATACCTTTTTCTTTGCTTTCTTTTCCTTGGTCAAAGGACCTCGCTTTTTCTTTTTGTTGACATCAGCATCCTGCTAGAGATAACCCATGTTATACAAGATCAAATATGTATTGAGCAAATGTAACCATAAAACAGAGGGTTATATATCTGAAGCATGCTGCACAATGATTCAGGAAGCAATTAAAATAGCCTGCATAGAGAATCTTCTAGCTAGAAGCATTGGAGCACCAGAATAACACAAAAAATAAAGTCTGAGAACTCGGCAAAAAATCCCCCACATCCCTCTCATTATTAATTACTCTCACCCAAATACCCATATCAGACAAAACCAAGTCAAATAAACTGCTTTATAGCTAGATTCATAAACCAACCAAGTTTCAAATGTTATGAAAACAAGAGAATAAAATAAGAAAACATAACTAATTGAAAGAAGAAACTTAAGACTCTTAAAACTTATGCGTGAGCTGAATATCTAATAATATAGCGCCTTAAATCATTTATGCGACTTGAATGTCTACCTTTCCTGCTCAAAAGTTAACATTCAATCAATCTTGATTGCAACACTAATCGGATTGTCTCATCATCCACGAAGAAGCAGATTAAATTAAATATCTCTTCAACAACAAGACGAGGAATTATGTGATGAATCAATGATTGTTTTCCTACTTCCACTCTGAAGTAATGTGAGTCAGAAGGGGTTGTGGTTTGATGAGTGCTGAGGCTTTCCAAAATAACAATGTAGGACAATTACAGTCATCTCTTTCCTTTCATTCTTTTCTTCTTTTTGCCTTCTGTTTTTTTTTTTTAAATATATATATATATGTAAAATGGAAACAACCATGATGATCACAGAATTACTGAGAGTCACTGCACCTATTAAGGAATGAACCATGACATTCTTCTTTATTCCATTCTCACTAAAACAGCGGAGTGGACAAGGTATAAATTGGGGAATTTTCTTTCTGTTGGAGGGTGGAGGGAGGAGGGGGCAGCGAATCCTCAACGGTAAAGGAAGCACTTCAACACCTTATCAAAGCGGCAACTCAAGGAATCAACACTGAAAAGCCCATGCAAACAAATGGGTGAAAAAATTTATATTGTACCACAAGCAGTCAAAAGAAATTCACAAATCAAAATCATACCTTTTCAGTGGATAAAGTGCCTTGATTTTCAGTAACATTTTGACCTGAGATTTCGCCAGGCACTGCTGGATGGTTGAACTGATTGGCTCTAGTAGCTTGCTTCTCATTTCTCTCAGTTTCTATCACAGAGTCATACCCATATGGCAATTTGACACCTCCATATTTCCCAAAAACAACCATTTCAGACTTGCACTCCATCTCTGATATATTACTTTCTCTGAGTTCCCATTCCATTCCATTTCCCGCATTATCAGCTGTCCCCACAAAATTCTTATTAGACTTAGTACCTTCCTGATTTGCTCCTTTCTGTTTCTTACAAGTTATCTGTTCCTCATTAGTAATGGCTTCAGAGGTGTGCTCCTCGTCCACCTTCTCCTTTTCTAATGATGCAGCATCTTCAAGTAAAAAATCCATTGATAGGTCATAAACCCCAAAGTCCCCTGAAATTTCTCCTTCTTCAATCTCTTCATCCGCGGTTTCACAAAGGGGAGAATTTATCGCACCACAATTAGATATCGATTTCTCCAATTCCATCGCGTGCATTTCGTGCCCTACTTCTTCCAACACATCTCTCTCCACAAATAAACTTCCTTCTTCATTACTCTCATCCTGTTTTTGAGATTCAGCAATCATATCAATATCGAAAGACAAAGCTTCAGTTACCTTACGATTGCAGTATTCCTGGTCTACTACTACTTGTCCCACATTTCCTAACTCCTCCATACAAATTTCTTGGAGGCTAATTTGACTTTCTTGGTTATCTGTCAAAGAGACAACGTTACCACTTGAATTCTTCTCTTCCAATGTGTTCACAAGTGCAATAATATTTTCCTGAATGAGTTCCTCAGTTATCCTCCCTACATTGTCCAACTCATCCGTTT
This sequence comes from Euryodendron excelsum, assembly GCA_033060915.1. Classification (NCBI taxonomy): domain Eukaryota; kingdom Viridiplantae; phylum Streptophyta; class Magnoliopsida; order Ericales; family Pentaphylacaceae; genus Euryodendron; species Euryodendron excelsum. Next base: position 10,914,321 of record CM065381.1, on the reverse strand, counting down.
CCATTCTATCCTCGTTAACACATTCATTGGTACCAAAAACTGTCGAATTCGGACCATCTCTCTGAATTGACAAGATCTCAGACTCCACAGTGCTAGGACCAACTGGTTCACCACAAACTTCTCCTTCAGTCGCTTGCCCCAATTCGTTCTCACCAGTGCCTGCATATACAAGAATATAAGAACACAAAAACAAAATTTAACCAAAAATTAGCCTACTCCAGGACTCCATTAGTTCAAAAATAGGGTTAACATAGGGTTTAATGCTTCTTTTTTTTTCCTTTCTGTTTCTAGGATTTTCTAAGCAACCAAATGGAGAATCCGAAAAGTAAAATCAATGCATACCTCGTTTTTGCTCCTCTGGAACAAGTTGATGAGACTGAAAACATTGAGACTTGCCATTACAATGAGATAGAATTCGAACTAGCGTGCAAAAAGTCTCACTCTTGAGATGTCTTCTGCGATGTGGAGGAAAAGGAAAGAGAGAAACTGAGGGGTTTAGGGTTTCAAATTGTGACTGCTCCATCAATGGTCTTCAAGATCACCTTCGAATTTGAGTCCATTTATATCAGCAACCGGAATCAAACCGTGACGTCATACATATAATTTATAATAAATAACAAATAAAAATATGTACTAAAATTTTAAAAAAATTTGCCTAAAAACCTAAATTTCTTAGATATGTTTTCCCGTATCTTCCTATATTTCTGAAGTCACAAAATAAAGGGACACAAATTATAGAGTTTCAAAAAGGATCACATACTGCCAAAAACAAAAAAAAGGATCACATACAGTATATCATAACCACTCCACCAACAAAAGGGGAACAAATACAAAGAAGAGACAGATACACTTTATGCCGATTCCTTCAAAGCCCTTTTTTTTCCCTTTGTTTATTCATGATTACAGAAACAAACAAAACAAAAAAAATTGCAGTGTCTAAAAACTGCCCCTGCATTATCTAATGAATAATAATTGCTCTGTATATAAAGTTCAAATTTGAAGTGAAGATATGCACTGTCTATAAATTCAGAAATTACAGAACATAAGAAATTAAATGAATACAGAATCAAAACAAAACAAAACAAAAAAAAGAACAGAAAAGCTATGCATATATACATCAGCAATAAAGCAAAACCCACAAAACCCCAAATCATACAACTTACTGATCTGGTCCAAAATCCACCAAATTAACCATCTCCGTGATCCCAACAATCAAAACATCTACGCAGAAAGTATAAAAAAACTATGAATTAAAGGTTTCGAATCCACCTACAAACAGGCACCGAAAAAGGACCCTAAAAGTAGCTGAGGCTGATTGATTCCATACATTGTAACAGAAAAGCTATGCATATATACATATACATACATACATACGATGAAGCAAATATGGCTATACACCTAAAAATTTGGAGTGAAAGATAATGAGGAGTACCTATTGCTGAGTGATTCTAGGTCTTGTAGAGAACGAAAGGGAGGGAGAGAGAGATGGAGCCTGGAGGGCCTCAGTGCTGCTGCTGCTGCCGTGAGAGTGAGAACCTGAGATTGCGGGGTGAAATTGGAAGAGAGCGTCCTAATTTTTCGCCCTTTCTGTCACACTCCTTAATATATAGGACAACCCCGTCTGAATCCGGGCTTGGCCCGGCCCATATCCACCCGTCCAAATGGGGCAAACACACTTTACCCCCTGGTCCTCTGAGCCAAAATAAGATAACACTATAATTAAAAGTGAACACTCTCTAGGGTTGGATGGTTTTTATTTTCGCTAAGTTAAAAAATGGGAGGAGTGGCCAGCTTAGAAACCCTCCTCCTCAGCACGTAATCATAATAGTTTTCACTCTCTGTGAGTTGAATTTAATTGTAAAATAAGTAAAAAATTTTAGATTTAACTTCTATTATGTGACAAAGATATTTTTATGCCTTATTTTTCTAAAATGAAATATCAAAAAATGTCTATGCCTTTTTATATCAAAATAAAGGGTTGTCATTCACATGAATATTTTTGTTATTTTATCAAATCTATCATGATTTTACCAACTTTATAAATAAAAAAATACTAAAAATAATTATGACTATCTATCACTCATCGGCTAATGACTTCTACATCGGCAAGACCTCACTTGTTGTAGTAATATCCAACTAATATGATGGTCATTAACTGATAAATAATGAACAGTCCTAATTGTTCTTAGCACACTCCTTATAAATAAGTCCATATTGTACAGGATTTGTATGTTTACTCTAGAATAACAAGGTCACATGATTTCAAATCACCGGTACAATGTAATTATTCTTATAATATTATTTATTAAACCCAAACAATTTGGGGCAAAATCGGGTCGGTCAACACTAAGGTCCGTACCGACTCCCGACCTGAGAAAAAACCCAAAACCCTCGTCCATGGTTCATACAATTCTGGTTCGCCAGAGATTCAGCGCGACTGGTTTTGCGAGTTTGTTCTCACAACACCAGGGAGAGGGAGGGGGAGAGAGGGAGGGAGGGAGGGATCAAATCAGAAGAACAAAAATGGTGGTAAGGCTAAGATTATCGAGGTTCGGATGCAAGAACAAGCCGTTCTATCGAGTTATGGCCGCCAATAGCAGATCCCCCAGAGACGGCAAACATTTGGAAGTCTTGGGTTATTACAATCCACTTCCAGGTACTTTATTTTACTCTTCATCTAATCTTTGTTTGGTTCCTGAGGAAAATGGAAATAGAAAAAGAAAACCCCTCTCTCTGCGCAGATTGGTAGAGAGATTTGGTCACTTTTGCTCCATCGTTTCTCGTTTGATCTGGGTATTAAACATTCTAAAGAATGAGATTCTGAAAACTTCCCCCTTGCTTTGATTTTCTTGGTTGCGAAAAAGCTTTGGGAAAGGAAGGAAATGAAAATCTGGAAAATCAATATACTTTTTCTTGTTATTTCATCGATTTTTTCGGCAACTAATAGGGTATTTGTTTTGATTTTTTCATATTACTCATTTTTTTCGCTGTGTTTGATTTATGCAGGCCAAGATGGAGGTAAACGAATGGGTCTTAATTTTGACAGAGTGAAGTAAGTGGTTTTCAAAGTTCGCTTCTTTTTTGTTTTTCCCTCACAAATTCAGTCTTCCTCCAAGTTCATGAATACTATTGAAATGTAGCTTTTTCGAAATATTTGTTTCGAAGATCGTAGAACTGGCAGCCCTTTGTTGAGTGTGAAATGATCAATAATTGGCCACTGGGATACATTGGCCTGTCCTTGGTGGAAATCCAGGTGCTTTTTTTATTTTTTATATCCCATAGTTGGTTGGATAGGTAGTGGTAGGCCATTGGAAGAGGGAATTCCTCTTCCTTGTGAGTAGAATCACCTTGATCCAATCTTTTGTGAGCTATTTGCTTATACATTATAGATTTCGAGTCTTAGGTATACATCACCAACACTGAATAATTTTGTAGACCTTCTTGGGGATCTTTAGCTTATTTCAAATTCCAGTGAATCAGAACTTCTTCCTAACTTCTAAGAGTACCCCAGGATGTCTACCTGTCTTCTTTTTTTGTGAATCCTGTAGTATGACTTGTAGCCTTAGCCACTTCAACTACAACAAACAGACAATCAAACAAAAAAGGTAAAATTTAGCCTCGTGGTTTCTTCTTTTCTATATCCTTTTCTGAAAATACATTTTCAATTGCTTATCAAGTGTCAGATATTGCTTCTTTTGCCAAGCCTTTTGTCCTTCAAAGTGCTTCCTGAATTGAAAGGCTTGCTTTGTCCAATTGCTAATAACATGATCAGTGCAGAAGATGTGAATCAAAAGTAAGCTAAAGCTCCCTCTTCCTAGCTAGACATCGTCTTCACTTTCCTGCATGTTATGTGAGTTTTTACCATAGTGGTGCCTAACAGTTCATAGGAACTAGTTTGTAGAGAGTTAAGTGTTTCATAGGAGACTTGTATGCCTTTTCCAGCGAATTTGGTCTCTTGGATATGATGCAGGGATGAAACACCTTGAATTTGGATGGTACTGAACTCTAAACAGGTGGAAATGCTGTGGTTTATGACCCTCCCTTTTCTTTCATCTTTCTCTCATCCACTTCTCATACTGGAAACTATTAATGTTTTCTGCTTTCTGTACAAAGTACAAACTATGATACCTATGCAGTTAGCTTACGTGTTGATTCAAGTGACTGTCATATAGAGATAAACCTGACTTTGGGAAATGTTCAACCATCTAGATACTGATTATTGTAGTTTGTTTCAAGTTCATCTATTAGCAAAATGACTTTTTTCACTTTCTTTGTGCTATGTTTTAAGAATCAACTTGTCACACTTTTGATAACTTATAGAAGTGAAAGAATCTATTCTCGAAGTTGGAGTTTGAAGCCTAAGTTTCAAGTATAGATTTTCAACCAAAAGCAGAGCTTTTTAATTACTTAAAAGAGTTGCTTATTTCCCTTCACATTTTTTTAGTGGAACCTAATGCTCATACAGTAAGATTATATGAACTGTTCTGTATACATCCATAAGAATTTTAATGGCCTTGTATATGTAATTACAAGTGTCACATCATATTATGTTTCAGGAAAAATAATTTACAAATACAAAACTTCCTGTGAATTGTATCAGGTTTTCTGAATAACTGTTGCAAAAAATTGTACTGAAAAGTTCCAATTAAATGGGAGAAAGATTCCTCTGTTTTAGTGCTCCATGATGTTTCATTTTTTTCTGCAGGTATTGGCTGTCAGTTGGTGCCCAGCCTTCGGAACCTGTCCAACGCCTTCTGTTTAGATCAGGGTTGCTACCCCCGCCACCAATGGTGGCTATGGGACGCAAAGGTGGGCCAAGAGACACCTGTCCAATTGATCCTATGACCGGGCGCTATTTGACACCAGATAAGCCAGCAAATGCTAACCGACCAAAGGACTCTGAAGGTGATGGAGATGGTGATGGAGACAGTGGAGCAGCACCATGATGAAGATGGTGCACAACTCCATGAAACTCTCTGTAACTTCAGCTTCTAAGATCTTAATATTGTTTTTGAATTGTTCTTCTCAGATTATGGAAGAGTGGTTTCATATTGCTTTGCTTTGCTTATGAAATAATTTAACAGCCTGTTTGGAATTTGTGGAAGGGATGGGAAGGAAAATGAAGGTAAGAAGAAATGGTAGGAGAAGTGTTTTCTCTTCCCCTATTTGATTTTGTAAGGAAAAGGATAGGGAAAGTGGAAGGAAAATCCTTTCTCTTGTTTGAAATTCAATGGAAAGAGGAAAAAGAGAGGAAATGAAGTTTTAGCCACCTGTTTCCCCCAGTTTTTAAACTCAATACTTAGTTGCGAATTGCAACTGTAGTCCAGGCCCCGACTTAGTAGTTAGTACCAACTGAAAAGACCTGCAAAACTGTGATAACAAGCTATCCCTGGGTACATCAATCAGAGCACTGGAGTTGACTTGCTTTTCCCTCGCTTTCTTTTCTCCTACTTTCTCTTGCGTTTTTCTCTTGCGAAGAGTCAAACAAGAAGAAGGGAGGGAAAGAAAATAAAATAATTATTTTTCCTTCCTTTCTAATTTCTTTCCCAAGCAATATGGATAATTACCTTTTGAGTGATAGAGCAGTCTGTGTAGAGAACCTTTGTATTGCATAATTGCATATTGGTTGTGAAAACATCTTGTTGACCAAGAAAAGTCTAGTGGTCAAGTAGTAATGAGTATTCGTTGATAATTTTTATCAAATTGTGACACGTGTGTAAATATGTCAGCAACTTGAGTTAGTAAAGAGATTTTTAAGAAAAAATATTTCATAGGCAAAAGATAGAATATTTTTTTAAAAATCTCTCTACTATCTTACTAATTCATATTGCTGATGTATTTACACGTCATGTGGCATTTTATAGGGATTACCATTAAATGCTCAGTACTACCTGACTAGTAGACTATTTTTGTTGTTGCCACATGTATTTAGCCACCAACTACCACTCTAATATGTTATTGGACATTGGACTGCTGATTGGCAAGCCTAAATTTGAGAGATTTCATTTCAGGCAGACAGCCATATAATGAGGGAATTGCAGGATTTCAAGGAAATGGTTTCTATCCTTTTCAGTTTCCTTGCCATGATGACTTTTTTAGGAAAATCAGTTTTTTGTTAGAAATCTTCCAGCATTCATAGAAAGAGACGATTATTCCAGAGTCCTGCCTTTAGGGAAAAGGAGAAAAGGACTTTGGAATTCCTTGAATTAAAGCTGAGATTCCAGGAGCATTGAGTGTTTGTCACCTGCCAAATATTAGCCAACAGGGTAATCAAAATTTACCAAAAGCTAAACTAGGTAACAACATTTCTTTGCCTAGCTGTCATTTTGAACTTTGTCCATGAATTTTCAAACTGTATTTAATTAAAAGATATAATGAAAGAAAATAACATTAATCTTGGGCTTATAAAAAATAAAAAAAAGCATGAATAAGCCAAAAATAGACTAAAACATATCATTGCATGCTGACAAAAATTTAATGCCTTCATCGCACATTATTTTTTTAATTTCCATAATGCAATATAATCCATAAAATCTTACAAAATATTAGATCATGATGATGCCATAACTATAAACACCCATATATACCGCTAAACCATATATATTATTTTTCTTTGCTCAATTAGGAAATATAGTGTAAAAAAGCAAGTAGTTTAAGTGTAATTAGAGAAAAATACCATATATAAATTCAAGAAAAAAAAATTGCATTTTTCTTATTGCTAAAAATTCAACTAATTCTCGACGCTATATAAATTTGTTATTATTATTAAACTAAAAGGAATGCACCTATAACTGAGTAGCAACCAGTATTATGCCGACAAATAGATATATTATGAAACTAATAGTTAACAAAAATTGAACTGTACTTCGTTAAAAGTTTATCATAAAGAAAAATGGTAAGTATTATACTTGAGATTACAAAAATTAAAACTAAAAGAAATAGGCCAAAAATAGACGTAAATATATCATTACATGCCGACAAAAATTCAATGCGTTCATCATGATACAACTGTTGAATTCAGTAATTTAATTTATAAAATCTTTAAAAATATTAGAGCACGACGTGTTTGTATATATAAATATTTCTCTATGGTGGCGTATGTTTTAGTTGTTTAATTAGGTAATAGAGAGGGAAAAAGCAAGTCATTTAAGTGTAATTAGAGTAAGATACCATATACAAATTTAAGCTACCAAACACGGCATAAGACAGCCCCTATAAATTTAAGAGCCTCAGGTGATTAGTTTGACGGAAAGAAAACAGAGAGAAGATATATTAGTTGGAGTTGAGTTCCTCTGTACTTGCTCTGTTTTTCTCCTACAGCTCTCCGCTGTTCTAGGGTTCTTATTTTCTCTCTAGAGGGTTTATCAGGTTTACCATTGCTCAATTTGCATTCTCCAATGAGTACTAACAAGGATAACTTCAACATGGCCGATCTGGGTTCCGCTCTCCCCGACCCTCCTGCTGGTAAAGCCCGCAAACACACCATTCTAACATATACATTCATACACATACACATTCACGTACATATATATATGTGTGTGTGTGTGATGTTTATTTATGGATTCACATGCTTATGATTTTGATTTTTGTTGTATTTGTGTAGCTTTGAGTGCTGTAGATATCAAGGTGATTACTTTAATGTTTGTGTATCAATTGATTTTTAGTAGTACGGTAGTGCTGGTTTTGTTTGTTCAAATCTGGGTTTGATTTGGGTCGATAAATAGTGGGTTATGGGTTTGTGCAGAGCAAGCTTAAGGAACTTAATGAGGAATACCCCAATGTGCTCGAAAAATTATCGCGAAAAGCGAGGAAGCGAGTCTATGCTCTCAGGGAGATTCAGGCATGTTTTTTTTTTAATTTAAACTACTGCCTATACATTTTATACACTAGTTATATACATGTCGTTGAGTATATTCTTGTTTATTTGTTGCATTTTGTGGGCATCAGTAAAGAGCTATATATATATATATATATGTTGAATCTAGTTCACTTACTCTTCCAAGTGCTGTTGTTTCCTTTGAATTGGCTTTGTAATTGTGAAATGTGAATAGCTAGCACATTCTGCAGTTTGTTCAGGGGTCAGGGCAAGTAGAACATTGATGAGAGTTAAGTGGGTTGGTTTGTGTGCCTTTTCCCTTTTGCAATGCATGATATGAAGGTGATTTCATTGTTATATTCGTTGGAGCCTTAATATACTCTGCTGTTTTTTCAGGTGTTGAAGTTGATGTACTGGATGTTTGCCTGTGTTTTTCTTATTTTATTATTTCATCTCTTTAAATGTGTCTTCTTGTTATGCGTCATAGAGTGTTATGACGTGCTCTTTAATTGATCAATGTTGATTGTGATAAGTTGGTGTTCATCTGCATGTTTTTTTCCTTTTCTATCATATTGCTTCAAATATATCTTCTTGTTAGGTAAATTATAGCATTGGTTATAACGTGTTTTCCATTGAATTATGTTTGGTTGAAAACAGTTGAAAACGGCCATTTCTAAAACATAGAACCCTATTTTTAGAGGTGGCAAAACTTTGTGCTTTCTTGAAATTGGTTTTGGTTACAGAAATAGAAATAGTTTATAGATGGTTTTATTTGAGACTGGTTTTTGCTTGAGACATGATTGACAAAAAGTAGAGTGGCATAGCAGTTGTCCTATTGTGCTTTAATAACACAAGGACGGATGTTTTACATGCAGTCTAAGATGGCATTTAACAATTAGTCATTAAAATAAATACTGCCCTAAGTGCCCTTTTATGGATTTTGATGATCTTGAGCCAGCAACGGCATTACATTGACATTAACAAATTATTAATGCAGGCAGCCCAAATCAGACTACATAGATAAAGCTTTGTGTAACATTCATGTTAGGTGTATATGCATTTGACACTAACTCTTTTTGTTTGTTGGTTGACTGTTTCACATGGTCTCTTTCCTTTGATTGAATTGTCATACGGGATCTTACTACTCAAATTGCTCAGTTGTTAGGTTTAGTTTCTACGGCTTTTGCATTGATGATTTTCTCTCCTAGAGCCAAGGGTATCTGAAAATTCCAAGTGTAAGCTTGGAAGAAACCATGTTATTCTATATTTTATATATGTGTGGGTGGGATTATGACACAAGAAATTATTATGTGATTGACTTAAACATCATTGAATCTTGTTAAATTCCCATATTCTTAGCAATTATTGAAGTCAATTTAAGGATTCAACATTTGGTTTGTAGCTTCCATCAAGATGTAATAAAGTAGGATTTTATGAATCTTAGTTTAAATAGAGATCATTTGTAGTATGTTGTTCTAAATTTGGTTTTATTCCTACTAAATTAGAAATGGGTTCCATTCGTCCACATGCTTGTCCATTATTCTTATTCGTTTTTGTGTTTCTTTCAATTATTCTTTGCCCCTTAGCTAAATGCTTTGGAATTTTGACTCCAATGCTTTTTGAACCTTCTTCCTTAATTTACAGAGCCAGCACAATGATTTGGAGTCAAAATTCTTCGAGGAGAGAGCAGCACTTGAAGCTAAGTATCAGAAGCTGTATCAACCTCTATATACTAAGGTATCTTCTGTGTATGCTTCCTTGACCCCCACCCAGAGACCCTTTGCTATTTGTGCCCCAACCACCGTAAAGTGCTGTGAAAATTATCTCAAGGTGTGATTCTGAGAAAAGTAGCTCGTACCACTTGATGTGGGTTGAACACTTCTTGGCATGAGGCAGAAAATTCTTGAAGGCCACATTTACTTGCCTTGGACACCAACAGCTGTACAAAATCTTTTTCATGTAGGAAGTCTGTTTGCTTGAATGGCAGGCCTCTCATGAATCTTGTGCCTGGAATTATAATCACCTAGGTGTATGAGGTGATTGTCTTTTGTTTTACCTAAATGAGGACTTGCTGGTGCCCAATGGCTGTGCATGGCAATTTTGTGCCCATGGTCTCTCTCTCTCTCTCTCTCTCTCTCTCTCTCTCTCTCTCTCTCTCTCTCTTTTCCAACTTGTTGATTTTTTCAAACACTTGCAGCGTTATGAGATTGTAAATGGTATTGTTGAAGTTGAAGAAGTAAATGAAACAGCAACGGGCCAAGAGGTGGATGAAGCGGAAGAAGGTACTCCTTAGTCAAGTACTTGGCTGTTTGTTTGCAATTTTCTGGAGGTTAATATATTTTTACATGTTTATGCAGAGAAGGGTATACCTGAGTTCTGGTTTACTGCAATGAAGACTAATGAACTCCTTGCTGAGGAGGTTAGTTGATTTAGGATGCTATTTTCTTGAATTTGATGATTTTGCATGAATTGCAGGTCTAATTACAGTTTCATTTTTTTCCCGGAATCAGATCTCTGGGAAAGATGAAGAGGCTCTTAAATATCTCAAAGATATCAAGTGCTGCAGGATAGATAATCCCAAGGGCTTCAAGCTTGAATTTTACTTTGACATCAATCCTTATTTTAAGAACTCTGTTCTTACTAAAACATATCACATGATTGTCGAAGCTGAACCTATTCTAGAGAGAGCGATTGGGTAACCTTGTTTCCAATTCTAATTAATTTGTTTCTCATCTTCTACATTTGAGTGGTTTGTGAATAGATATTCTCAATCTCCATTATAACTGTGTTGTTTGTACGTTATAGGACGGAGATTGAATGGTATCCTGGGAAATGCTTAACAAAGAAGCTCCTTGAAAAAAGGCCTACTGAGGAATCAAAGAATGCCAAGCCAGTCACTAAAACTGAAAGTTGTGAAAGTTTTTTCAACTTCTTTGATCCTCCTGTAGTCCCAGAGGAGGGTGAACATCTGGCCAAAGATGCTGTAAATTCATCATCTTTGCTTTCTGAAAACTGATTGACTCAACATTTTGTTCTGTATTGCATTATGTTCTGTTTTCATTTTTCTGAACAGGCTGAAGAGCTACAAGAAGTAATGGAACAAGATTATGACATTGGGTGAGATAATTTTTGTAATTCTTTAGTCAAATACAGATTAAATTTGCAAGCATTTGATAATGCTTTAGTATTATTTTAGTATTGTTTGTACTAAAATGTTGAGTGGAACAATGCTCCCACATTCTGTGGTGTTCTCATACACTTTTGCTTACGCTTGGCTGGGAATGATTGAATGATCTCCAAAGCTTCAGAGCTTTCGAGCTTCATTGTTTATATCCTGTCTCATTTGGATGTTTTTTATGCTCTTTGTAGGGCAACCATCCGAGACAAAATTGTTCCCCATGCTGTGTCATGGTTTACAGGGGAAGCTGTTCATAATGACTTTGAAGATGTAGATGATGATGATGATGATGATGATTATGATGAAGAGACTGATGAAGATGAAGAGGAGGAGGAGGAGGATGATGACGATGACAAAGATGAAGATGAAAGCAAAACTAGGAAGAAGGTAATACGAGCAAATTTTGGGTTAGTTTTTATTTTCATTTGTTTTCCATAGTTTATTTGAAATTGGTAAAGCGTTGTAATTGTTTTTTGTCTATTGGGTTTGAAATTATGCTGCAGTCATCAGCAGAGCACAAGGTGTGACATTTCGAGAATTCCATTGCCCTCTCTCTCTCATCAAGTTTCTTGCATTTCCTAGTCAGTGATTGCTGCTGTAAGTTGCAGAAGAGTGGAAGAGCAGAGGTTGGAGATGGTCGGCAGAGTGAACAGCCTCCGGAATTCAAGCAGCAGTAGCACTTAATTTGAAGCTGTGTTTACCAGATTAAGATTGGAATATGAAGATGGGGAGGGTAGTGATTAGTTTATAGTGTTTTCTTCTGTTATCACATATATTTAATATCATTGGTTATTTGGGATTCAATTTTTGGGTTTGAGAGGAATTTTGTTAGATGGTCGAAAGTACTCTGCAATTTGTCGATGCGTGCTGGATTTGGTTGCAAAATCTAAACCTATATATATATACCTCAATTTCTTGTTAGGGCTGTCTTGCTCTGTTTCATGGTTTTTTGAGTCCATTTGGTTGTAAGTTCTGTTTTTAAAGTGATTGGTGGAATGTGAATTCAATATACATTATGAAAGCTTTAGTAGGACTTAGTGTTTACAAGTGAGCCCTTGGATGAACCGTAAACTTGAATATTTTGAATTTGATGCGGCTTTTTTAATAACTTACGATTTTTCAAATTGTGTTTAATTTCTCGCTAAAAAAAAAATAATTTTTTAGAACTAGCCTAAGTTTGAAAAAGTCATTTAAAAAATTAATTTTCAAAACTATTTAACCTTATGGCTTATAACTTTTATAAGGTGCAATCTAAACACTCCTGTATGTATCTAGCGTTTACCCAACTCAATGAGAGATCGGATCGGTAAGTTTCTTGGTAAAAAAAAAACAAAAAAAATTCCAAACACTATTTTGTCTTTCTTCTTTTTCCTCTAGAGGTCAGGAGTCTTTTTGGTAATTAAAAACTTAAGTTACACTAATGTAATTCTTCTAACAAGGTGGACAAACTGACAAATTAGGAGCAAATTTGTTAAAGTCCCAACACAAATAGTTAAGTTTTGGAATTCTTGTTTGGACCTTGGTGCCACGTATATTGTTAATTTGTTATCATATTAAATACAAAATAACGCATATTCCACGTAAGAACTTTTGTAATTAAGTAAATAAAAAAAAAGACTATTGGAATTATTATGTTTATTTTTATTTATTTTAACAAATTTAGGTATTTTTGGAATATTTTATGCATAAAAAATTTAAAAATTATTCAATAAAATTTAAACATATAATAATACATACATGTACATCTCTCTAAAGATGTTCCCACTCTCAAAATATTTTTACAAATAACGCTCATGTTCCCACTTAATTAGACAAATATCTAAATACGCATATGTTTGCACTTTTAAAATATTTTTAGGTAATATTTATATGAGTGACACTCACACCTTTCACTTGACTAATTGGTTGTTTAGTTAAAAACTATATTGATCCAATGGCGTACCCAGAAATTTTTTTCAATGGAGGCGAAAAATACTCTTGAATAATTGTTTTGTTAATAAGATGATAAATTTTAAGAAATGAAAAGATAATATAATCTTCAAAATTCTACACATCAGTAACAAATGTTTCTTAAATAAAACAGTGTTCATATTAATATGCAAAACTATAATAATCCCTTTCGTTGTTTCATGTTTTAAGGCCTTTGCAAAATAACATTATTGTTTATGGTGTTAAATATGTCTCTTTCAATATATATCATCAAATAATCATTCATCTACTCATCTGCCAGGCAATTACGGAGTGAAGTCTTGATAATATTTATAACAACAAAAACTCTCTCAATAAATGCAATTGCAACCGGTAAAATTAGTGCCAACTTCACAAGCAATAAACCAATGGATAGACTGTTTCTTTCTTCATTTCAACTAATTTTTGCGCAAGGCCACTAATCCTTATCACTTCAGAAAATTGATCATTAGAGCTTACATCTAAAAAGTAGGTCTCAAGTTGATTATCAAGCATCATAAGCTGCATTGGAAAATCAGAAGGATAAAACTCGGCAAATCAAAACAACTTTCTCTTGTCAAAAGAAGAAAATATAGAGCTTGGATCAAGAGATGCCCTGCACAACAACAACTCTGTACTCACCTCATTAAAACGGTTATTCAACTCTTGAAATTGCATATCTTCCACCATATAAAACAGTTTAACACAATAATGGTGAAGATGTGTGGTTTCTTGAGCATTGCGACGTGATTTTCCTCGAACTACAAATAAGTCATCCATGTTTGGGATGATTATCTCATGTTTATCACAAAGCAAAGATACTTCGTTCACCAAAGATTTTCATCCCTTATCTCTCAATTTCTGTAGATGTTCCTTGGTTATGTTGACAAGCCTCATAGCATTTACAATATCTTGATCTTTCTTTTGTAATGCTTGTGACAACTCATTTGAAATTCCCAAGACCGTCTTCATTAGGTATAATTGGAATGCAAATTCAAAAGATTGGATGGCATCCATTAGATCACTTGCTTCAGCTCTTTGCTCTAAAAGCGTGTCATCTTTTTCAACAACCTCAATAACATCAATCACGGAGGAGAATAACAAAATTATACTAAAAAATGTAGTATAATGCGAACTCCAACGTGTGTCTCCTGCTCTTTTCAATATTGCTTCTTAATTCAAACCTCGCCCAATTATAATTTCATCACTATAAAAATTTTTAATAACATTGTCAAACAGTCTCTCTCGAAGAATGTTTTTACGTTTACATGAGGCTCCTACATTATTTGACAAACTTATAACTAAGTTAAAGAATAAACCAATCTTCTTGTGTTTTTTAGCAATTGCTACAAGTGTCAATTGAAGTTGATGAGCAAAACAATAGACATAAAAAGTAGATTTATTCTCTAACATAATCAAACTTTTTAGACCATTGAACTCACCTTGCATATTGCTAGCTCCATCATAACCTTGACCGCGCAAACTTGACATACTTAATCCATGTTTGGCGAAAATAGACTCAATAGATGTCTTAAGTGACAAAGAAATAGTATCACGAACATGTACAATACCAAGAAATCGTTCAATGATGCACCTTTTCTTGTCCATGTAACGTAAAATGATTGTCATTTGTTCTTTTACTGATATGTCACGAGACTCATCAACTAAGATAGAGAATAGCTTATCTCCAGCATCTAGTAGGATAGTATTTGTAGTCTCAACTACCATTGCATTCACAATATCTTTTGAATTTTGGGTGCTATCGTTTTGAGATTTTCAGAAGTACTTTTTACTACAACTTTCTTAATGTCCTCATTGTGATTAGCAACAAAGTGGAGAAGCTCAAGAAAGTTTCCTTGATTTATAGATTCCTCAAATTCATCATGAACATGGAAAGCCAATCCTTGACGTAAAAGAAACCTAATACAATCAATTGATGCAGTCAAACGAGTACAATAATCAACTCGAACTTGAACAAATTGAGTAGATAAACACACTTTAATGTGTTGGCTTGGTTTCATTAGATATTCATAAGCCCTCAAATATTTATTGTGTGTGCTATTATGATTTCCAACATGTGTATCTAGCCTCTTTTTCCTTTTCTAATCTGTAAACCCATCACCAACAAATGCATCACCACTCCCTTGGTCACCATGTTGAAGCTTAAAAAGATAACAACATAGACAATATGCAGCATCTTTTGTTTTGCTGTACTCCAACCAAATACTATAATCATCGAACCATGTGGGGATGAATCTATATTGTTCTGTCCCAAAATTTGTCCAAGGAAAATACTGATCTCGAGATTGATAAAGGCCTTTTTGCTAGTATGATTTTCGAACTATCTCTCTATCATTAGCATCATAAGCATAAATGATTTTCCTTAACCCAGGGTCTGCTTCAAGATCATTAACAATGAGCTTCATATGGGGTAGACTACTTGAAGAAGCTTGTTTATTAATAAACCATTGACTATTTTGGACATTTGATTCTTCCAATGTTCTTTTCTTAAAGTATCTTTCCATAACTGTATCAAAATAAATTAATAATAAAAAACTTAAACAGTGCAAATGCATCACTAATTCAGCAATTTCTACACATTTAAATATATAACAAATGTGCACCTGTACAAATGTATCGTGCGCCTATGCCAATGTATCACTAATTTAATAAATTCTACACGTTCAAATATATAATAAATGTGCACCTGTACAAATGTATCGTGCGCCTATGCTAATGTATCACTAATTCAACAAATTCTACACATTCAAATATATAATAAATGTGCGCTTGTGCAAATGTATAATAATAATTAAACTCAATTCAAATGAGTTTTTCAGCAAATTTATCTTTTTAATCTTTTCTTTACTATCAAGAGTTGATTCTTAAATTCCATTCCAAGTGGGGTAATAGGTCAGTACATATAATTATCAAATTAAATAAAGAACTATTGGAGAACAAGGGTGTAAAAACAAAATTAGAATCTAATTATCAGATTTATCAGATATAATTTCAGCAAATTTTAATTATCAAATATTAGCAAATTTATCAAAAAAAATTCAACAGATTTATTAGATTTATCTTAATGACATTAATTTAGCAAAAACAAAATCAGAATCTAATTTACAGTTTTAATTGAAGAAAAGTTATTTGGTGTTCAATATGATCTGAACAATCAATTGATTCAAGTTCAACTAGATCTAAACAAATAATCAATTATTTTGTGTTCAATTTGACGCCCACAGGCACTCCATGCCCCCACCCATCTAAACAAATAATCAATTATTTTGTGTTCAATTTGACGCCCACAGGCACTCCATGCCCCCACCCACCCTTTCTGATAATTCAAGTTCAATTAGAAACAACCCTTCCCCAAAAGACAAAAGTTCTTTGTCATAGAGTTAAGGAATCAAACTCCTACTGCCTGGCCTAGACAATTAACTGAATAATTAACATGATAATGTTGACTCAAGGTTGATTCCCATGTTGATTTTGATAATAACTAAACCTTGTATTATTTTATTAATACATCTACTTAGTGTGCAGATTAATAAATATTATAATTTAGACTTAAAGATTTTAACTGAAAAGTCTAATATATGTAAAAGTGGATGCACAGCAAGCTAAATCAAGCAATGCACTCTAAGAGTCATGCAATGCACCAAACATTGTAAATGACACCTATTACAACTTTAAATAAATGATCTGTATTTGAAGAGATTGAGGGTGTTTAAAAAAAGATTTTATCAAGTGGGCATAGACTTAATGAGAATGACTTGATTTCAAAGAGACTGAAGATGTTCAAAAAGAGAATTCAACATAATTGTAAAATCTCTACAAAGAATCCAAGAGTAGACTTCATCTGGGATGTGAAGAGTCAATGAAGATGGTATGTATTCAAAGAAATTGAAGATGTTCAAGAGTAGACTTCATCAGGCTTACAAAAGACTCATTGAAGTGGTCCTAAAAAAGAAAAAAAGATTAGTAGTAAAAAAAAGAGCTCGACAATGAGGTATCATGAATATGAAGCTCTACATAGATGAATAAGTCATTAGCAACAGACATAGAGATCTAAAAAATGAAGAAGAAGAGCTTGACATTAATAGAAAGAAGTTATGGCAAGTTAGAAATTAAAGAAAAGATGATTATCAAAAGTTAAATTCAATCCAAATTGAATAGAAGACAACTTTGATGAATTGAAGATTTTGATCTATCATCATACCCCAAAGAGAAAACTTCTTGAAGATCTAATAGTATTGTTGAAACTGAACTTGATCAATGCAAAGATGAATAAAGATTTTTGGGTAATGTGTTGACACATGGAAACGAAGAGTCGACACATGAGGATAGAGGCCAAAGTTCGAAGACTACATGATCAAGTGTCGATATATGGAGTCGATGCGTCGACTCATGGAGACAGTGGACAACATCTAGAAAATACAAGTTGGATATGTCGACATATGAAATCAAGTGTCGACACTTGGAAAGTAACGGCTAGTTTTTCTAACGTTATAATGGACTTGATTTGTATTAAATGAGCCCCAACAACCACCAACGGACGAAATCAATACAGGAGTTTATATACAACTTTCCAACTGCATTTATAAAAAAGAGACACAAGAAAAACAACATCCACTGACTGATCAAGTTGAGAAATTCTGAAAATTCCTTTTGTCTTCATTTTGGCATTAAGTGAGCTTTTATTTTCCTATCCATTCTTCATAGACAGTTTGTATTTCATGTGTATAACTTTCATACACTTGTAAGTGAGAGTTTGAGAGTTCTCTTGTAAAAGAAAAACTCTTGTAAGTCGAAGTGGATTTTAAACAAAACCACTTGGTAGTTGGAAGAACTTGTGAAGTTCTTATGTAAAAGTGAGCTGAGCACTTGGTAAATCAGTACCTTCTTTGTAATTAGAGATTGCATAGTGGAAGGAGACTTCAAGAGGATCTTGGAGTGAGGACGTAGACCACAAGTTGTGGTTGAACCTCAATAATTCTTGGTGTGATTTCTCTTGCTCTGTTTTAATTTTCTTATTGTTTACATTGCATTACATATATCTTGATTCACTGTTCTATTGATTAAATTAGTTTTTAATTAATCTTAATTGCTATTAATATTCAAAAAACTCAATTCATCTCACTCTTGCGTTCCTTTTTAGGCTAACAAATAATACCATAGCCCTTGCTTTCTAATTTCTAAACAAAAGTTTATTACTCTACTAGAATAAAAGGGGACCCAAATTATTCAACTGATTGTTAAGGGATACCCAAATTCAAAGCATCAGCCATTCAACCTCATAACTCAATAAAAGAGGAGAAAAGTACAAGAACATGAATCTATCAGTTTTACAAGATTTCACCAGTTTATACACATACCAGTCGCAAGCTTGCAGATCGGCAGATGCCCACGCCGTTGCCTTTGCCTACAGATTAGAGAGAGAGAGAGTCGCCTTTGGTTGAATCGAGAGAGAGAGAGAGAGTTGAATTGACAGAAACTAAAAAATGATGATATTATTTGGGTTGAGTCGAGTAGAGTCGGGTATTGAGTCAGAGTAAATCCGTATATAATTGGATTGGGTAATTGAGTCAGGTCAATTTTTTTATTTTATTTTTAAAATTACTGTGGCAGCGGCCCCTACCCCTCAAGCCTTTAATGGGTCCGCTACTGTATTGATGGATTTCACCTTGTTTTATTAAAGTCAAAGTCTGAATTCAGCACCCAAAAAAAAAAAAAAAAAGGTGAAAGTCTCAATTCAGCAATCATTCCATACAGAAAAATTTATATATAATTTTTGCATTAATTATAATAAAAACTCTTTTGTTTTGTATATTCCTATATTTTCTAATTTTCTTTTCGTGGCAATGTGTTTTAAAAAGTGTGTATTAATTTCAATTAGGAGGGAAAAACCGTAAACCCTAAAAAAGCAGGGTAGTAACCCCTCTCTCTCTACGACAAACCTATAAATTTCCAAAACGTCGCTGTGAATATATATATGTATATGTGATATATATATATATATATATATGTGTGTACACATATTGTTCCTTCGATTTGAAACATTTCTCCTGCAACGATTTCGGAGAGGCTTTTGTGGGGTGTGGACTGTGGGAAGAGTTTGAACCTTTTCAGTTTTCAGAGTCCAATGGCGAGGCTTCTTCGAAACGGTTCCTCTCTCCAACGCTCTCTATTCGGCCCTCAGGTAATCCTTCTTGGTACCTTTTCGCATTTCATGGTTAAGTTAACATTTGAACAGTACTCGTGTTTTGCTTTTGAAAGCTAGAATCGATGCAATTTTTCTCATTTGAAAGCGAGGTAAGTACTTCCAAAATGCAAACAAAACGTTGCATTGGTTGTTTAAGCTCTTGTTTTTGGAACTTTGATGTTAAAAAGTAGCAGCTTTAAGTAATTTTTATAGAAGTTTTTGATGATTCTGGTTTTAAGGGTTTCACCCTGTGTAAAAGGGTAAAAGGCGTTTAAGGGTTTCACCCTGTGTCAGCAGTGAAACAATTAAATTTAGAGTGTGTTTTGCTAACTTTCATGTTTGGATGATGCATTGGATGCTTACCATGTGGTGTTAAATTTCATACAAATAGCTAAAATTTTTGAAATGCACACTTGCAAGCATGCACTTGCACATTTCTTTCATGTGTATAATGTTCATCATACCTTCATCGAGGACCTTTTTTTTTCTGTGTATTCTGAAAACATATTTTCTGTTTTTGTTCTGAAAATGAAATCACATTTGTTCTTGCAACTTTTAAGGTGAAAGATCTTATGGGCCAGTAAAAAAAAAAAACCATAAACTTGCAGCAAAAAGGAAGAAGATTTTTGATAGAGGGAACCAAAAACTTGAAGCACAGCCAAAATTGCATATTTGTGACTCCTAAGTTTGTTATGAATCTGAAGAAGGGTGTCAGAAAATGCTATTGATATTATATCTCATTTATGACTCAGTTATAACTTTTAATTTATTTTTTGGTTGGCAGGGTTGTCGAAAAGGGTTATTCGTAACATATTCCGACATATGCAATTTTTCTACTAGAGGTACTGAAAGATGTCGGACTGGATTTTGCTTGCTGCAATTAATTTGATTTTCTTAACATGCTTAAGTGGATCACATTATGAATTATGTTGCCAAGTCTTGCAGTTTACTACTGACTCTATGGCCATTCTGTTGTTATGATGCCTGTTTACAAAAGCACCTCTAGTTTTGGGTCTACTTACGTATAGGTGTCATCTGACACTTTCCTGTACCTGCCTTTAACCTGAAAGCCATATTAGTATCTGTTCTATATGTGTAGTTATTGTTTATAGTTGCACATGACAAATGCATTCTTCCTGATTTTTCTAATGTTCTGTTGCTTTTATATTGTAATCTATCAAATCTTAAGTAATAAATTCTAAAATTATGATCAAGTTAATTTTATATGACATTTTCTTATCTTGCCCTTGTTCTTGTGGGGGTCCATCTATTTTGCACAACTAAACCATCACATTGATTTGTTCACATTTTTCGTGTTCATGATTTTTATGTTTATTGCAGTCCACAAATTTTTGTGGTGCAATTCAATGTCTATGCTAAATTAATTTGCAGTTCAACTAATATTAGATGTAAGAAAAATAGAGATTATGATCAAATTGGGTAAGGATGTGCGATAAATTGACAATAAGTATTTTGGAGATGTTAGCAAGTCATTTCAAGTTTCTATAAGAAAGTATAAGAATAATTTCATTACCAGCTAACATCCTAAAATTCTATCCCTTGGCATTAGTACGAGACTATGAGCCCAAGGCATGTCAAAAGTAAGGACTATGACAAATTATGTAGCACATTTTATGAGCATTGTGGTACAGGTTATAAAAATGATTGTCTAGAACTTCCCTACATAACGGGTCGAACAATTAAGTGGTGTTATGGGAAGGTATGGGTGCTGCTAAATTGACAGTTGGGTACTGCCTTGGGGTGCTTAAATAACCAGCTGTTCCCTGCCCATATGCAGTTGTTGTGTGTGGGCTTTGATTATATTCCTCTATGCTTCTATATTAGATCATTAAAGACTTTGATGTGGTATGTGTTAGCTCACTTATGGTAGTCTTTTATTTTTTGTCAACAGTGCTGCATTATACAGACATGGGTGCACCCAGTGATTTTGGTTAATTAGTAGCGATAAATGTCCTTAGATTCCACATATTCTATGTTTTACACATTGAGTCCTTTTACTTATTACGTGTGTGCTTTTTTTGAATACCCTGTTTTCAGAGGACTATTCATGGTCTGGAGTGGGACAAATAACATGGATGCAATTTTTTCTGATTCCACATGTGCTAATAGGAGCTAATAGATTTCTTCATATGACTGTTTGAAGGTAGAAAGAAATCTAAATCAGATGGAAGTGACTCCAATGAAGAGAATTTGTCCAAAAAAGAGCTGGCCTTACAACAAGCATTGGATCAGATCACTACCTCATTTGGAAAGGGATCTATCATGTGGTTGGGTCGGTCTGTCTCTCCTAAACAACTTCCTGTGGTGTCCACAGGATCTTTTGCTTTGGATATAGCTCTGGGGACTGGTGGACTTCCAAAGGTATCTTTCAGATGTTTGCATGCTGCAAAATTTGGTTATAACACCTATCAAGATGGATTGTGTTGGATCATGCAACTGTCTGGTTGCTTAGTGTCTATTGGATTTCTGCAGGGACGTGTTGTGGAGATATATGGTCCAGAAGCTTCTGGGAAAACAACTCTTGCTCTACATATAATTGCTGGAGCACAGAAGCAAGGAGGTTACTTATAGGGATTCCTATATATAATTATTGTTTCTGTATCTGTCATAACAATTAGGATGATGGACTGGATTTGTTACTAATCTATCTACAGTGTATCTTTCTTAACTAATAAATGGTAATTGGTTATCTTTTTTAATGTGCATGGCTGGTTAGGGAGTGTGTTTGTGTAACTTTTTTTTTTATTATTTCAAAGCCGCATTCCATGTGTATGTTCTGAACAGGTAACTTTAAAGTCATCTGAGTGCTTCAAATTTACAAAATATTTTCTTACAATGCATTATGTTGCTTCGCAGAAAGAGTAGGTTACCTAGTGCCTTAAAAAAAAAAAAAAAAAACTGAAAGAGTAGGTATTTCATGTCCTGCCCAATTAATCATCAATATAGTATAAGTGGGAAGAAGTATCTAATATTATAGAAATCAATAGTATATTGTCCATGTC
The DNA here is from genome assembly GCA_033060915.1 of Euryodendron excelsum. Taxonomy (NCBI): domain Eukaryota; kingdom Viridiplantae; phylum Streptophyta; class Magnoliopsida; order Ericales; family Pentaphylacaceae; genus Euryodendron; species Euryodendron excelsum. The sequence continues at coordinate 10,892,152 of CM065381.1, read as the reverse complement.
ATTCACATATTTCTAGTTCATGATGTATAATAATGGAGGATAAATTGGAAACATGTGCAGGCTTTAATTTTGACTCTTATTCTTAAATTCATTTTCTATTGTATATCTTTTTGAGGAAATGTCTCATTTTTGGTCGATTGAATACCAGCTTCTTCTGGTTGATTAAGAGTTTTTTTCATGGGTGCAGGTTACTGTGTTTTTATTGATGCTGAACATGCTCTTGATCCAACACTTGCTGAGGCTATTGGTGTAAATACCAAAAATTTGCTTCTATCACAACCAGATTGTGGTGAACAAGCTCTCACTCTCGTGGATACCCTAATACGGAGTGGTTCAGTTGATGTTGTTGTTGTGGACAGTGTCAGTAAAGTGTTTCATAGATCAAGTTTCTTTGCACTGTGATTTAACAAGGGTGATTATGATTGGGAGTTAGTTGCAGGATGTACATGATGAGTTTCCTACAAATTCACTTGTGATAACATATTAACCCTTCCATCCCCCATGTGAATGTTGCTATCATCTCAGAACTTGTTTTTGAAAAGAATCCTTGCTGTTTTTTGCTGCACTCCCACACATGTGCAGCTTTGGCATGTGATGGTTTAAAGTCACATGGACCAGATGGTTCATATTGTCTAGTTTGAGTCAATTTTTTTTCAATGTAAATGCTTGCCCTGTTTTGAATCTTCTGATGTGTTTTTATGACTTTTGTGTTTTGATTGACAGGTTGCTGCCCTTGTGCCCAAAGGTGAACTTGATGGTGAGATGGGTGATGCACACATGGCAATGCAAGTGAGATTGATGAGCCAGGCACTCCGCAAATTGTGCCACTCTTTATCTTTATCACAGACGGTTTTGATATTTATAAATCAGGTATCAGGCTAAAAGTTAGAATTATGTTCTAGAATTATGTTCTATCATTGTCACGTGTTAATAACAAACTATGAATTTTCATGGCTTTTGTAGCACTCAGCCTTTCTTAGCCTACCCATAGAAAGTTTTGAACTTTCTGAGCTAACTTATAATCACTATATAGCCATGTCATGTTCAAGAATTATGATGGGAAATATATTGGATTTTCTATCATAGGCAAATGAATCTTCCTTTCTTTCATCCTCGTCCAAAATAAAATGGACAATTCCTGCTCTTTGTATTTTCTCTCTTAAGAAATGACGAATTTGATACTTTTATTTCATTTTTCAAAAATATTTACCCACGTAATTTCTGAACTATGCTGTCACTATATAATATGAGTTTTTTTCTTCTTATTCTTTTTGTTGGTTTACAAGCAAAAACAATAAAAACAAAAATTGTTGGGGGTTCATGATGTAGGATATTTTACTTGCACTATGAAGGCAATTAATAAACAACTATAAGATGACTGATCGAGGGTTAAAGAAAATTAATGAGAAGGAGAGAATAAGAGAAAGAAGTCTATGGAACCACACCCAGGATCTCTGGCACTCATACCTAAGGAAAGCTGTGTTACATATCATTCCTAGAGAAACAACTAGACTTATTAATCTTGGTGGCCAAGTCAGACCAAAGGACTGGGACCGTCTTTAGACCCACTAAACTTGTTAAATTTAATCCAAATTAAATGACTAAGCCCAATCTATAGCCCACAGCCGAAATTGTCAAAATTCTGTAATGACTGTATCTCATAAAATATTTAGCCTAAATTTAACAACTAAACTATTGTCATATAGTTTCAACATAAGCTCTCTTGCAGGTCTCCTAGAAATTTAGCCAAACTAACAAATATCTCCTGTCTTTAATTTCTTCTTGTTTGGGCCTGTCACAATCTGTATCAGTTTAAAGTTTTAAAATTTACTTACCAAAACAAGTATTTTGTGCCTAACTCAGATATAAGTGAAAAATGATCCAAATGCTTGAGCTATAAAACATAAATAGCTATCTTATGTCTAATAAAGCAGTTCGGTTGTTAAGCAGTTCCATTGAACTCGTGCAAGTATTTATTTCATGACCAAATTTCCTAATCTATTACATTTTAATTCAGGTAAGGTCGAAGCTATCTACCTTTGGTGGATTTGGTGGGCCCAATGAAGTTACTTGTGGTGGAAATGCTTTAAAATTCTATGCTTCCATACGTCTAAACATTAAGAGAATAGGGCTTGTCAAGAAGGGAGAAGAGGTATTATTTTTTATTGATCTGTTAATGGTATTTGCATGTAGTATCTAGAATATGGCTCCTGGAATAAATTTTTGTGTTCAATTTATTCAGGTTATGGAGACCGCCTATATATTTTTGGCTAACAACGAACCCCGTTTTATTTTGCCTTTTATTTTATTTCCTTTCGTCCTAGGACTCAAAGACTTCTCCCGTGGTTTGCTCTAAATTTTCATAATGTCATAGGTCTTAAACTTAGGTCTTGGGTATTGAAGGTGCACAACACAAGCCAAAGGAGACTAACAAGGAAGATGGTGGCCAACCATTTCAAAACAACTATTAGCATTTTGCTTGGGTTCAACTTGTTTTTTAGAAATGACTTGTTCATGAGCCTCAAACATGAAGCATGTTCTCTTAGGCACCACAACTGGACTTGTCCGTGATCTATGCAGCTATTAGACCCTTTACTATGTTTAAATTATATAAATATATATATATATATATATATTTGTTTTTTAATTCAGTGGATCTTTATTTTTTTTTTGTGTGAGCCATTTGAGTTGCGTAAAGAGGTCCAGGGGACTCGGATTGATCCCTGATTGTGGTAGGCCTCATTCACGATATATGTTTTGTTTTGCAGACTATTGGGAGTCAAGTTCTTGTAAAGATTGTGAAGAACAAGCATGCCCCTCCTTTTAAAACTGCACAATTTGAACTTGAGTTTGGCAAAGGGATATGTCGTGAGTCAGAAATCATTGAGTTGGGATACAAGCACAAGTTCATAACAAAGATTGGAGGTGCATATTACAGTTTGAATGGTCAGAGCTTTCATGGCAAGGATGCTATCAAACAATATCTTGCTCAGAACACTAATGATAGAGAGGAACTTATGATGAAGCTCAGGGAGAAGCTGCTCGATTCTAAGGCAGACAAAGAGAAGTCTGAAACGGAGGCTGTGAACAGAGACCCTGCAGAGGAGATCATTTTACCTGATTCGACTGATGAAGAATTAATATCTGCAGTTGAGGCATGAAAGCGCGAATAACCTCAAGATCTAAATGGGAAACGGGAAACCCGCCACGTGCATATCCGAGGTTATGCCTAAATGCCATTTTGGATCTGCCGTTGAATTATCCTCATCAGGCATTGATATTGGGACCGCATTCAATCTGTGATAGCCAGCCGTCCATGCCTACCCTCGGCATGATTTTTCCTAAACGATGGCCTTAATACATATTTTTGGTCATTGTAGTATGTGAAATTTTTGGGCTCGGAAGGAGCAATTTAGAAGTGCAGGTTCCTTGTTCTGTTTCTTGTAATCATCCTCATTGCTAATTATAATTTGTTAAGCTGCATTTTGTATGCTGGTGACATTGGACCTAAACCATATTTGTTTTACAAATTCATGAAGGAAAGCAACAATATTTTACATATACATATAGATGTATACATATTCCATTTGTGCTTAATTTTTGTTCAGAAAATACTCATTTCATTTGGTTTCCCCATCCCAAGTAACTCTCAGAGCTGGTTTATTCAGGGAAGAGATTAGAATGCTTAGACATTGGATTTCTAGGTTCGTTTGGTTTTTGTTTTCTGATTCTGTTTTTTATTTTTTTAAAAATGAAAGATATAAAAAAACACTAAAATAGGTGTATTTTTTGATTATAAAATATTAGTCTGGTATTGTTAGTAGGATGGTAACTTATAAATACCATCATCAGATCATAAAAAATAAAAAATAAAAACACACATCTATGACACACAACAAAAAATAAAAACTGACAGTACTTTCAAACGGACTTAGTTTTTTTTTTTAATGGAATGAATAGTTAATTTTTTGATTTAATTACTCATAAAAATTAATGTGTAAATAAACTCATTTTTTTTCTTCTAGAAATCGAAATATTGAAACATAGCATAAATGATTCTAAAGTTTCCATGTAGGTGTGCTTGGCGGCTTCTTAATTAGCTTGCTGCATAGTCCAAACTATTATTTGCAACATTTGTTTTTCTAGTCGTATCAAATGATTATTTGAGCAATGTCTCTCGTGCTTGGCAATGGACTCTTAATTTGTCAGCGGGTTACCAATCGTGTGACTAAAGTGAAATTAAATCTTCATGACAATCTATTAGGGGTACAAAATTTGAATTGAATGCTACCTCTCTCTCTCTCTCTCTCTCTCTCTCTCTCTCTCTCTCTCTCTCTCTCTCTCTCCTCTATATATATCTAAGCTAGCTACCAGTAATCAAGCCTTAATTAGTGTTTCCTTGCTGAGTTTACGATCATCAAACTATAGAGCTTGTTTGGATACAAATTTTTTTATTGACAAAGGCATAAGCCAAAACTAAAATTTAATAAAAAAGTTGCATCCAATTGGGCTATTAAGGTAGGACCAGACCAAAGGTGCCTCAAATTCTGTGTCTAGCATAAATTTTTAGTACAATCGACGCAACAACTACTGCTTTGATTTCTACCCTATAAGAAGAGGTTTCATTAAACTTGTAAATTAAGACTCTGTTTGATATATGAGGAGAGAAAGGATGGAAAAAGAAAAATTTTCTTCTTTTGATTAGTTTGTAATATGAGAAAAAAGAGAGAGAAATTCTTTCTCTTTCCTTTCTCTTCTTTTTTATTTTAATAGTTATTCTATTATTTACTTTCCTCTTGCTTTTCAATTTCAAACAAAGGAAAGAAATCATTTTCCTCTCTTATTTTCTCTTTTCTTCTGCTTTTTGGCATCAAACAGACCCAAAACATTATAACAGACGTACTACGCGTGGGGATTTTTATCCACACGTAGGACTGGTAGTACCCAATTCGATCTCTTCCCTGGGTATAGGGTTGTTTTCCAAAGTCCCTTGACTTTTAGAGTCCAAATTTAATCACGTGGATCCTTGAATTGAAAACTTCAAGGAAAGGGGTTTCATTTTGTGGTACACGTCAAACATTATGCCATGTGCTTTTAATGTTTGTTCAAACATGAATGGTGTCATTATCTGTTCATATTACTTGGACACTTCTCTCTTTTACAATTTCTGTTTAATCAAATCTTCGGCAAGTCTTGTTCGAAAGGGACTTTAATAATCTCTTGAAATATATATATATATATATATTCAACTTGTTTTCAGGCTCTTTCTGGCCTGTTTCCTTTGTGCAAGCAATTCTTGACAAGGCTTTCCTGACGGCTACTTTTTCTGGAAGCTTCCTTGTCATATTTTTCTGCATCTTTATTTAAAGAACCTGGAAAGATACAGGGTATATATGTGTAGTTTTTTTATGGAAACAATAAATTTAAAAGAAAATTAGCAATGGGATTGGGGTTGGGGTTTGAATGGACAACTTTGTTCTTGGACCCATCATTTTCACAAAAGTCAAGATTTGATTCCTTCTTCTTCTTGTGCGTTTGTAAGTTGTAACTTTGTATGTCTGCATGCAAGTGTGAATGTGGCACACATGCAGGACCTGAGGCTCATACAGCTAGCAGGATGACTGGAGGAGAATGGGTTGGAATGAATAGAGAAGAAGAGGCTAAAATCTCATGGTGAGGTGTGAAACATGAGAAAATTTGAATGGAAAATTGACATTAAGGCTAGAGTTAATGGTGATGGTTACACCTTAAGAATGAAGCTTCTGGGCAAGAACCTGCATGCCTGGCTTTCAAATGGATCAACATCACAATGGAAATATAACTGATCTTGTCAGTTTTGATCATATATAGCAATATGTATATATATGTTATTTTCAATCATTGTAGTGTTTGGTATTGTTTAGCACTCATTTGATTCTGGACTTTTGTGCATATATGATCCAGTCAATAATCAATTCATGAGAAAGAAACTAGGATTGAATATTGTCATAGGGCCTATTTTGTGCGTTCTCACTCAGAAGGGCAAGTGAATGTCAGTGGCCAAAGTATCCACTGTTATTTTAGACGCTATCTCTTATTAGAAGATATATATATATATATTATATTCCATTATCAATAAAAAAAAAGACAGTCCAGGTACATGAGCCTCGAGCCTCTTGACACTATGGGTCTAGAAAAGATCAGATGTACGTATGTGTGGGCTCAATAAGAGCCAACTTCAGAACAAAAAGTGTTCAGTCCAGGAAGGTCGGCCTAATACTGTCAACCTATCGGGCCGGGTCTGTGCCGACCTTGGGCCTATTCCCAAGGAGATTGGCCCAAGGATTATAGTCCAGAAACTATGAGGACTAATGGGTCCAGCAGACACAAGTTTTATTCCTCAACGGATTAGGATATCGAAGGATAAGTCCAATACATCGTAAACCGATCCAAAGGGGATGACTCCTAGAAGGAGATTGATTACAACTCCCAAAGGGAATATGACATTCCGATAACTATAAATACCTCATGCATTAAAAAGACAAGGCATTTTCACTAGTGTTCTAGTTGAGAGTACTTTATTCAATTAATTGTGATTAAGCTTACTTTATTCAAAGAGGGTCGACGCATTCTCATTATCTCATTCTCTTGTAAATTGTTCGTGCTCGTCAATTTGATTCGCGCGTTGAATCAGGTCTTCCTTAAAATCTCATCTACAATTAGCGCCGTCTGTGGGAAGGACTAGTAGCGATGAGTATCAACTTTCTTAGAGGAGGAGTTGACCCCACCAGTATGGAGTTTGAAGGTAGCCATGACATTCGCCTATCAGATCATCGAGATGGTTCAACAGATCTTTGAGAGGTCGTCCAATAAGATCGGAGATACAAGTCCTTGATAATAATCGTTAGGAAAGACAAGAGTAACTACAATGGGCTCCACAGTACGTTAGAAATCCAAACTGCCAAAGGAGCTACCGCAAGAACTTGAACCCCTCGCCCTTTAGTGGGTGTTTGCCTAGTAATTTATCACCCCGAGTAGCCGAGCAGGAACTTTGGCAACGGGATGAAGAGATAGCCCACCTTAGCTTTTAGGTTGAAGCTATGAGGGATGCGATTATTATAAGAGATGGATGAGTCTCTAACAGATCTCCAGATCGGAGGAGGACGAATTCAAGAAGCACGAGCCCTCCTGCCACACGTTTGACTGTGAGCCATGCCTCCAGTACTAGACACTACAAAGATAGACAGGAAAATCGACAGTATGGGAGGAATCAGACACTTGTGAGAGATCCGGAAAGAGCCAATCAAGAACTGCAAGACTGGGACTGATGGCTGAATGAGTGGCTAGAAAACAGGGACAAGCGCCGTACGGAACGGACGACCCATGACATAGCCATAAGAGCCCTTGATCATATGACGTCCACACCTTTTACAAAGGAAATTGAGGCCCGCTGACGTCCAAGAAAATTCACACCTCTAAAGTTTACACCCTATGATGGGAAGTCAGATCCTGCCAAAGTTTACACTTTATGATAGGAAGTCAGATCCCGTTAGTTATGTTCCGTACTATAAACAGATGATGGTACTGTGGAGCAGAGATGAGTCCTTAATGTACTGAGTTTTTCCATCAAGTCTTGAAAAAGTAGCTTTATGATGGTTCAACAAGTTGTCGTCCAGATCAATAGTAAGTTGGAGACAACTCACTCATTTCATTACAAACAGCAAGCAGCCTAAGGAAATAGACTATTTGCTGACCTTACAGAAGAAGGATGGAGTGGAGAAGCGTTATGAGCATACGCAAGATGCTACTAGGAGGCTTATAACAAAATTGAGGAGTGCAGCGAATAGTTGGTCATCACACAATTCAAGATCAGCCTTTCTAGGGAGCACCAATTGAGGCAATCCTTGATGAAGAAACAAGCTACTGGGGTACAGGACCTGATGTTAAGAATTGAATAATATGCCAGAGTTGAGGAAGATATTGTACAGCTGATCCAGGCAAAGGTTGGCGAGAAGTTAGATAAGAAAGAAAGAAGGGAAAGCAAGAAGCCCCGATGTGAAGAAAATAACAACCGGGACAGAAAAATGATTGAAGGGGTTAACACGGTCTTTAAGGACTCGATTTACAAAATTTTACCCTAGATTCATGATAAGCTCTTTTTCAAGTGACCACCAAAGTTGGCAAGAGACCCCACAGCTTGAGATCATAGAAAATTTTGCTCCTATCATAGGGAAAAGGGGCACCAAACGGAGCACTACAAGCACCTCAAAAATCACTTGAAAGAACTGGGAAAAATTGGACTCCTTGACTAATATATCGATTGAGAGAAGACTAAGCGGGAAGTAGAGCAGAATAAGCAAGATGGTGTATTACAGAACGAAGCTTGGACAGAGCCACCCTGGGTAATTACAGTGTTGCATGAATCGGCGGGATCGACAGAGATAGACCTTCACAAGTACCGAGCCAAGATTCAAAAAGTAGCACACTTGAGGCAAGTAATGCAAATTGAGCATCTAGCCAAGAAAGTTAAAGTCGACAGTAGTGCAGAGGCCATAATCTTTACTGACGATGGTCTAGTGGGAGTTCAGACACCCCATAATGACGCACTGGTGGTAACACTGCGACTAGGGGATTGTGACGTCAGGAGAATTTTGATTGACCAGGGGAGCTCATCTGAAATCATGTATTACGACCTTTTCAAAAAGTTAGAGTTGAAAGATTTTGACCTACAGCCATCCCTTAATCCTTTGATCGATTTCAGTTTGGACCCAGTTTGGACGCTGAAAAAGTCAACAATCCTTGTAGCCGCAGAAGGAATTACCCTTCAGATGGAGTTCCTAGTATTCAACCTGCCTTCCCTCTACAATGCAATCATAGGCTGAATGTGGCTGCACCTTATAAAGGCCATACTATCCACTTACCACCAACTGATTTGCTTCCCAACTCTTGAAGGAGTCAGAGAGATTCCAGGTAACAACCAAGCAATGTTTTTTGACACCTTACGCCACCAAAGTAAAAACAGGTAAGGTCCAGATGATGGAGCTCCATGAGGACACGACCACTATCGACGATATCAGATAGACACCTAAAATGAAGGCCGTGGAAGACCTAAAGAAAGTAGAGATAGATCGGTATGATAAAGAGAAATACTTTGTGATCAGCGCTTCCCTATCTAAGATTGAAAAAAAATTACTGATTGAATTGCTGACACTCTATATCAAAATATTTGCTTGGACTCCTAATGACATGTCGGGAATTAATCCAGAGGTAGCCTGTCATAGACTGAATGTTGATCCACAGTGCTGACCTGTGATTCAAAAAGGAAGGAGGGCAGCTACACAACACATAGATGCAGTAATTGAGGAGGTGGAAAGGCTTCTTAAAGCGGGGAGCAATCAGGGAAGTCTTCTACCCATACTGGCTATCCAACACAGTGGTGGTAGAGAATAAGAACGACAACTGGATGGTGTGTGTGGATTTCACCAACCTAAAAAAAACATGCTCCAAGGACCCTTTTCCTCTTCCAAAAGTTTGACCAACTTATTGACGCAACAGCTGAATATGAGAGAATGAGCTTCCTGGACGCCAGATACCAGATACCACTCCACCAACATGATCAAGAAAAGATAGCCTTTATCACCTTGATGGGTATTTTCTGCTACAAAGTTTTGCCATTTGGACTGAAGAACGTCGGTGCTACCTACCAAAGATTGGTCACAGAGATGTTCAAAGAGCACATCGGTAATATGATAGAAGTTCATATCGATGACATGGTGGTCAAAAGCAAGGTCGGCAGGCTCCATTTTGGCAACCTGAAGGGAGTGTTCAACATCCTGAAGAAGCACAAAATGAGGCTCAATACCTCCAAATGCGTGTTTGGGGTAAGTTCAAGGAAGTTCTTCGGATTCTTAGTTATGTACACAGGAATTAAAGCAGACCACAACAAATCAGTGTAATCCAAAACATCTAGCCCCCAAAAAACATCAAGAAAGTCCAGAAGTTGACTGGGATGACAACAACTCTTAACAGGTTCATTAGCTGATCTTCAGATAAGTGTCGACTATTTTTCCAACTCTTGAAAAAACAAGTGCAGTTTAGTTGGGGATCAGACTACGATTAAACCCTTGCCGATCTCAAGAGTTATCTGACCCAACCACCATTATTTTCCACTCCATTCAAACACGAGGAGCTTTATCTATACTTGGCTGTTTTAGAGCATGGTGTCAGTGCTGTACTACTTCGGCAACAAGATAGACAATAGCTGCCAGTTTACTATGTTAGTAAGACTTTTATGGGGCCAAAAACTAGATACCTACCTCTGGAAAAGTTGGCTCTCACATTAGTTATGACATCACAGAAACTGGTGCATTACTTCAGAGCCCATACTATTATTGTCCTTACTAATCACCAATTGAAACCACTTATCTGAAGAGCAAATTTCTCCTGCAGAATAGTGAAATGGGCAGTGGAGTTAGGTGAGTTTGACATCAAATACCAACCCAGATTAGCGGTAAAAGGTCAAGTACTTACTGAATTTTTTGTTGAGTTGCCACAGGAAACTAATCCAACACGTACTATCGAGCTACCAAAGAACGACCCCACTGTATAGCTCTAGGAGACTATTGATCATTGGAGGCTCTTCGTAGATGGAGCATCCAACAACAGGGGGATAACCCTAATTACACCGAATGACATGGCAATAGAACAGACTATTAAACTAGAGTTCACTACCTCAAACAACGAGTCAGAATATGAGGCTCTACTCACTAGACTGTGCCGAGCTGTAGAGTTACAAATTGTCGAGATAAGCATCTACGGAGACTCACAGCTGGTTGTAAACTAGATCACAGGAGAATACGTAGCTAAAACTGACAGAATGACATAATAGTTAGTGAAAAGGTTTAGCAAATACAAGCTGTATCAGATCGGCCGTGACAAAAATGTCCATGATAATGCCTTGGCAACACTCGCAGCAGTCTTGAAGTCAGGATAAAAAAGAACAATCCATATTGAGACCTTGGCTAGCCCGAGCATCGAAGAAGAGCAAGTACTGGCCATTGAAGAACTAGGACCATCTTGGATAGATTCAATCATTGCCTACCTCGACAAAGATGAATTGCTTGAGGACAAGAATGAAGCCAGGAAAATAAAGCATAAGTCATTAAAGTACTAGTTGTCACCCAGTAAGGAGCTACATAGAAGATCTTTCACGGGTCCCTACTGACACTGCGTTCATCCAAAAAAAGTGTAGGGCATTTTTTTAGAAATTTATGAAGGGATTTGTAAAAGTCATATTGGCGAAAGATCATTCACCCACCAAGCCATTTCACAGGGCTACTGGTGGCCCTATATGCAGAAGGATGTTGCTTAATACGTACTGAAGTGTGAGAAGTGCCAGAAGTTCTCACCATTAATCCACCAGCCAATCGAGGACCTTACTATTATTACTAGCCCTTGGCCTTTTGCCCAATAGAGAATGGATATAGTTGGTCATTTGCCACGAGCCTCGGAAAACAAAAGGTTCCTCATTGTTGCAATCGACTACTTTACCAAATAGGTGGAAGCAGAGCCCCCTATCGACCATTAGGGAGGTAGATGCAAAATGATTTGCTTAGAGGAGCATAATCACAGGGTTCAGCATACCACATGCACTAGTCTCGGACAACAACCCCCATTTGGATGGAAACATGTTCAAAAGATTCTGCAGTGAACCCGGGATGATAAATTATTACTCAACACCTGCCTATCCACAGTGTAACGAACAAACTGAAATATCCAACAAGACAATACTGAATAGAATAAAAAAATAGGCTAGAAAATGCTAAAGGGAGATGGGTGGAAAAGCTGTCCAGTATCTTTTGGTCCTATAGAACCACTCTAAGGAGATTTATAGGTGAAATCTCTTTTTTAATGGCATATGGGGTCGAGACATTAATACCCTTAGAGGTTGGACTACTAACAATTAGATTGGCAGCATTCAATACCGAGCTTAATGATTAGACCTTGGCCAAAGACCTGGACCTCATTGAAGAAAAGAGGAAGGCGGCCTTACTCAAGCTCACTAGTTATCATCAGCAGCTTAGCTGATCCTACAATAAGAGGGTACAGCTGAGAGCTTTTGTGCCCGAGACCTAATGCTTAGAAAGGTACTAGGGGCAACAAAGAATCCAGCAGATTAAAAAGCTAGGCCCCAACTAGGAGGGCCACAAAGTTGCATCCCAAGTCGGCATAGAGGCATACCAATTAGAAACTATAGAGGAAGGACACCATCTACCTCGACCATGGAATGCAAATAATCTTAAGAAATTCTATCAGTAGAAAAGCTACTAGAATTTGTTTTGTCATCAAAGAATATGTTTTCCTATAAATCGCTAAAGTTGTGCAATCTCAAAGACACTGACATTCGAAAGCCATGCTAAGAGAGAAGAATCAAGGAAACAAAATGAAAACTAGGAGCAAAACCTTGGTCTTGTCCAAGTTGGTCAGGTCGGCCAATGAAGGCCAAAACAAAAAATCAGGGGTAAAACCTTAGTCCTGTCCAAGTTGGGCAAATCGACCTATGAAGGCTAAAATAAAAAACCAAGTGTAAAAGCTTGGTCCTGTCCAAGTTGGGTAGGTCGATCAATACAGGCCAAAATAAAAATCAAATGTAAAAGCTTGGTCTTGTTCGAGTTAGGCAGGTCAGCCAATGAAGGCTAAAACAAAAATCAAGTTCTGTTTAAGTTGGGCAGGTCGGCCAATGAAGGCCAAAGCAAAAATAAAAACAGCAAACAAAGCCTAGAAGAGAATAAGCAATAAAGTTCAAAAACCTAAATTTTTCTAAAGATGAACGAAATTAGAACCATTCAATTGGAACAAAAAAGCCTTCTTTTATTAAAAAGGGCAAAAAGAGATACAGATAGTTTAGAATTTTACAGCATTTAAACAAAAAACAAAAACAACCCCTAAAGATGAGGCACGACATTGTCAACAGACTTGATAGCATCCACAATAATAGACTTAGTCGGTGGAACTCCAAGTGATCCATCACCAGCAGCGAGCTCAGAAGTCTGGACTTTTGATGATTCATTTGCAGCAGTCACGTCCACTGGAATATCTTCTGTAGGACCCTCAGGGTCAGCCTCCACAGTGGCCTCCAAATAATTTGGGATGTTATTCTAGAGAGCCAAAGAGCTTTTGATCTTCATCTCCTTCAGAGCTCCTTACTGGCCTTAGGCAAAAATGGATTGAGACAGGTCAATCATCTGCTAAGCAAAGTCTTGGGCGTTGTCAACCGCACTTTATTTGTAGCTTGCTTTAGCCTCAGCCTTAGCTTTAGCGAGATCGGCTTGAAGCCCTTCAACTTCGGCCTTTGCCTTGTATCGATCCACTGAAAGCATGACATTTTTATCCTCCAACTTGGACAAGTCGGTGCTCTTTTTATTTAGATCGGTGGTAACCTGGTTCAAAGAAATCTTTACCTTCTCAGACTCTTTCATCGCCGTCAGTTTAACCTTCATTACCTCGATCCATTCCTCTTTAAGCTTGGAGTGCTCCTGTATAAGCTTCTTGTGCTCATCACAAAGCTTAACATGCTTTTTAGCCACTTCAGAAGCTTCATTAGCTAGATTCCGGTAACGACGCATGGCCTTCAAAGCATTGAGTGAGCCCTAAAAATAGAAGAACTCATCAAAACAAATACAAAACCAACGCAACAAAAAGGAATAAAAGTAGAGAAACTTACAACAAAGAAGCCATGAAAGGCCCCTAGGAAGATTGACATATCATTACTACTTTTTAACAAGTCAACATCCACCTGCTGGATAGCGCTTTGGACTATGCCCATCGTAACTTCTGCCGTATTAATCAAAGAATCATGCGTCTTCATGGGACAGCCGCAGATGTTGAGTTTTATGATTACGGAATCGACATCAGTAGCAGCGCTAGAGCCTGTACTAGGATCAATCGGCGCAACCTTTAGTTTCTTTGCCACTGGCTCGACGAGAGTATCCTCTGGCACTGACTTCTTCTTTGACGATCTCGTGGCCATCTTCTTCTTCTCGGATTCAGGGGCGCTGATCTCCACCACAGCGGGAGGAGGGGCTATAGGCTTCAAAACACCAGTCTTTCGCTTTCCCAATTTCTTGAGCTGCTTGGATGCCTTTTTTAACATCAACTCTTTCAAGTTCATCTCGTTTGCAAAGCTGGAGTCTGAAGATAAAGGAAAGACCAGCTTCCGTTTTCTCCAAATCTTCATTCTAACTCGGCGATCGGGCACAGTGTATAGGGTGGAAGTTGATGCTGAGTCAGAGGAAATCTATTGCTTAGAAGAGATATCCTATAGTCATAAAAAATCTATTGCTTAGAAATCTATTGCTTAGAAATCTATTACTTAGCGATTGGGCATAGTGTATCGGTGTTAACCTGGGTGGAAAGAGATGCGCGCTTTATAGCAAATGCTACCGCCTATTCAGAGGCCAAGAAACTGCAGCAGTCACATCTCCTAGCTCGACTGTCACCTCGGCAATCAATTCCTGGCAACCCTCCTATTACAAGGTTAGTATAGGGTTGCCGCATGGCTTATGAATCTTCAAAACAACAGGAGATCATTGGACAAGTCATAAGTGCAAAGTTCAACCCTTGTCCCCCAATCAATCCAAACAGGACACAAGAGCTAAGGGCAATTGTGGGCCCACTAAAAGCCAATCCTAGAAAGAAGATGTTTAGCCTATGAAGCTCGGCTCATTACTGTCGACCTATCGGGCCGTGCCTGTGTTGACTTTGGGCCCATTTCCAAGGCGATTGGCCAAAGGATTATGGTCTAGAAACTATAAGGACTAATGGGTCCAGCAGACATAAGTCTCATTCCTTAATAGACTAGGATATCGAAGGATAAGTCCAATACATTGTAAATCGACCAAAAGGGGACGACTCCTAGAAGGAGATTGATTACAACTCCCAAAGAGAATATGGCATTTTGATAACTATAAATACCTCATGTACTAAAGAGGCAAGGTATGTTCACTGGTGTTCTAGTTGAGAGTACTTTATTCAATTAATTGTGATTAAGCTTGCTAACTTAATCATTGGAGTGCCATCGACCCAAAGAGGGTCAACACATTCTCATTATCTCCTTCTCTTGCAGATTGTTTATGCTCATCAATTTGGTTTGCGCTTTGAATCAAGCCTTCCTAAAAATTCCACCTACAGTATGTATATATGCAAACTGTTTTTATATTTCGAACTTTTTTTGCTTCTATCCCATTTTGTCCTATGACTAGGTTTTACTTTCCTTATTAGAAGAGATATAGTAAATTATTACTATTATTTCAAGTACGAGACTCTCGCCACTACAGGTTTGGGAAAGGTCATATGTACACAATGTTAAGACTATTTTTGCACATTCTTGGTTAGAGGGAGGGAGAAGTGAAGGACACTGGTCTTTTAACTTTCTTGTAAAGTGAACAATGGCCAAAGTCTCTACTGTTTTTATTGTTTTTTCAGGCACTATATCTCTTGTGGGAAGGCATACAAGCCGATTATATATATATGCATGCACATATTTCAATCCCTTCTTGTCTTATGACAGTTCCTTTGCTCTCTACTTCATCTTAGCCTTACTGGGCCTTCTTACATTTATGTGTTAACTCATTTCTAGAAAGTCTTTGAGAAACTTCATGCTTGCTTTATAAAAAGAAAAGAAAAAGTTCTGAAGAAGTGACCAAGCTTTCTGTATTCTCACATTCACTGAATGTTGCTCTTATAAGGTAATCCAACAACCATTACCAGTAATTACTTTTAGACCTTTTGTTATATTGTGTTTATATACATATACACATATATAGGGTGTTTCACATCCAGTTGTACACTCAAAAGCAAGTGGCTGCGTTGTAGTTTTACCGATTAAGTTCCGAATCGTTCTTCTCAAGGGATTTGTGCAAATCTAGCAATCAACACAAATCATTATATTAGAGAACTATTGGACCAAATTGATAAAATAAGTAGAGAATTAAATCTATAGTAACTAAAATTAGATCAAAAATCTTTTGGGGGTTTTAGGAGTTGATTGGCTAACCTCTAGGTAATTTAAACAAAATTAACTATTAACTAATAATTGACCAATGGAATTGCAAGCAATTTACCACTAAATTAAGGAATTAAGGACAATCAACAACTAGAGCAAAACAATTAAACTTAATTAACTCAAACAAAGTGCAATTCAAATCAAATAACTAGATAATCAAATGGAGTTAAAGAGGACGTGGACACAATTAATCCCATCTACTAATTCTTAAATGGAATTGAAGAAAGAGTTTAGATAACTCAAATCAAGGATCTCTCTATAGATTCTTGATTCGGAGAATTTAGACTAGAAAACTTTAGGTTCTCTTTCAATTAGAGTATGATTTGAAAATCTTTGTGAGGTACTTAGAAGCAAGCCATAAGTTCATCAAACCTAATTATGAATCCAAGAGTTCTAGAGAAATCAGCTCTTATTGAGTAAAGAAGAAGAAATCTAAAGATATTTAATGGAATTAGAATACTCCCCTTCAATTTTTATGCAATTCTTGGTAGATCTTCACAATTGCATCCAAATGAGGAACTTAGCTAGAGAACTGCATTGTAGAAAGCATGTAGATGTATCGAGAAGACATAAGAGCAAATAGATTTAAGATTTTATAGATGGATTTAGGTGTTTGGTTACAAGAAAAATGAAAGGAAAATACTAAGAAAGTGAAGGAAAGTACAAGATCTATATTTAATACAACTTTTTAAAATTTTTTCTAAGTACTGGAATGAGAGAGGCCTCTAAAAAAAAAAAGTCAAAAATAGCCTTATATAGGTAAGTTAAAAATAGGGATTGCGGCGACCAAACGATGAGTCAATGAGGCGATCGATCGGTTTGCGATTGGTCTTAGATTGATAAAACACATTCTCTAAAGTTTGGTTTGGGAGGGCCTTTGAAAGTGTAGGATAGCGATTGGTAGATTTCGGCATTACCAATTGATTAGGGAAGTTGAGCAATCGATAGCCCGTTCGATCTGTTTGTTAGGCCGATCGATCGGTTAACTGGTTTCCTTCTTATTTTCTATTTGTTTAAACTCTAATTCCTATAAAAACAGACTAAAACATATTTAGGTTATTTCAGAGGATAAACACTAGTCTAATATGTGTGAAAATGACTAACAGTCCACTAATTTAAACTTTGAAATTACACTTTTAGAGTGTAATCATGTGACTCAAAAAACCTTTGGCTGTCTATATCCTATAAGGACTATCCTACCATCACTTTTATAGTTAATTACTATATATTTTCATTAACCACTCAGCTGAACAAAACTTTATTTTATTTTATCATTTTCATAATCGTGCGACGCTGCTATATAAATAATAGTTTAAAGATTTTACGATGAGGTCATTGATTTAGAAACTTTGGTTAATCTATCAGAAACAGAAACATTCAGTTGAATGTTTGAATGTTTCAACAACATGGGTATCAAATATAATCTCAACATCAACTTGAAAATTAAAAAAAAAAGAAGGAAAAATAACATAAAATAGAAATCATTAACATTGACTGGTCTTGTTGGACAGATTAAGACTTCAAGATACCGTGACCCCTTTTCTTAAGGATTATTAAGCAGACATGATTAAATTAATTGACATCCATAGTTTTGAACAAACCAGATTGAGTTTTCCATTAAGACGATGGCAGCCAAAACCGTCGTCTCCAAACTCGAGCTTCCATGGAAGAGAACGGAAGGAGAAAAAAAAAAAAAACTATTTACCTGAAACCTTTTAGGGGAAAAACAAGTTAGTAATTGAAGACTCTTCGGGAGAAGAAGACGTGGCCAAACGTTTAGAGTAACATCAAGGTTTAATCCATAGATTGATGTGGTGAATTAAACCAAGAAAGCTGCCTTTGACTTAGTTGGTACAAGTTGGAGAAAGTAATTTTTTTATTTTGTTCTTTTCTTTGTAAAATTTACTTTGGACCACTTTGAATGAATCTATGAATTAATTACCTTTGTTTGGTATATATACACTTTCTTCATGGGGTGCTCTCATAGCTAGTCTACAAATATGAATTTGAAGTCAATAAGGGCGACACGTAAATTACATAAATTCATTTAATTACGAGAAATATGACTATTGATGTGTTGGCAATCCATAATGAACAATAGAGCTTCAACCCAAATTGGATGGAATTCTATATCATCAAAACTCAAAAAGAAATTCTACATTTGTGGTAATCCAATTCAAAGATTAAAGTATACATTTCTCTTCTGTTAATCACTATCAAAACTTGTGCAAACTAGGCACAAACATATTGAAACTCAAATACAAAAGATGTTGATTTCTATCATCATTGGTGGAAAAATGGTGGACCAGCATAGACTACGATGCGGTGCCGCGGCAATGTAAATTTCTCCTCTACGTGTACTACACTCGGGTGGTGGATGGGCCCAACTGTCACTGTGGCAAGTCAGCAACCACCCTTCTCACAGCTTCTTGGAAGGCAGACTCGTCCCATTCACCTCCCTATGCAAAGAAGAAATTAGCAAAAGATTCAATGATTTTATCACTTTATCACCTCCTTCCTTCTCATTTCCCCTAGAGAAACATGCATTAGGCTAATTGGTATGCATGAATAAAATTCCAAAGCTGAAAACTTTACTAGAAAATACTACAAACTAATGGAGCCACGTATCCATTTCTCAAAAAAGAAACCTTGCGGACGAAGGACTATTGTGATCTCATCATTTGAAAAGCTTAGGTCAGACTTGGGAGTAGATGTTGAAATCGAAACGGAAGATTTCATCCTTTGAAGGGTCTTAGGTCTACAAAATGACTATGATTCAAGACTACCTTCCCTTCTTTTCTTTTGATTTTTGTGTAGAAGGACAACTTTATTTCATTAAATAATGTCAAAAGCAATATTGGATTCTAGCTCTCATTCTAAGATGACCAAATCCCTGAATAAGGTTTCCTTGTCGGCATGCACTTTAGATTCATTCAGCAAAAACTGCTCTAATAGATCTACATATACTCCATTACAAGACTCAAAATTTGTTGTTCAAAATGAGAAAATTCCATTTTTTTTTTTACTGTGCTTAGAATGCTATGAATACTTTTGTTCTACTAGAAGCTGTTCTGCTAGGAGTGTTTAGCTACTGCTTATCAGAACCATACAAATATAATTCAAATTTCCAAGTTCATTATTACATGAGACAATAAGGCTCCATTTCAATGAGTGTATGTAAAAATGAAGGGATTTGAGGTATAACTTTTATAAAATTGTAAGAAGGTTAGCTATTGAATAGAGATACGAGAGATACACTTCGTCAAGATCCCTTTACAAGTAGAAGTATTCATGAAAGGATTTGAAATAACTGCATTCATGATCACCAAGTTATTTCAAATCCATCAATTTAAAGCTCCCGAATCCCTTCTTGAAGTCTATATCTAAAATATTACATAAAATCAAAGGCTATACTCCTTGAATGAGTATGAGTGATGCCAAATCCATTCATTTCAAATTCATAAATCCAAATGCAACCCAAGAGAAAGGAAACAATTTTGTGTGCAATGCTGAGAATATTATACTTGTCTCTACTATACCATAGTGCTCAACTAATAATGCTTATAAATATATACGAATTAGTCTCAATATATATACATACCTCAATTTTCAATCTCAGGATCACACGATTGATAGAATTTGATTCTACCACCTGGGAATCTGCTTCCATAGACATTAAGCTGACATTCTTAACCTCTTTCAAGAACTCCAGGATTCGGGTCACCAAATCCAAGTTGTTACATTCTCCTCTTACAATCACTTGCAAGTCGACGATTCGCGATTCTGATGTTGATTCAGCTACATGAGTAATCTGAACATCTAGCCTTTCGTTTGAGGAAACACTCAATTCCTCAATTGCTTGTCTTGTAGGCAAAATTTGTGCCTCCAAAATCTGGTTTCTTCGACTAAGCTCCAAAACTTGGTCTTTCAAAGAAGTCAAGAACTCGACAGTGCCACTAAGCACAGATGCTTTGTCTTTCTATACAATCCAAAATTGAAATCACATTACTGTTTGGATCATCTATATATACATATATACACACATTTTTAATTGATAAAATGCTATTAGTACCTTTGTTCCTGGAGGGAGTAATGACCTCAATACTTGAAAGCTTTCATTGAGCTTCTCTCTCCTCTTTCTCTCTGCTATCATATGGTGCAACTGAGTGCTTGTGGGTATGGGGGGGCGGCTTCCTCGCACCTGTTCTTGGTTTTGCGCCAAATTTAAGGTTTTAAAGAATGTGATTGATCGTTTCAGCATGTTTTGTCTCCGAGTTCTAGCTGTCATGGGGGTTGAAGGGGCTAAAAATGAACGATATCTCTTGAATGCGCTAGGATTTCGGCTTACCGGGTAATTTGGAGGCACGTTTTGTTGGGGTTGATGAGGTGATGAAGAAGAAGAAGGAGAAGAAAGAACAGCGAGGATGGCTCTTGTCATTGCAGCATCTTCAGCTTCAGGTGTTGGGAGTGGAACGTTTCGGATTTGACTAAAGGCTTGCATGGCTTGGTGAAGTGGACTAATTGAGCTTGATATTGGCCTCAATGCTTGTTCAATGGGAGCTTCTTTGGGTGGCTCTGGAACATAGGAAGTGCTTGGAATGTTGAATAGAAAAGGTGAGCGCTCGGAGCTATCCATGGAGAGTGATCTCAATGAGGAGGAAGATGATGAAGGCTGGTTCTGATCAGTCGGGTGGGGAAGCTCTCTAAGTATCGGGGCTTGTCTAGAGAAATCGTCTGGAAACAAGCTCCTCATCTCCATTTCCAAATTTACCGGTGAAACCTAAAAATTAATAAAAGTTTCTATTTCAATACAAGAAGCTATCCAAGTTACAAAGACTAAGAAAAATGTGATTCAATTAGGATTCTTACTTGAGTATCATTGGCCGTGCCTAGCTCAATCTCTCCAGCCATGCAACCCATAAATATTGCGCTCTGTAATAAGAAATAGAACAGACAATATGATCATATCTTCTAATTTAAGAATTATATATGGCTCAAGGAACACTTCAGACTTCTTGTTGAACAAACCTTAATCCTAGCTTCCTGTAATAATTTGAACACAAAATTACAATAAGTTAGCTCAACTTTCGCGTATGAACAATGATATTTTCTTATAACCAGCAGCCATTACCTGATAGAATAGCAACTGTGAATCAACAGATGCTAGGCATTGAAGGTCCAATTCCCTGAGCTCCATGAAGGGAAGACTGTTCTTGAAAGCAAGCCCCGGAATGCGGCTGAAACAAGAAAAAGGCCAAAGAATTCACACTATGAATGCTTACACATTAGAAAATTTTTCTTGTGCTACTAGTCATTTTCCTGAGAAAGTTTCGTGTCATACTTATTTTCAACAGAAAATACCGATTGCCGATATTCATCAAAAAGCCTCCGAGCAACACTTCCAGATGAGGAGCTGGGCTGGTTAATGTTTCCTTCATTGTAGAATCCCCCCAAGAAGATCAAACAACTGGTGTAAATTTTCAATCATAAGTGAAGGAATTGTATACGCACATGTACATAGATCAGATATATCATGGTGAATTCTTCAGAAAAAAAAAATTGTGTCTTCCACAATGGAATCTGATGAGTAAAATGGATACAAAATTTTGACTGCTACTTAGCATCGGCAATAGGCCTGAAAAAGTATCTAAAAATATCAAATTTAGATATAGATGTATCTAGGATTATGTCTGTGTTCCCAGTTCTAAATTCATGCCCATGCATACATATATACATATATATATATATATATAGCTGTATGGAGAGAGAGAGAGAGAGAGAGAGAGAGAGAGAGAGAGAGAGTTTCTTACTTAGATGGTTGGGGCAAGTAGGACCATAGGCAAATGTAAGTGCAGCCAAAGGACTGAACTATATGTTGGAGAAAGGTGGCACGGGCTCCTTCATCAAGGAGGAAGAGGGAGTCCATATATCACCAACTGTTAAACTTGCTTCATTAGAACCCTTTGGATCTCTCCCTCTCTCTCTCTCTCTCTCTCCTTATGTTCTAGCTCATCATATAGACAACCATGGAGAGAGAGAGAGAGAGAGAGAGAGGGTTAAAAAATAAGCTTGTTCACTTGTGGAGGCAAGGGTTTAGACCATGATTTAATGAAGAAGACAAGTACTAAGAATCAAAGCTCTGAGAGAGAGAGAGAGAGAGAGAGAGAGAGAGAGAGAGAGAGAGAGAGAGAGAGAGAGAGAGAGAGAGAGAGAGAGAGAGAGAGTTTCTTGAAAAGTAGTAGAAAGGGAAAAAGAGAAGATCCCGCAGTATGTTTCAGAAAGGAAATTAATTGGAATACCCTAACTCTTGTTGGAGTGGTGGGTGGGGGAGAGAGACAGATGTTAGGGAAATGAGAGCTTGAAAAGTATTATAGCAGAGAAATGAATTGTTTTGGGAAGCAAATGGGAACTGGAAAAAGGAGAGAGAGAGAGAGACAGCTAGAGAGACCAGCCAGCCAAGGCGAGGTTTAGAAAAGTAATGGTCAGAGTCCACCCTCGCGAGGGTTTGAAAAGAGTCAAGGGAGGAAGGCATGGCATTCTTTTCTCTTCTCCTTTATTTTTTATATCATTGATTCATTTAATTTTGCTTTCGTATACTCCCTTTTTTTTTTAGCATAACCTTAACATATATGTTTTTTTTTTTGTGTGGGTAATTAGCATAACCTTTATATTAATTCTCGATCGTTATGAGTTTTTTTCAGAGAGTTTTTTTTTGGCCTTTTCCAGCTTTATTTTTTAACCAAATTTCAATTTCCTTTTGATAAATTCTTTTTGTAAAAAATAAATTAATTTTTTAAAAAATACTAAAAACAAGAAAATTATATTTTTTTTAAAAAATAAAAAATAAAAAATATATCATACCAGAGGGAAGCCCACTTTGTGGCAGGAACTATTTGGTCCAATGGTAGCTTAATTGTGTTATAAAAGAAATTAACTCTTTAGAGACTGCTTATATTTAAAGAAAGTTGAAAGCATTTTGGTTCAGTAGGGTAACTCATGTGTATAAAAAAACTAACAATATGGCTCACTATACGGTGAAATTGGTTTTTTCAGTTACAACAATTAACAATTTGGATGAAAAAGGTTCCAACCTCCACTCTAGTGGTGGCCGCGGATCTGATGTAGCTTTTTCTGTTTTGATTTAACTTTTTGTATTTGTCCTGGATATGTATCCAACCATAAAAAAAAAAAGGTGGTCAAATATTTTAAGTTTCAATAGTAATTTTGTTGATGTTAGGCTTGTTTGCTAGGGCTTTTCGGCCCTTTTTTTTAGCTTATAAGTAAAAAAAGTTAATTTTTTATTGCTTTATTACTTTTTTTTTTATCTTTAGCTTATAAAAGTAAAAAAAAAATTAAGTTTTTTACTTATAAGCTAAAAAAATAAAATTAAAAAAATTAAAAAAACTGTACCAAATAGGCCTAATTAAAACGAGTTTTTTCCCAAAAATAATACTTTCCTACAAAATAATTCCCTATCTAACACTCTCCAAAAAATAATTCTCAAATTAACATCGTGAGATCAACCTTGAAAAATAATTTATTAGCAAGCAACTATAGTTTACCAAAATTGTATTTCTACCCAAATATTTGAAAATCGGTTTTCAAATTGAGATCGTTTGCCATTTGTGATACCGTAATTCCATGTCAAAGAAGTCATGCCATCATCACACGATCCTGCTCCATTGACAAGGTTAATTGAGAAAATTGGTACCGATCTTAGCATTAGGCTGTGCGTGGATCACGAATTTGGTGATGAAAAATAAAAAAAAAAAAAAGTGAGAAAAAAAGAGAATAAAAATACTTTTTTTATTTTGTTGTTTTTTCTTACCCTTTCTTTTTCCTTTTGGTTTTTCCTAGATAAATTCAAATTTCAAACACAACATTATTGTTTGTGTCAAGATGGGTGAAAGGACATCTACACCACCACCACCATTTCAACTTCTCCATAGATATTAAGCATTCAGTGGTGAAACTTATCTAGTGAACACGTAAAATTTTTACTCCCATATTCTCTCACACCTGAACTCCGTTAGATCCCACCCTCTTTCCTGAACTCCCAATCCTTCTTGGACTTCTAGAGCCTAACAGCTTTACCTTCATGAATGACAACATGTTGTTAATGTTAATCGAGGGACCCCTCTTGATTCTTCTATTACCTTTTACTAAACCCTATCCAACTTTCAGCCAAATCCCCACTTAATTGGAGTTCCACTGATAAAAATTCAATTTACTCTATTGAAATTTTTGTGAATTTTAATAGGAATTGCTTGATTTGAGAATAATTTTTGTATATGCCTATGTGTGTCACAACTTTGAACTTAATGTGAGTCTTTTGTTAAGGTGAATTTGGAATTAATATTATGTTTGATTGCCGAGAAGTAGAATGGGAAGAAGAGACTAGTTTTATTGTAAGGCTAAAATTTTTTAGTGCTTTCCCCTAATTTTCAAAGGAGCATTTTGAAGTTACATAATGATCTTCTTTTTTTCTTTTTCCAATTGAATTGGAATCTCATTGCCAATTTTTTAAGTTTCAATTTCCAAAGCAATGAGCATCAGTATATAGTAATGATGAGATTGCTCTTAATCCTAAGAAGAAAAAATAAGTTTGAAAATAGATATTAAGTGTTACAATAAAAATACAATTTCAACAAACCATAATGGCTTACTAATAAAATACTTCTTTTAGGGTTGATGTTAGGATGTTAATTTGGGAATTATATTTTAGAGAGGGTTATATAGGAAATTATTTTGTAGAAAAGTGTTATTTTGACAAAAAAAACTCAATTAAAACCTAGAACTTTGCCGGCTTCTTTAAGGTGTCTCCTGGCCCTCTTTCACTATCTTTCAATATCATTGGTCTGTATCATTACCTGTAATAAAACATGAACATCTATTGGTGGAGAAGCTTTTTTTCTCACATATTTTTATAATCATCACAAGCAATGATGACGTGTGCTAATAAAAACAAGGAGACAGGAAAGTGATGCCAAAGAAGGTAGGGGATTTGGAATTTTGGATGTATTAATATAGTAATTGCGCTCTCTCTGTCTCTGTGTCTGTCTCTCTCTCTCTCAAATGACCTGCAGTTGCTATTTCTTTCCTTCACACTTTTAATATGTGAAAGCCTTACATTGTGTTAATTTGGTACCTATCATAGAGAAAGTTATAACTTAATGACATTCTGTAGTCATATTTAATTATCTGTAGCAAAATTTTGTTGATATTTGACAAATAGAGGTGCTAACCTATTCTATTTTTGAGTTAAATCCTCACCCATTCAACTTTGGAATTTAAATCCTCACCTCTTTCTGAAGAACTTTAATAAGTTTGATGCGCATTCTTTGATCAAAAAGTGTGACTTTGTGTGTTTATGAATTTTGGGAAGAGTACCCATTTAAATTTACCCAAACATAAAACATAAAAAAAATGTTTCTTGCATAATTGCATTATTCTTTTAGCACATGACAAACTTCGAATACTAACACTATGCTTGAATTTTGGATTTGTGAAATAAAAACGAAAGAAAAAGAAAAGAATAAAAAAAATAAAAAGAAAGTTGTTATATTTTGAGAAAAAAAAAGAAGGTATTTATCAAATAATTCAATTTCTTTGTTGGGTTACACATGAAAACTAAATATTCATAAGTAATTTAATTTTTTAATATTATTTTCCTATCATTTTAACAAATCCAATATCTAAACCTAACATGAGAAAGTTGATTACTATTTTAGGGTACATCAATCCAGGGATGCCACTCCACAATTCATAGCATGCGAAGTTCGGTAGTCAATGGCAGAAAATGGAACAATCTATTTTGTGGTGCAACTGTCATTTGTGGCTTGAAATTGACCATCAACGGTTTTCAGGAGCGACGACCCCGTCTTGCTTTCAGACTGCAGTGTGAACGTACATGTATAATATATAATCAGTCTGAATAGACACGTATATATATATAATAATAATAATTTGTGTTCACATAACATAATTAATGTATATAGACATGTATATAACCAAAACAGCAATATTGATATGGATCAGAACCTTCTATATGGATCGTTTCCTCAATGAATATTTTAATTTCTTATTTAACATTACATTTCATAACTATGTCACATATAAGTTATAACTAATCTTCCTAAGTTTTAAATTCGTGTCGGGCGTAATATTTGAGTAAGAGTATGAAATATGTGTCATAATTCGACATGCACTCAATAATAATCGAGTTTACTATATAACTTTGGATATTTTTTTCTTTTCGGGTTATGGGGTGTTTAAGTGTTTAACCGATTATTTCTTTGAGCTCGTATAGGTCACTGTTCATACAAAGTAAGTAAATTTCATATATTGTATGAAGGATAATATTATACAAATAGAATATTTATACATAATAATGTGTCTTAATGATAACCTTTTACTTCAAAACAAAAAACCCATTATAATAACATTTAATTACAAAAATATCACTATCATATTATTACGGTAGTTATTTCTATATGAATTTTCTATAAGAATGACATTGTTCGTTACATGAATGATGATTGACCACAGTAATGCATATAAAGAGATCAAACTTGAGTTCTTGTGTTAGTATGAGGGCCAACAAACCACTAGCTGGTCATATTTTTATGTTATGCATAACATGCTCTACATTAATTTATAAACAAATATAGTACTTAAAAAATATAAAATGTAGTTGTGTCATGATGTGCTTGATTATAAAATTACATAAATCTAACATTTAAACATGTACATGTACTCGACGATAAAATATTTAATGCAACAGTGATGTTATGTTATTTTGTTAATGTGATATCACAAACCAATCAAATCGTGTTAAATGCATGTGCTGAAATTCTCATTACCATGACACATTATCAGTTAGTGGGTAGTTTAAGAAAATCCCTATTGACACATTATCAATTACTGAATAGTGTGAGAAAATCTCTTCTTAATGTCATGGTGATCAGAATTTCAACCCATGCATTTAACATAATTTTATTTGACTTATGATATCATTAATAAAATATGACGTGATATTACCGTTGTATTGAATATTTTTTGTACCAGGCACCCACACATAAGGCCATGCAAATTATGTAATATAGTTACAGTTTACAAACAATTTAAATACTGAGACTTTCTACTTTTGGAATGGTTCCTCCGTGAATAGTAACTTAACATTAAAGACAAGTCCACCCAATAGCTATTACTATCGCACCGGCCAACGCACCATTTTTATTATTAGTACGGTACGTATTGGCACAGGTATATTATTAAATACCGTATTAGATTTATCGCTATTAATATTTTATACATATAAAATTATATATTTATTTACAATATATTATTTTTTAAAATATTGGTATTGTTCATATAAAGTATTATTTAACACTAAATTATTTTTACATAATATAAACATATAATCTAACCCAAGTAGGTATTTAAAAGTATTTAAAAGACATATTACTTGTCTAGTATTTACTATTTATTAAAATAATAAATATTTATGATAAAAAATAATAAAAATAAATTATTTTTAATAAATATTATACAAAACTTGGTGTATACCGATACCACCCGGTGCACACCAGCATTGCCCAATATAATCGAGATGGACTAGTATTTGTTAGTATTGTCCGATATTTTAACCGATGTAAAACATACTATTTTTTGTATCATTTTATAATAGGTGCGGTGCGAGATATATAACTATGGTTCACCCAGTTAAGATTTAAATACTCCCTAGACCACAAATACGAATGCACAATTAGGACTCAAACCCAATTTAATGCTCCATGGCCCACCAAAACGAATACACAATTAAGATTTAAACCCAATTCAATGCTCCTTGGACTCACCAAAACATCAAAGATTTAAACCAATTCAATGCTCCATAGACCCACCAAAACGAATGCACAATTAAGCTATTCGACCCAATTGGCTGATAACGACCAGTTTTTTTTATAAGATTAATGGTTCGTGATAAAATAATTATAGCCACAATGAACAAAATAATGAAAAAGAAACACAGCACCACAAATTGATGGTTATATATCCTTTCTCTCTCTCTTTTTTTCTTAAATACAAGAGAGACATCATTACATATCTAAAAAGGGGGTGTTTGGTGTTTGAACTGCAGGAAGCGAGATAGAGCAGCCTACAGTAGACCATGTCCCAAATTTATAACCTAATTATCTAATAATTCCGAATCTTTGTTGTCTTTCTAAGCATTCTGAATTAAACATTGATTATCGAAAATGATCGTCAGTGCCATGACTAGCAACATTTTAGAGAGAGAGAGAGAGAGAGAGAGACTAATTCATAACATTAGGTAGGGCACACTCTAAAAAATGAATGTCAATGGGGTAGGTGGGCCTATGAGCCCCAAAAAAGATACAAAAAAAAAAAAAAGAAGAAAAAGTTTAAGCCGACTCAAATACTCACTGGGGTATTCATTAAGAACTTACAATTAAAACAAAGGTACTTATTACTTCACCAAATAATAACTAAAGCATTTCTATTGAAATATGATGGATTTTTTTTTTTTTTAAGTTGCCAATGAAGAACACTATAAAACAAGACATGGGTTGCATTTGATAGATTGACAGGAAACGAGAGGAAAGGAAAATGAAAATAATAACTGTTTTGCTTCATAATATGTGTGTTTAGTTGTCATAGAAAAATGCTGCACTTTCTTGAAGGACATATTTTCTTTCAAGTCTT
This sequence comes from Euryodendron excelsum, assembly GCA_033060915.1. Classification (NCBI taxonomy): domain Eukaryota; kingdom Viridiplantae; phylum Streptophyta; class Magnoliopsida; order Ericales; family Pentaphylacaceae; genus Euryodendron; species Euryodendron excelsum. The sequence continues at coordinate 10,863,387 of CM065381.1, read as the reverse complement.
GTCATGTATTTTATACAAGACCATGCATCACAAGAAAGTTGAAGCTTTATTTTCTATTGACTTTCTTTTAAACCAAACACAATTGGGATAATTAATTATTTTTTGTTTTTTTCTCTTTACTTGCGGAGAAGGATAGTTTGGGCTGAAGGATTAGAGGCCATAGCCTCAACAAAGGCCAGATCTGAACTGTCTTACAGAGCCCAAGCCATGCTAGCCCAAGTCAACTTTCCCGAGGCCATTTTCTCTACCATCCCCGGCAATCTTCAATTTTGGCCCAAACATTTTCCTAAATATAAAATGAGGCCCAAAAATTTCACTTTCCATGCCAAAGTTTCAAAATTTTCCGAAACTTTCCGATTGTTCTCGGAACTCTTCGAAACTTGGGGATAGGAAGGGAAGGGGATAGAAAATACCGTTGGTTATCAAACCAGACAATCCGTAGATTCTTTACTCTCTCTCTCTCTCTCTCTCTCTCTCTCTCTCTCTCTCTCTCTCTCTATATATATATATATAAGCATTGTGTGAGTGAGCATCAATGGCTTCCGAGACCAAGGAAGATGGTTTGAAGAAACTAGAGTACCTTTCATTGGTGTCAAAGGTTTGTACAGAGCTCGAATCTCATTTAGGGTTTGGGGACAAGGTCTTGGCCGAATTCATCACCGAGATTGGTCGGCACTGCGAGACCGTTGAGAAATTCGACGTCCAGTTGAAGGAAAATGGGGCTGAAATGCCGATTATTTTCTCAGCACTCTGTTAACGATAATCCACGCGATTTTGCCTTCGAAACCCAAGTCGAAGTCCGGCGAGGAATCGAAGAAAGATGGGTCTGAAGGCAAGAAATCTAGTTTTTCGGCTCTGGCGATTGGGGACACTAGAGACAGAGTGAAGGAGCTAGAGAGAGAAATTGAGATGGAAACAAACGATCGGCGTGGAGGAGATGACAAAGAAGAGCTTTAAAAACACAGGGATAGGTATAGGAATAGGGACAGGGACCGGGATAGGAACAGGGATAGAGATGGAGATAGGAGAGAGAGGCGCAGGGAGAGAGAGAAGGATGAGAGGGGTGAGAGAGGTGAAAGGCGTAGAAACAGATACGAAGACGATAGCGGTAGGGGGAAGCATAGTGATCGGCATGACAAGCATAGGAGAGATGGGTATGAAGAAGATGGGGATAACAGGGAGGATGATGATAGGAGGGACGAAAGGAATGATAGGCATCACTCTGATGAACCCGAATTGTATCAGGTGTATAAGGGTAGGGTGTCAAGAGTGATGGACACAGGTTGTTTTGTTCAGTTCAGTGATTTTAGGGGAAAAGAGGGTCTGGTCCATGTTTCACAGATTGCTACTCGTCGGATTGGCAATGTGAAGGATGATGTAAAACGTGATCAGGAGGTTTATGTGAAAGTGATATCGATGTCAGGCCAGAAATTGAGTCTCTCAATGCGGGATGTTGATCAACATACTGGTAAAGATCTACTTCCATTGAAAAAGAGCTCAGATGATGATTCTTTTCGGACTAATCCTTCAGGATCAAGCGGTGGGGGACCAATGACTAGGACAGGTCTTTCAGGGATTAGAATCACTGAAGAGGATGGTGCTGTCCCATCACGCCGGCCATTGAAGAGAATGAGTTCACCTGAGATATGGGAAGCTAAGCAGCTGATTGCTGCAGGTGTTCTGGATGTTAGGGAGCATCCCATGTACGATGAAGAAACAGATGGTATGCTCTATCGAGAAAAGGGTGCCGAGGAAGAGCTTGAAATTGAGCTAAATGAAGATGAACCAGCCTTCTTGCAAGGACAGAGCCGATACTCTATAGACATGTCACCTGTTAAGATTTTCAAGAATCCAGAAGGGTCCTTGAGTCGTGCTGCAGCCCTTCAGTCTGCTCTCATAAAGGAGCGGAGAGAAGTAAGGGAACAAAAGCAGAGAACAATGCTTGATTCTATCCCGAAAGATCTCAATCGTCCATGGGAAGACCCAATGCCAGAGACAGGTGAGAGGCATCTTGCACAGGAGCTTAGGGGTGTTGGCTGGTCAGCATATGACATGCCCGAGTGGAAAAAGGATGCTTTTGGGAAAGCCCTGACTTTTGGGCAGAGATCAAAGCTTTCTCTCCAGGAACAGAGGCAAAGCTTGCCTATTTACAAATTGAAGAATGAATTGATTCAGGCTGTGCATGATAATCAGGTTCTGGTGGTAATTGGTGAGACCGGTTCCGGCAAGACAACGCAGGTGACGCAGTATCTAGCTGAAGCAGGGTACACTACCAAGGGCAAGATTGGCTGTACCCAGCCACGTAGGGTGGCTGCAATGTCTGTGGCCAAGAGGGCTGCTGAAGAGTTTGGCTGCCGATTAGGTGAGGAAGTTGGGTACGCCATTCGTTTTGAAGATTGTACTGGGCCAGATACAGTGATTAAGTATATTACTGATGGTATGCTTCTGAGAGAGATTTTGATTGATGAGGATTTATCTCAGTATTCAGTTGTAATGCTTGATGAAGCTCATGAGAGGACAATTCACACTGATGTTCTTTTCGGTCTATTGAAGCAGATTGTGAAGAGGAGGCCTGACCTTCGTTTGATTGTCACATCTGCCACGTTAGATGCAGAGAAATTTTCACGGTATTTCTTTAACTGCAATATCTTCACAATTCCTGGAAGAACTTATCCTGTCGAGATACTCTACACCAAACAGCCAGAAAGTGACTACCTAGATGCGTCTCTAATCACTGTTCTACAGATCCACTTGACAGAACCTGAGGGTGACATCCTCCTCTTCTTGACTGGTCAGGAGGAGATTGATTATGCCTGCCAGTGTCTCTATGAGAGGATGAAAGGGTTAGGTAAAAATGTTCCTGAATTAATTATTTTACCAGTCTACAGTGCGCTTCCTAGTGAAATGCAATCCAGGATCTTTGATCCTGCCCCTCCATGGCAGAGGAAAGTGGTTGTAGCAACCAATATTGCAGAAGCATCTTTGACCATTGATGGGATTTTTTATGTGATTGACCCAGGGTTTCCAAAGCAAAATGTTTACAACCCTAAACAAGGGCTTGATTCACTGATCATAACTCCTATTTCACAAGCATCAGCCAAGCAACGAGGGCTGAGCTGGACGAACGGGGCCAGGAAAATGTTATCGCCTTTACACCGAGAGTGCTTTTCACAATGACATGTCTCCCACCTCAATTCCAGAAATACAAAGGATAAATCTTGGAATGATTACACTTGCTATGAAGGCCATGGGGATAAATGATCTTCTATCTTTTGATTTCATGGACCCACCTTCTCCTCAAGCTCCCATTTCTGCCATGGAACAGCTGTACAATTAGGAGCTCTCGATGAGGAGGGGCTTCTGACCAAATTGGGTAGGAAAATGGCAGAATTTCCACTGGATCCACCATTGTCTAAGATGCTACTTGCCAGTGTAGATCTTGGGTGTAGTGATGAGATTTTGACTATCATTGCAATGATTCAGACTGGAAACATCTTCTACAGGCCTAGGGAGAAACAAGCCCAAGCAGATCAAAAGAGAGCCAAGTTTTTCCAATCTGAGGGAGACCATCTGACTTTGCTTGCTGTTTATGAGGCTTGGAAGGCTAAGAATTTTTCTGGCCCATGGTGTTTTGAGAACTTTGTTCAATCTCAATCCTTGAGGAGAGCACAGGACGTCCGGAAACAGCTTCTCACCATCATGGACAGGTATGTTCTTCTAGCTTTTTTTTGTTGCATTCTGTCTTAATAATTCTTTCTTGTTAATGTCTTTTTCTCAATGCATGGCTTACTTATTGCTACAAAATTTTTACTTGCACAGGATCCTGTTATGGATGTGTATGTTTCTTTTTCCGTTTAATTATTTTCTGCGTTTGTCTTAGTCCTGTTCTGTTGCTGATAGTATTAAACAGAATGGAGATGAAAAACATAGCAACCTGATTTTTACTTGTCTATTGTTTGATTCATCTGGATAATACCTGCACTTCTTTTGTTGAATTTTTCCTCTTCTTTATGACATTGAATGTTGTTCCAATAGAAATAGTAACTTTCCTGTTGTACGAGAGTCTATGAGGGTGTGATAAGTGACCATCGAGGAGCCACAAAAAGCATGTCAGATGACATAGGGATGTAAAGGACAAAGTAGCCCAAGCTAGAGAGCGAGAAGCATTAGAATAACAGCAACATGTAAGATAATTGTAGGGGAATATCCCCCGGCCCAACCCAATGGAAGAGGCTCAATCTGCGCAAATTAAAGTTGGGGCTGCGTTGTTAGCCCAGGTCAGAATTAGAGGGAAGGCTAGACTGCCGACCTCCTTCGCAGCACAGCTTAAACCACGAAAAGCTGGCCCAAACCGCTAGCGGTCTTTGCACATTAAATGCAGAGTTGATTCGCATTAAATGCGCAAGCGGCTGCCCACGCGACGTCAACGTGCACGTCCGGTCAGCCGGAATCCTCTACGACGGTGCGCCAGACCCTGTAAATAATCAGGCGGCGTCAATGATGATGCCTACCCAACAGGCCATGAGAGCCTGCTGGTAGGCCAAGGCAGAACACACTCCCTCAAAGGTTCTATAAATACCCAAGGCGTCGAGAGCCAAGTATGGACAAAAAAACTCCAAGTATTGAGAACTTTCATTGATCTTCATCGATTAAGCTTGCTAACTTAATCTTCGGAGTGTGATCGGTCCATTACGGGTCGACCCATTCTAACCCCTTTATCTTGCAGGAGATATTTGGACTCATCCATTTTCGGGCTTGAGAGTTCGGCCCAGCCTTTCCGTAAAATCCCACCTACAATTGGCGCCGTCTGTGGGAAGGCTTAAAAAAACCATGAGTCTAGACAACCGGAGACGTAGGGGAGAAAACCACGACGGGAAAGGCTTCGGAGCCTCCTCCAGTAAAGACCCGACCAACTTGGCGCATTGCCAATCTACGCTAGTAGATCAGCAAAGAAGGAGAACACTAAGGTCGGAGATACGCACGCTCGCTGAAAGCCACCAGGAAGCACCAGAGGAAATGCGGAGGGATACGGGCTACGTCAGGGACAGAAATTTCCGCAGGAACCATCCTCGGAATCTGGCCCCGTCACCCTCCAGTGGGCGGGTCTCGAGTGAGGATACGCTTCGTGCAGCAGAGAGGGAAATTCGGCGGCGCGGAGAAGAGATAGCCTACCTCACCTCCCAGGTTCGGGCCATGAGGGAGGCATTCTCTGGCAGAAATAGGCGTGGGAGAGAAGGGTCCCCAGATCGGGAGCAAGTTGTTGGCGCCAGGGACGAACCAGCGTCGCCGGTAAGGGGAAGTTACACCTCTAGTACCAGGCGTTGCGTTAACAGACGCACAGATCGGCGGAGGGACAGGAGCGAAACCCCGCCGAATAACAGTCCAGCAGAGGGAGATCGGCGGAAAGAAGACTGGGAGAAATGGTATAACGAGAAGTAAGAGGATAGAAGGCAGCAAACTAAGGAGCGCACAACCCATGACTTGATGAGAAAGGCCCTTGATCAGATTGCATCCACGCCATTCACTGAGGGGATTGAATCCCATCCAATTCCTCGAAAATTTACCCCACCAAAGTTCACCCTTTATGACGGGAAGTCCGACCCAATTAACCATGTTCGGCATTACAAACAGCACATGGTAGTGTGGTGCAATGACCATATGCTGATGTGTCGAATCTTTCCCTCCAACCTGGGAAGTGTGGCTTTACGGTGGTTCGACAAATTGCCACTTAAATCCGTTTCTAGCTGGAGGCAACTAGTCGAGCTTTTTATAGCTCATTTCATAGCAAATAGCTTACAGCCAAAGGAGGTTGATTTCTTACTGACATTACGAAAAGAGGAGGGAGAAGGATCGCGAGCATACGCCCGACGCTACTGGGAAGCCTATAACGAGATTGACGAGTGCAGCGAGCAATTAACTGTAACTCAGTTCAAGATCGGCCTTCTCAGGGAGCATTGCTTGCGACAGTCCTTAATGAAGAAACCAGCTCTTACGATACATGAGCTAATGCTCAAGATCGAGCGCTATGCACGGCTGGATGAGGACGTACCCTAGGTGACGTCAACCAAGGTCGGCGCTGCAGCCGAAAAGACAAATAAAAAAGATGCCAAGAAACCCCGGTCAGAAAACATTGGCTGAGGAAAAAGGGTAACTGAGGGGGTCTACACAGTCTTTAAGGACCCCATCTATAAAATATTGCCCCAAATCAGAAGAGATTCAAGTGGCCACCAAAATTGGGAGGAGACCCAGCGACCCGAGACCAGAAGAGATTCTGTTCATACCACCGCGAGAAGGGCCATAAGACGGAGCAATGTCGGCATCTGAAAAATCACTTGGAAGACTGGGCCAAAGCAGGCCACCTCGATCAGTTCATTGATCGGGAGAAGACAAAGAATGAAGCCAAGCAACCACGGGTAGAAGACGCAGCGCGGAAAGAACCAGAATCAAGGCCGGTTCGGATAATCAATGTGTTGCACGGTTTGGCTAAGTCAGGAATCGTCGACCCACATAGGTACCGAGCCGAGATACAGAAAGCAGCACACTTGAGGGAAGTGATGCAGGTACAACAACCCAGCAAGAAAGCAAGAGTCGGCAGTGTCCACGTACCAATTTCTTTCACCGATGAGGATCTCATGGGAGTGCAGATCCCTCATAATGATGCTTTGGTGGTTACGTTAAAAATGGCGGACTGCAATGTCAAAAGGTTGCTCATTGACCAGGGGAGTTCCTCCAAAGTTATGTACTATAGCCTCTTCAAGCAATTAGGACTGAACGAGTCCGACCTCCAACCGTCATTTAACCCATTGGTTGGATTCAGCTCGGACCCAGTTTGGCCAATGGGAAAGATGACGATTCTTGTAACAGCCGGCGGGATCACGTTACAAACCGAATTCCTAGTAGTGAACGTACCCTCCCCCTACAATGCCATCATGGGACGAACCTGGTTGCACCTCATGAGGGTCGTTCCGTCATCATACCATCAGCTACTTCGGTTTCCGACCCCGGCGGGTGTTGGAGAAATCAGGGGAGACCAAGTGGTTGCCAAACAATGTTTCCTAACGGCATGTGCGACAAAGATAAAACCTGAGAAAGTGCAGATGATGGAGCTGCATGAAGACACCCCCACTATTGATGACATGGGACAGACACCCGAAAACAAAGCTGTGGAAGACCTGAAGAAGATATACATTGATTGGCGAGGAGATAAATACTTCGTCATCGGCACCTCTCTGTCCAAACGAGAGGAAAAGTCTCTAATCGAGTTGTTGACGAACTTCCTGGAAGTGTTCACCTGGACCCCTTATGACATGTCTGGGATCGGCGCTGACGTTGTTTGCCATCGCCTGAATGTTAACCCAAACTGCCGACCTGTCGTCAAAAAGGGGAGAAGAGCAACTATCCAGCATGTGGACGCTGTCCTGGAGGAAACAGAGAAGCTTTTGGAAGCTGGGGCCATTCGGGAAATCAACTACCCAAGCTGGTTGTCGAATACAGTGGTTATAAAAAAGAAGGACGGAAAGTGGAAGGTCTGTGTGGACTTCACTGATCTCAATAGGGCATGCCCCAAAGATCCATTCCCCCTGCCTAAAATTGACCAGCTTGTGGATGCAACCGCCGGCTTCGGAAGGATGAGTTTGCTGGATGCTTATCGAGGATACCACCAGATCCCACTCCACCCCGACGACCAAGAGAAGACAGCCTTCATCACTCCAAGGGGTATTTACTGCTATAGGGTTATGCCCTTTGGCCTGAAGAACGCCGGAGCTATGTATCAGCGACTGGTCACAAAGATGTTCAAGACGCAGCTCGGCAGAACTGTCGAGGTCTACATCGATGACATGGTGGTAAAAAGCAAATTGAGCAACACCCACTTGGCGGACCTAAAGGAGGTACTCTGCATCCTGAAGAACTACAAAATGCCGCCGAACGCTTCAAAATGTGTCTTCGGGGTTGGCTCGGGTAAGTTTTTGGGGTTCCTGGTCACACATCGGGGCATCGAAGTGGACCCATGGCAGATCAGTGCGATTCAGAGTATTCAAGCTCCAAGGAATGTCAAAGAGGTTCAGAGATTGACAGGAATGGCCACCGCACTCAACAGATTCATCAGCCGTTCATCGGACAGGTGCCGACCCTTCTTTCAGCTCCTAAAGAAACAGGAACGGTTCGAGTGGACCCCAGAGTGTGACTCTGCCCTTACCGATCTAAAAAACTACCTAACCAAACCACCCCTGTCCAGCACGAGGAACTCTTCCTTTACCTAGCAGTGTCAGACCATGCAGTCAGCGCCGTCCTACTCAGCCAAGAAAACCGGCAACAATTCCCGGTCTATTACGTCAGCAAAACCCTTCTTGGAGCCGAGAGCAGGTACCTACCCCTCGAAAAGCTGACACTCGCATTGATAGTGGCATCCCGCAAGTTGGTGCATTACTTCAGAACTCACACCATCAACGTCCTCACTAACCACCAGCTCAAACCTCTTCTAAAGAAGGCCGACTTCTCAGGAAGAATTGCAAAATGGGCCGTGGAATTAGGGGAGTTTGACATCAAGTTCCAACTTAGATCGGCAGTGAAGGGGCAGGTTCTTGCAGACTTTGTTGCCGAGTTCTCTGTCGAGATACCACCAGAAGTAGAACAGACCCCAGCAACTGGCTAACCGCAACACGAACTCTCCCTGAACCTTTGGGAACAAACTGATCATTGGCAACTCTACGTGGACGGAGCTTCCAATGACCGGGGGGCAGGATCAGGCATCGTACTCATCACACCAGACGGTCTAACCATCGAACAAGCCATCAAGCTCGAGTTCATTGCCTCCAATAATGAGTCAAAATACGAGGCCTTGTTTCGAAATACGTCGAGCCATTGAACTTCGAATTCCTAAAATCGTCATATATTCGGACTCCTTACTTGTCGTAAACCAAATTACAGGGGAGTACGTAGCAAAAAACGACATAATGACGCAGTACCTAGCAAAGGCCAAGGAACTACTCAGCCAATTTAAAAGCTACAAGCTTCGACAGATCAGCCGAGACAACAACTCACATGCCGATGCCTTGGCAACTTTGGCCACAGCTCTGAAGTCTGGATCGAAAAGGACGATCAATGTGGAAACACTTGCCAAGCCCAACATCTTTCGGGAGGAGGAAGAAGCTCTAATAGCAGAAAAGCTGGGACCATCATGGATGGACCCAATCATCTCTTACCTTGACACAGACAAACTACTAGACGACAAGGCTGAAGCTCGGCGAATCAAGCACGCATCTCTCAAGTATTGGCTGTCACCAAGTAAGGAGCTTTACAGACGTTCTTTTACAGGTCTGTATTTGCACTGTGTCCATCCGGACCAAGTACAGAGCGTCTTGTTCGAAATCCACGAAGGGATATGTGGAAGTTATGTCGGCAGAAGATCGATAACACACCGAGCCATCTCACAGGGATACTGGTGGCCTCACATGCAGAAAGATGCAGCCCAGTACGTCCTGAAGTGTGACGAATGTCAGAGGTTTTCCCCCATCATCCACCAGCCAGTCGAGGACCTTGCCACCATCACCAGCCCATGGCCTTTCGCTCAGTGGGAACTGTACATTGTCGGACCTCTGGCCCGAGCTCCGAGCAATAAAAGGTTTCTCATCGTGGCAACCGACTACTTTACCAAATGGGTGGAAGCGGAACCTTTATCAAACATCAGGGAAATTGATGCCAAAAGGTTCGTATGGAAAAGCATCGTTACCAGATTTGGATTGCCCCATGCCATTGTATCAGATAACGGCACCCAGTTCGATGGCAACATCTTTAGATCATTTTATGAAGGATTGGAGATCAGAAACTATTACTTAACACCAGTCTACCCCCAATGCAACGGGCAAGCCGAGATTTCAAATAAAATCATGCTTAACGGAGTCAAGAAACGACTGGAAAAAGCCAAAGGGAAGTGGACGGAGGAGCTACCCAATGTTTTGTGGTCCTACAGAACAACCCCAAGGAGGTTCACCGGAGAAACACCGTTCTCCTTGGCATACGGGGTGGAGGCAGTCATCCCTTTGGAGATCGGATTACCAACTATCAGATCGGCAGCCTTTAACACTGGTGTCAATGACCAGACGGTTGCAAGAGACCTGGATCTTGTCGAAGAAAGAAGGAAAACCGCCTTGATCAGGCTCACAGAGTATCAGCGACAGCTAAAACGCTCTAACAACAAGCGGGTCCGCCCGAGAAACTTTGCTCCAGGAGATCTAATGTTATGAAAAGTGTTGGGGGCAACCAAGAAGGCGGCTGATGGAAAGCTCAGCCCAAACTGGGAAGGCCCCTACAGAGTCACATCCCAGGTCGGCATTGGCGTTTACAGACTGGAGACCGTCGAAGAAGGGCGACAATTGCCGCGACCATGGAATGCAACCAACTTGAGGAAGTTCTACCAATAATACAAAGCTCCATGCACTGTAACAGTCCATGAAATGTGTAAAGCTCTGCTGAAGAATAAATGAAAATGAAGCTATTCAAATGAATTTACTCTGAGCACTCTGTGAAACCCAAGTTGGGTAGGTCGGCCGAAGGAGGCCAAGAAAGAAACCAAGTGTAAACGACAAAATCAAAATAAGGCAAGATTCAATTCACAGCAAAAATCAGATAAGGCAGATTTAGTAATAAACAACAAAACAAGTTTTTCTCATTAAAAGGCATTGATGGTTACAGAAATTAAGAAAAAGAAAGAAAAACTATGCCGACTTCTCCCTCGGCTCTATAGTTACCCCTGGCAAAATCTCTTCCACATCCTCGGGGGGTTCAGCTGCGGCCTTCAAATTTTCAAGTCTCTCCTTCTCAGCAGCGGCTTCTTCGGCCGCGGCTTTTAACATAAGCTCCCGTTTGTATTGGGCATTTGCCGGCACTTTCTTCGGACAGACGACGCCGTCCTCGGTAGTATCAAAGTAGTCCGGGCAAAGACCCCACACGTCGGAGGCCTTATCCAGCTTTGCAACGACAAGGGCACCATTCCAACCTGTCGGAATATGGTGCGACTAAGGTCCATCATCTCTTCGGCCAAACGCTTGGCCCCCTTCTCTTCACCCCTCTTCAGTGTGGCCTCTTCTTCCACCTTCAGCTTGGCCACTTCAGTCTTAAAGGTCTCCACCTCCTCATTTGTGTTGTGCAGATCTACGGACTGCACATCGAACTTCTTCTCGAGGTCGGCAAGATCCCTATCTCTCTTTTCAAAATTAGCTTTCATCAGCAAAAGCTCGGCGGAAGCCTGCTCGGTCTGTTCTCTAAAAGTGATTCGCTCCTTATTCGCTTCGATCCACTCAAGCTTTAAGTGGCCGTGCTCTTCAATAAGTTCCTGGTGAACCTCGGCAAGCTTTTGAAAGCGCGTCATCGCCTCCAAGAAATTCAAATAGCCCTGCACAAATAAGAGAAGGTCGTTTGTAGGGCGAGTGTCTAAAAAGTCTGTAATCATCGAAAAAGTCAGTGCTGACTTACCAGAATCGAGTCATGAAAAGCGCCCATAAAAATGGCTGAGTCGCTTGCTTCGCCCAGCTTCGCCACGTCCTTTTTTTGAAGGACGCTCTTAATAACACCAAACGCAACCTCAGGCTGGTCGATCATAGAATCTGCTGTCGTCATAGGACGGCCGAGAATGTCTGGGGTGATGGTCACAGTCTCGCCGACCTCGTCCACCGCGCCTTTGCCTTTCTGCTTTTTGGGCGCTGGAGTTGGAGTGACATCGGGCCTCCTCTTTTTTTGCTGCCGAGTCTCTGGCCTCTGTTGCACAGGAGGGCCTTCCTCCACGGGAGTTAACACCAGCTCGGCTGGAGGAGTTTCGGCGGGAGTAGGTGTGGCCGACCTTAGCGGCTGGCCCACAAGAGCAAACATTCTTTCCTTCAGACTCATGCCCTCTATTTCGTCGGGGGATGGGCTCGAATCACTTGTCCCTACAGGAATCTCTACTCGGCGGTCGGGCACAGTATACGATGACGAAGTTGATGCCGAGCTGTGTGATTTCGTTCGCGCTTCTTGCCGTTCTTCACCAGCTGATGCCGATGGAGGAGCAACCGCGACTGTCACGCCTGTAGGGATGCACGCCCTCTCGATTGCTATTTCAGTGGGGATTTCCTCGAAGTCCCCTTCGGCGCCTTCATCCGCTAATCTTGCAAGTACACTCTGGTGGACACCTGTCTCGGCAGTGAAAGTTGAGTATCGCAGTGGGTAGGAGAGCAAGATGTGTGCAGCCCGAGCTATGTATTTTAGTCGACCTTCGCCGACGTAGTTCAAGACCTTGTCGAGGTCGTCAGAATTGACCAACCAGTCGCCAGCTTTTGACCGCTTCCTTGTGTCTGCAAAAAGTTCGAGAGTTAGTTTTGCTGCAAATTGAAATTTAAAATGACGCACAGTATGAGAGATTGGCATCAAACCTAGTTTAACGGGCACTCTAGGGCATCGAATCGCCGGTCTATCCTTCTCGGGAACGTTGCCGAACTCCCATGGACCGGTTACCCAGACCCTGACATCGTCGACGCCCTTCCCTAAGGAAGGCAGACACTTCACTAACTCTAAGGACTTCTTTACTGCCCGGAGGTAAACCTTGTAACTACCTCCGACTTTACAAAGAGTATAACAGTAGTCCAGTTCGGCAAGGCCCAGGTTCACACTCAGGTGCCGATTTATTTCTAGCATGCCAAAGAAGATCCTATATATGTTCGACGCTAACTGGGAGGGCGACACCTTATTTTTTACTATGAATTTATGAAGAAGGGGGTGGAGGGGAAACCTAAGCCCCCCTTTTACGATAGCAATGGCTGGGAACGACACCCCCTTTTCGGTCTCACCCATGCGATAGTCCTCAGGATCGACCAACTCTAAGCCGATTTCATCTGGGACTTCAAACCTAGCCCTAAACGCGGCAAGGGCCGACGGACCATCTAACATTTTACGAAGACGGGCTGCCATCTAGGGGCAACCGTCAAAACACAGAATGCAATGAAGAGCAAAGGAGTTGCGGGCTCAAAAGACACTTACAGTGGTGGGTGCCGAAACAGCTGACGCACACGCTATTCAGAAGGCAAAGGAAAAAGAGCAAGTTTCTTCCAACTGATTAGGGCGTCGGTCTTTTATATACACAGGTGCCGTCGGTTCGTACACGGTAAAACGGCGTTAATCATGAAGCTCTGCCGAAGCGTCACGTCGGCCGTCGATTCAATAACGCCCCGCCAATGAATCTTTTAAAATCCCCGCCATTTATGTGGCCTGGTGACCGCTACATCCCTTGGCCGTTTCAGAATCCAAAATGACACAATGGTTAGGGGGCAATTGTGGGGGAATAACCCCCGGCCCAACCCAATGGAAGAGGCCCAATCTGTGCAAATTAAAGTTGGGGCTGCGTTGCTAGCCCAGGTCAGAATTAGAGGGAAGGCCAGACTGCCAACCTCCTTCGCAGCACAGCCCAAACCACGAAAAGCGGGCCCAAACCGCTAGCTGTCTTTGCGCATTAAATGCAGAGTTGACTCGCATTAAATGCGCAAGCGGCTGCCCACGCGACGTCAACGTGCACGTCCAGTTAGCCGGAATCCTCCACGACGGTGCGCCAGACTCTGTAAATAATCAGGCGGCGTCAACGATGATGCCTACCCAGCAGGCCATGAGAGCCTGTTGGTAGGCCAAGGCAGAACACACTCCCTCAAAGGTTCTATAAATACCCAAGGCGTCGAGAGCCAGGTATGGACAAAAAAACTCCAAGTATTGAGAACTTTCATTGATCTTCATCGATTAAGCTTGCTAACTTAATCTTCGGAGTGTGATCGGCCCATTACGGGTCGACCCATTCTAACCCCTTTGTCTTGCAGGAAATATTTGGACTCATCCATTTTCGGACTTGAGAGTTCGGCTCAACCTTCCTGTAAAATCTCACCTACAATAATGTAGCCTAATAAGAGAGCAAGCATTTCTTATATAGATGCTTGTTTGATATCATCAGAGAGATAAAAATAGAGCTCAAAGAAGGTAGAAGTAGAACCTATCAGAGATAAGTAATAAAAGTTATTTTGTAGAGTCCCTTCCCTATAGGCAAGTGAAGCTAGACTTCTAGAACCTTCCATGGAGAAGTCCCTCTCTTAGTTGGACTGGTTTGAAAGCAACTAGACTCGTGCAGGGTGTGCCACGGCAACATCTTTGTCCCAAACTATCAAGCCACAAGGCCTCAGAGTTCTTGCGGTGCTTGCTGAAGAAGTCGTTCGGCATGCCTAGGCTTGCCTCTCAGCTTAGTAGCAATGGCGTGATAAGCAACTGGTGCAGTGGACGGTCCAGAGCGCACAGAAAATTCTGTTAGTCTCCAATTCTTTTGTTCATTAAGTCCCACCATGTCCCATTTGGTGTCCCGAACATGTGTCACCAAGACAGGTCTCGCATGCGGGGTCTGCTAGAAGGTTACCACATGGAGATGGTCATGCTATGATGTGAAATACACATGGGGTATCTACACTCATTATGAAACTTATCTGCTGAGTAGGTGCATGAAACTGTGTTCTCAAGCATCATTCTAAGTTTCTAGCCATGCTGACCACTGTTTTTCTGAGGTAACTTGTATGGACATGTTTTCTTGGGCAAACATCTCTAGTGTTCCTCAAAACCTACCATATGTGTCTTGAGCCATTAATACTTTTTTTAATCTGATTGCTTGTTAGTTGAAATCGGCAGAAATTCTCATGGTACATATCTGTCTTGTGCCATTAATATATATTTTTTTATCTGATTGCTTGTTAGTGGAAATTGCCAGAAATTCTCCCGGTACTTCCTGTGTACACATGTGAATAACCTCGAGTAGCCTTAAGTTTCTGGGGCACTGCGGTATAGCACTAGAGTCAATTTTTTTTAGAGAAGTATGGATGCGCTTAAATGTTTACACCCATTGTTCTTATAAACACCCTTCACTGAAATTTCGGTACCCTCTTGTAAATGCTAAATGGATGAATCGACATTATTTTACCTGCTAAGAGATCTCCAATCGTCCCAATCTCAGGCCATCAAAAAGAAGGAAAAACCCTGGAATTTATCTGCCAAACTTGGATACATAGCAGCAGTGAAATTGGAATAGCCAACATAACAGACCCATAAATTACCAAGTAGGACCATCTGTTGCTTGCCCCCCCCCGCAAAGCAGAGAAAAAGATGAGAGGGCGAGAAAACAAGCTAGATTGCCAAGTGATTGGATTACCTGTGAACATCATTTTCATTTTTGAAACAATTCTTGTGAAAAATCGACTTCGATGTCCTCTCCATGAATATCTTAAACCATCTATATGTGCTCAAATTGGTAAACTTTTGATTGTTGTG
Source organism: Euryodendron excelsum (assembly GCA_033060915.1). NCBI lineage: Eukaryota > Viridiplantae > Streptophyta > Magnoliopsida > Ericales > Pentaphylacaceae > Euryodendron > Euryodendron excelsum. The sequence continues at coordinate 10,848,069 of CM065381.1, read as the reverse complement.
CAATAACATTGTAAAGCACACGATGTTCATGTATAGAGGACCATACAATTACTAGTCATTCTATAAATTTTTCTTGAATAATAATCAAAAGAATGATAAAATCATTTTATTGTATGATCTGCAGACAATTGAGTTGGAGATTCTACTGCTTTTATGCCATATTCATATTGATACTAAGGTATACCTTTCGAGACTTTAAATGCTTTGTAAGTTACTAGTTGATGTGTATTTCAGGTACAAATCGGATGTCGTGAGTGCAGGGAAGAATTTCGCGAAGATAAGGAAGGTGATTTCTACAGGATTCTTTTTCCACGCAGCGAGAAAGGATCCACAAGAAGGTTATAGAACTTTGGTTGAAAACCAGCCAGTTTATATCCACCCTAGCAGTGCTCTTTTTCAGAGACAGCCAGACTGGGTCATCTACCATGAGCTGGTAATGACTACAAAGGAGTATATGCGAGAGGTCACAGTAGTTGACCCTAAATGGCTTGTGGAACTGGCACCAAGATTCTTCAAAGTGGCAGATCCCACAAAAATGAGCAAACGCAAGCATCAAGAACGCATTGAACCACTTTACGACAGATACCACGAACCCAATTCTTCGTGTTTGAGTAAAAGACATGCTTGATTTTTGCTTCATGTATGTTCTCATGTGGGTTGGTTTCAGATCTCACTTCGATTCTGCTTTGTAACAGTCCTCATTGTATAATTTCTGAGGTGATTTTTGATACTTAAGAGAGACCCTTCCACACAGACACTGGAGGGTTTGTCCTGAATTTTCAGGTTGGTTGCCTTCTGCAGCTTGTTTTATCTCTTTGCTCAGTTTAATAGAATGCTGTTGGATTGTTGCCGGGGTGGCTTAATCTATGACAGGTTGAGGTCAGATGTTGTAAATCCTATATTAACAGAGATCTCAACTACTTTGTTTCAGACCTATATCCAGTTGTAAATGCAGTCCCACTTTAAATTCCAGGCATCTTCATGATATGTGATGCTTCTGTGGGGATCCAGTTGTGGAAGTATCTTCTGTCCGGGTCTTGAATTCCTTCCTATTTGGTGGTGAATCCTTGGTGCTTTGTTTGTTTTGATCTGCATGGCTTCATCTTGTTTACTTGAGGGAGTTTGTAGCTATTGATTGGTAGAAAAATTATTCCGTACTCTGAGAGCACATCATCCTCCCCTCACAAAGCTGTGGGTTTTCTATTAGGTGGTTTTTAAAACACTTCTACAAGGACCCGGTTCAAGCAGGGGTGGGACTCATTGTTTTGTGAAATGAAGGTGACGAATAATTTAAAATAACAGGCAAACTATCCTTTAGTAAATTGATTTTTTAGTCTATTCAGTAACGTCTTTTGAAAATTTTACAATGTGCTTTAAGTTTGTCTCGATCATCTTTTAAGTTGATCTCAAATAAACTTAAATCAAGTTTAAGTAGTTTAGCTATTTATACAATCCTATAGTACACACAAAATTTATTGAATCGAGTTTAAAAAATTAATATTTTAAAATAAAATCAAAGTTTTGCTTGTTTTTAAATAATAATTTAATAAGTTTAAGAAAAATGTGATTCTTACGATAGATTAATATAAAATTTACATACAAAGTTACGTAACAATGATAATTTTGTAATTAAAAATTATTATGATGAGTATTTCTTTGAGACGGAAGGCCGTCATTAACGTATATATAAAATTTTTATATAAATTTTTTTTATTTGTATACTAGTACCCTAATTTTGTTGACTTGAGTACAATCAATTAGTGGGTGGTATGTTATCGGGTTTACTTGAGTACAATCAATTAGTTGCGGGTTTGTGGAATCAAACTACTAGACAAAAGCCGCTGAATGGAACAAAAGCGAATCAATATCTTGAATTGGTGTCGTCTGGTTCCACTCACTGTAAATCGTAGGAACTAGAGAGAGAGAGAGAACACAGAGGTCTGAACTCTCTGCTCTCATCTTCCTCAAATATGGGAAATCTGAACTCTTGTGTGCAATTTTCATTCCGTGCTCTCATCTTCTTTAAAATACCATAAAGACTTCATCATTTGATTTTCCTCTTCAGCAGGCACGCCTCAGTCCTTCACGCAACTAAAACTTCGGAAGAACCCTGAAGATGGCTCAGCCGACTTCTACCCACCTTGCACAAAACCCAGGCATGAAAAGTCTTCAACTCATATATATGTATAGAGAGAGAGATATGTAGGTCGGGATGTGTGTGTTTTTGTGTTGTGTGTACTGTGTATATATATGTGTATATTTGTCTTTTTTTTTTGGTATATGGATCAAAGCTCATGAATTTAATCAATACCCATCAGTAACTGATTGAAAAAGTACTACTTCATATAAGCAATATGCGCCACATCACATGTGATTCTTATTGTTTGTTGTTCCTTATGGAAGAAATGAGATGAAACAGAGACTAGATGATTAGAAATGCAGACTTCTGATTATCTAGATGCTTGATGTTAGTTTTTTACGAATTGAATATCACAAGGGAATGCTAGGCTACATTTATTTGTCGGTAATTCTAACACTTGATTAAAGGGGCAGTTTTTGGTCTTTATCTATTGAAATAATAAGGGCATTTGATGGATAGGGTAAATTGGGTTTCCATATGTGTTGGCTAGAAAGTGAAGACAATATCTTATATTAAACTTGGTTTGTAGTGTTGATTGTGCTTCTGTTGAAACAAATACATTTTTGCATCTTCAATTTGGTTTATAGAATTGTTTTGGCTTTCCGTTTTCTTTATTTTATTTTGCCTTCCCCTTTCTTTCGTTCATTTTTTGCCTTCTTGAAATCAGCCTTTTCATTACATAACCAGGTATTGTCTCTGAAAATCTTCATAGTTACATTGAGCGTCTTCTTTTCTCGTCCAAAAGCTTTGCCATGGTTTCCAATGCGTGATTTTGATGCTTACCAATTAATTGTTGATGTCTCTGAGCTCTGAACAATGTATATAGTATCTTGCTTTAGATCCTGCAATTAGAGAAGTTATGGTGCTTCTCACAACTAGAAAACACCAAATTTTTTAGTGGAAATGCTCTCATGCAACACATGAAATAGTTAGTGCTAGAATCCAACAAATATGGAATAAGTATTTTGTGGTTTATAAAAGGTGAAACTTCAGAATATGAGGATTTAGTATGGAGAGAGTTCAGAGTTTGTGTATAGTTGTATTTAATATGACAAGAGAAGTACTTGTGTTGTAATTGCTTTCCTCTTAAGAACAGTTTGAGATATTTTCTAGCACAATTGAATTGCGATGTTTCAGTAATGCAGCAACAGAGAATCATAATACCAAACAACTATGGAGAAAAACTTGTCGGTAAATTACATGAAACTGGATCTGTGGAGATTGTGATCTTGTGCCATGGTTTTCGATCCACAAAGGTCAGTAATCGTGATACTTCAACTTGAATCTCTATTTTGCTTTCTAGTGTGGTTATGATGCATGATGGTAATTATGATGTCAAGGCTTTATTTATATGTTTCAGTATGTATATAATGACTACTAATATTTTCCTCTAGCCAATCAATTCAAAGACATAGTAAAACACCAGAAGCTATTCCTACCTCTTGAGATTGGCAAATTGAATCATATGTTAGAAAGTGAAATGTTCCTTTCTGGTGTTGTATATTAGGTCAGATTGATTAGGTTTCATATAAATGGAACTTATAACTATTGATGCATGTATTGTTTTCATTGCTGTTTATCCAGTAGAATAGTCTGGTGGAACAATATTGATTGGTTGCTTTAACTTATTTTATTCTCGTGTCACCTTAGAGAGTTATCAATTGGTGTAAATCTGCTACTTGTTGAAGTTTAAGAAGCTTCATAATAATGGAGAAAGATAAGTAAAATGAACTTGGGTTGCACTAAAGTGGGGATCCCTTTCTCTTTAGGGGCCTCTGGACCCTGGTTTCGTCTAGTGCATACGCAGTGGTAAAATTAATCAAATCTGTTGAGTGTTAAGAAATGAGAAAAAGCCGTAAACAAAATGTAAGACGCTCAGTTTAGCTCGTTCGCTATTTTGTGAAATCTTGAAATAACCACATATAAGCCATGCGATTTTGAGAATATGAATAGGTATATCTTTCCTCAAACTAGTTTTACATTGATAGCTTAGATGAGGTCTTTCTTGGATTATCTGATGTCTTTGGCTGATTGTGGGAATGATCTTACAGCTCATGTTTTTGTCCCCAGGAAGACAACACTATGGTGGACCTTGCTGTTGCTTTAGAAAAAGAAGGAATCACTGCCTTCCGCTTTGACTTCTCTGGAAATGGGTAAGCGTGTAAGATGATAGTGTATAAAAACCAATTTTTTAAGGTAATGTGGAATTATTTTTGGTATTTAGCACATTATGTTGCAGTTGTTTCGGGGGCAACCTTGCAAAATTATTAAGCGGCTGGCAGTCTGATAGATAAAGACAGTCGGTGGGGTCACATCATTTCTTTTTAGCTCGAACTTGACCTTATCTTAGGTTGAGTTATTGTTTTTCGCTTGTTTTTATCTTTTACATTTTTTTCTAATGGAATTATATTATAGTTGGGTTGGTGCACAGTGTAGCAGTGTACGTGTTATGCTTTACCATTAAATACTTCCTTTTAGCTTGGTTCTCAAATTTTATGTTATTTTTTCAATCATGGACTTGCTGAATTGAATCTGTCATTTCTTCTGTAAATACATAGATACTTCAATTGTCATAATAAAATGTTTTTTACTGTTATGTTATGCACATTTATGTACAACTATCTGTTTCCTTTTGCAAGAGGTAGGCGAATTGGTAAGCATCATTGTATTTGCAAACACATACCAATAATTTCATCAAAAACACTTTTCTGTTGTATTAGCAAAACACCCTGCCAACTTTGTTACATGGATGTTGACTCTAGTTTCCAATTGAATGCACTAGGTGCTAGCAATATGTTTGATGACTAGTTGCCCTAAAAGCTTAAGCTCTTAGGGAATGATCCCTACAATGTATATCAAGCTACCACACCCTCCTGCATGTGTGATTCGTTCTTGCATGTGAACAGACTGACCGACAGTCAAACCGAACTAAATAGGTTGTAGAAACACACGTGGAATAGAGTTCACTTCAGCAAATGTAGTGGGGGACAAACAAACATGACAAGACTTGAATTTAGAACCACCTGGCATCAAAGCACTGATGGTAAATGATTTGTTGCCTTCAAAGCTTAAGTTGTCATGGAATGGGGCCAACAGCTATATCAAGCTTTCACACAATCTACAGTGTTTCACTCATTGTATGAATTAAATGCAAGCAAACGTGTGAAGTCTCTAGAATTGGGTCTTTCTAATGCATGTTAGGGAAGCAACAGAAGTGCAAAAGAGTTAGGTAGAGGACATTATTATATGGATGGAGCTTTGTCAATTGTCTCTTCATCAACATCCTAGGAGATGCATTCTGTTCATTAATGTATACACTTCCTAGATCTTTGAGGGGTGACTTCTTTGTGCTACTTCCGATGTGAATTCCTTACCAATGGTTGTCTTGGCCTTGGAATCGTAAAAGTCCTTTGATCTTTATTGGTTTGGGCTTCAAAATTCCTTCCATTTTGTTGTTCTATATTCTTCTAGGGGTGGAGTTTCCTTCACTGTGATATCTCACTTGTTAGTTGATTGCCACAAAAGCTTAGGAAATGCCCCCCAATGCGCCCCCCCCCCCTCCCAAAAAAAAAAAAATTCATATATCAAGCTCTCTCATCATGCCTCAGAGGTGACTACTCTTGCTCATGAATAGACATACTGAGACACAAACTAAACTGAACAGGGAGGACAAACCCACACGGAATAAAGTGCACAATGATGAATATAATGTGGAAACAAACAGATATGACAACACTTGAACTTGGGTTCTTTTGGAATTAAATCTTTGATACCATCTAGGTGACGAGTTGCTCCAAAACGTTATTTTTTCAGGGAATAAGCCCAACAATGTATGTCAAGCTCTTGCATAAAATAAAAAAAAAAACTAAAATCCTATAAATATAGTGATATACATATATTCTATTTTTAAAGATTTTTTTTGCGGGGCCAGGAGTGTTACAGTAGAAGTTCCAACTTCGCTTCTGGTATATGGCCAAGTTTTTCTTCTAGCTTAAACTTTTGGCATTCGCTCTTGTTCTACATGTCTTTCTCGAGCATCGTTTTGCTGTGTACTTCACTTCATGGTGGCCTAAATAACTGTAGTAGTAGTGACTAGTGACTAATTGCCAGTGAAAGTGAAGGTTCCTTTCAATTTGGTAATTATTGGAGAGAAGCTGAAGACTTATGTGCCGTAATCCAACACTTCAACGGAGCAAGCCGTGTAACAAGTGCAATTCTTGGGCACAGTAAAGGTGCGTCTTCTTGTACTAGATATTCAACCTACAGTTTCCCATCACACTGGACCTTGAGCTTAAAATATCATACCCATGTTTTCTGGATCCTGACAATTATTGTTCTCCATACTAATTTCAAAGAAAAAAAATTCCAAAAAGCTAGAAGAATATTTTTCCATGATGAGTTCTATACCGTTGGTCTCGTTTTTGGTTTTAGTTGAGTCAAATTTAGGAGTTAAGTATATGTTGGCAAGCTAAAGATTTTCTGGTCCTGGAATGTGTCTAGTTATTTAATTAGGTCTTCTGAATCTTTTGTATTTCTAAGATATGTTCCTATCCAATACTTTCTAATTTTGTAGTCCCATTCCTAATGGAATTGGGAAGCCATGAGGCCTATATTTAGCTTGGTAGCTCTTTTAAGTACATAAATACAAAGCGTAAGGAAATTTTCCTGAAATTTTACTCTTTTGAGGATTTCATGTTTGAGTTCTAACTCTGCCTGTGATTCTAGGAGTGATTCTTAATATAGTGTTATTCTCTAGTTCTTCCCAATCAGATTTTTTCCAATTTGATTGCAATTTATCCCTATTTTCTTTAGTTTTTAACCCTAAGGCTCATACTTATGACTCCTAAATGTATCCTTACCCCATCAACCCTTTTTTGTATTTATTTTGATTAGTACGAACCCAACAGATGGTATGGTGTTTCTTTTGATTATTAGCGCTGCTTATTTTTCAAATTTCTCTGATGAGATTCAGCTTAAAGTCCATTGCAAAGACCAATTTGTTTTCTATGTAGTCTTTTTCCACTACAAACTGCTCTATCACTGAAAGCAATTAATGCAGGAGGAAATGTGGTGCTCCTGTATGCATCAAGGTATCATGATATCCACACGGTTGTCAATGTTTCTGGTCGTTATAATTTGGAGAGAGGCATGGAAAAAAACTTGGGTAAAGACTTCCTTGAAAGAATCAAGAAGGATGGATATCTTGATGTTAAAAGTAAAACCGGTATGTGCATTAATTTTTGCTCTTTGATTTCTTTTTCTTCCAAATATAAAATTGTAGCAAGTCCACTTGACTTTTTTGCCTCTCCTTGTCTATATCATTCTCCTTAACTTCGCAAAAACTTCTTGTTCGCATGTCATATGGTTGTGTTTCTTTGCCCAATTATAGTTGTTTTGACCATTTTTCTTTTGGCTAAATATAAGAATTTTGAGTGTACCAAAAAAAAAAATATAAGAATTTTGAACAAATCTGTTCGTGTTTCCTTTTTTGTTTTTAAAAAAAAAACAAAAGTTGTAATTGGATGTTTGCATCACTAACTTGTGTTCTCTAGGGATAGCAATTAAATATACATGCTCCTTGTGCAGGAGAAGTTTATTTTCGAGTGGGTGAGGAAAGTTTGATGGATCGTCTAAATACAAACATGCATGAGGCATGCCTTCAGATTGACAAAAAATGCAGGTCAGAAGAAAGTCTATTTCTTTAAATAGAATTTGCCAAGATCATACCATAAAAAAAAGTCAAATTTCAATTTTTTTAATAGAATATAAAACATATTTCATGTTTCGTGTTGTATATGGTGGACATTGTGTGGATAGGGTCTTGACTGTCCACGGATCTGCTGATGAAATCATCCCGGTCGAAGATGCCTTGGAATTTTCCAAGATCATACCTAACCACAAACTACACATTGTAGAAGGATCCAATCATGGATACACTTCACACCAAGCTGAATTAGCTTCAGTTGTTTTGCCCTTCATAAAGGAAGGTCTGCAGCTAGGTGAAGATACTTTCTGAGCTGTACTTTATGTCCTTCGACCTATATCTTTCTTCATTTTATGGGATTCCAAGATGATTGCTGAATTTTATACAGGTGCTGCTCATGAATGAGAGAGATGATTGAGCTATACCTTAAACGGGATTATGAAGTTAGATACCCCCTCTTCAACTCTCTTTATGCAAGGACTAGTCATTAGCGTTGAGCCATTAATTGTTTCGCAGCTAATTGGAACCTTTTTTTCTTTTCTTCTTGTATCACTGCCATCTCATATGGCTGTAAAGCTGCTGTACTGGGGGTTTCATATGGTTGAAACTTGTCAAGAGGTCTATTCTGTATTATGCAATGTATTGTGTGGGATTTTTTGTTGTTGAATATGTAAAGGAGATGCTGTTGCCATGACTTGAAACATGCTGTGACACATTGTAGCTTGTTTGCACTGGCTCTACCCTTCACAGCCTGTTTGGGACTTGTGGGAGGAAAGGGAATAATATAGATTTGACCCCATTTAGATATCTCACAAGATAAAAGAAGGGTCACGTTTCGATAAGAAAAAATTTGAGCACCCCGTTAAAAAAAAAAAAAAAAAAAGTCAGATTTTAGAAAACGTGTACGCATGATGAACTTAAAGTTCGTTTTTATGATCTCTTTATATTTTCAGTAAATATACGGGTAAGAAATCACATAACTTATAATTATTTTTTTCCTATATTAAATTCGTGATTTAAGTAGAGAGTTGTAACGGTGGTGGGTTGTTGCACTAACTTTCTACAAGGGATTAGTCCAACCGAAGGTGTGGATACCCTTGTTATAAAAAAAAATTATTAATTTTTCAACTACTTTATACTCTTTCGTATGGTCCATTTCTTACACGGAATAACTCACTCATATGGCATGAAATTATGTAATACTATGTAAAATATATGACATTACATATTACCTATGAGAGAATACATTGTGGCATGAAATTATTAGTTCCCGTAATGTTATGTAAAATATACTCAAAACAAAGAACAAAAGTTTCAACCATCCAACTTCTTTTAGATGTCGTTCATATATATAAACATATATATATATATATATATAGATTATAATTCCTAAAAAGAGAAAATTTCAGATAAGGGATAAAGCAAACAGAAAGAATTTATTTTCGTACCGATTTTGATCATTCATAAAAAATAATAATATGTACATTGAAATTTTATACTTTTTATTCTAAAATTTTAAATTAATATGAATAGTTAAATATTTAATTATTTAAAATGGTGTAAATTCATACGTAATTATGATATTTCAACTATATATGATTAATATAATTTTAAATATTAAACGACCTACTAAACAAAAATGCTGGAGCTGCCTCTAGTTGGAGACAAGAAACTCTGAACTTGTGAACTTTGAAACTATTTTGAAGAGTGGTGGGACTCTCTGGTTACAGGCTTAAAGGCCCAAAATAACAGGCTAGGCCCAACTCCAACGGAAGGGTTTTTATTGTCCGAATTAAATCCTCATCTAGGTTACTCTTACGCTCTCTCTCTAGGTCTCAAGGGAGAGTTCAGAATTGGACTATTATTGTGGAAAAATAGAAGCTATATATCCATACTATATGTTACAGCAAAGGTTTTTGAGTTTGAAAGTCCTAATTCATTTTTCTTATATTTGAAAATTTTGAAAACGTAAAAATACACGTGTCATGTTATTATCGGTTCTTTCATTAATGTACCAATATTTTTAATTTGCTTTAAATTGTAGGCTTTGAACTTAAAAAGCCTTAACCCACTTTTCTCAAATTAACATAAATTAACAAGGCATGAATCATAATGTTTTTTTTATTCTTTGATCAATATTAAAAATATGATCACATTTAGATGTTACTTGGTGTGTATAGTTGGATCGAGTTGGCTCTGAGTGTTATGTTTTGTATATTTGTAGTAAGTTTCCTAACATTTTCTAGGGTTTCTGAGAAGTTTTTAATGGTAATCAGGTAACTACTCCATTACAATTATTTGCGGAGTTGGCTCCTGCTTTCTATAATGACCTCATTTTGGAGTTTGGTTCCATACCCTCAAAATGAGAGTCGAAAAGACATTTCAATAATTTATAGGTGCTTTTGGCATTGCCTGTTTGGCAAAGCCTGTAGTTTTGCCACAACCAACTCATTTTTCTTTTTTTTTTTAATTTTTATTTTTATACATCAAATGGTTATGCAAATAGACTACTTTGCATATTTGTCAAGAGTATTGCCCTCAATATCACATAGTTATTTGTGGGAGACCCGACTACACTTACATATGTCGGGGTCGAACTTAGGTTTCTTGTGCTCTAGTTATTAAAGAGTAAGTTTTGTCACACCAAATGATTATAGAAACTCAAATCTAAACATTAAGAGAAAAATTAAAGTTTTTACCACCATCTCGATTAGACTTTCTTGATTTCTCTATATCAAGACAATGTCTCGTCATCTAGTTATGATGTGATTTATTAGGGGTTTTAACCTTTTTCTCAAGAAAGAAGACCAAGCTATCAAGAGGTAGAGACGCCAAATGAAGAACCAGTACATTATAGTCCAATTAAATCACCAAAAACCATCATCCTTTGTCTCATGTGAAGGATCATGAAAGCATCTATCGCTTTTAATTATGATCATCAACAATTAGCACACTACAATAGCAAGAAAAGTGCTAGTCACAGTCCCAACCAAGAGTTAGTCAGTAGCTGATGGCTAGCACTTTTGCTATCTCAATTGGGGTTCATTTTAATTGTGGGTCCCAACTAATATGTTAGTCTGACGACTGACTCTGAGTTGTGGTTGTTACCAACAACCCTTACAATCTCAAATCCAGCATATGATACATTTCATATATGATACATTTCATGTTTTTGCAAAAGCACTTACAATGCTGAGACAGCCAAACTTTCACCAAAATGGACCCATAAAGCTTCTTCCAATTGATTCCCACTTCCCATATTGGGTATAAAATGGAAAAAAAAATATACATACATACATATATATATAAATATATGTATATATCAGTACATATATTGAACTAATACCAAAACCCAAAAGGTAATCACATTTTTAATCATGAACTAAATCCTATATAGAATTGAAGATACTTTGCCCTGGTGATAGTATCATCTTTGGATCAAACTGAGCTTTCCTCTCTTGAAAAGTATCCCATTTTGAGCCGAAATGATTCATCCAATCTTCCTTGGATCTGTAATGGGGAAGATACTGCTTGGCATTGATTCCAGCCTTGTCACAAAACTGCAGTATTTCTTTGTTTTGATTTTCCAAGACCTCCCAGCCATTATCACCACTTGAAAGCAATAATCCAATAGAGTAGAAGGTGTCTTCATCTGGTGTAACTGCAGACGTCCTATCATCCCACCTGCAATGTGAAGTTATAAACATTTGTTTAAATCTCATATAATAACAGTTAACTCTTTGATTAATTTCATTTAGCACCTTGCATTTTACATCTAATACTACTTTAATCCCTTTGTTTTCAATTGTACCAGTTAACTCCCAATACTTATAGTCAATTTATAATGTGAACCTTTTGTCAACCACCATTTAGTGAGCAAACCGAAAATATACCAACATGGGACTGTAGTGAGATACGGTATAAGGTGAAAAGGTACTAAGTATAATAGCTTTATTTTTTTACGTGTGATTGTTTTAAGGGCAAAAAATAGGAAGTGATAGCTCTTGCGAGTGTCACAGGTAAGGATGGCAACTAGACAAGTTTGGGTCAAGAGATTCCCACTCCATCCATGTCCCTCCATGGTAATCCCTTCCCTCATGCTGGCCCCGCTCCTCTTCCCAAAGCCGCCCTGCCTCTTTCATGTTAGTAATTTTCTTCTAACACATCATGGATAAAATAAGAGATAAAATCATAAAAATAAGATAAAAATCACAATGATCATATTTTAATAAAACATGTACATATAAAAAATAAATATATACGTATAAATGAGGCGGGTTATTGCATTTTGTTTGCAAACCAGCACATCCAGATTAGTATTATCATATACCTATCCCAATAGGACTGGGCGGGGCCAAGGGCGGAGACTCGAGATATCAGGTTATTATGTCATCCCTAGTCACACAAGAGCATTTTTCATCGACCGAAAAACAACACCTGATGAAAAGTTCACATTTCAACTTAACTATAAGTGTAGGTGGGTTGACAGTTATAAATTTAAAAAAAAAAAAAAGTGACTAAAGCAGGATTTAATGTAAAGTACAGGACTGCTAAGTATACTTAACTTTTTTTTTTTTTGGTTGAAAAAAGAGAGATTAAGAATAGTTACTTGTTTCGGTTCACCGGGTAGACAAGAACAGGTCCTGCAGTCTTATTTTGTTTATGGAGAAGATCAACAAAAACACCTGCATTGAAATCCATAATCCCAGATTTTGGAACAAATAGATTTAGCCATGGATGAGGAACATCCCACTGTCCTTTTGCTTGAAGCTTTAGCTCTCCACTTCGTACTCTATTAAGAAAACCCACGAACGATTCGTCTTTCTTGAAGACGAAACCAGGAAGAAAGCTCAATCCTTTGATCAACAGTTGGAGTTCCTATAACGAAAACAAAGCTCAATTTTGCTAATGTTTGAACTATTTTAGCCAAGACGACCATGACAATAGATATAAGAGTAACTCTATATACAAACGAATTGAAAAATGTTATTGTTTCATAAATTTTGCACAGAAAAATTTACCAGAATAATGTAATAGTGACATTTTTGTAATTAAAAGCTAATATAATGGGTGTTTTATTTTTAAGCAACTCTCGTTCAACCATATCATATAGTGATAAATTTTGTATAAATTTTCTATTTGTATAGCATTATTATCCATCTTATTAAACGAATGGGTAATGCTATTCAAAGAAAAAAAAATCATATAAAATTTATCACCAGAATTATGTGAATAAATAAAATCTATTCACTTTAAAACAAAACACCTATTATGATGGTTCTTAATAGAATAATGTCACTGTCACATCATTCTGGTTGAATTTTCTATACAAATTTTTTGAAAGAATAATATTTTCCTAATGCTATGTTTGGAATCTTAATTTATCAAGAAAAAAACAAAGAAAAAAGAAATGGTGAGAGAAAATAGTCTTTTTTTTTCATCACTTGATCATTGATCCACACACAACTTAAACGATTTTTTTAATCTATTTTCTTATTCACAAGACATAATACAATAGGACTCACATTATTGAAGGCACGTAAAACTCATTCACTTGTATATTATTTGTGGGTGAGAAACAAATTTATGTATAGCATTTTTCTAGATATAATGAAGTTATAATAAGGTACCTCATCGACAGTATTAATGGTGAGATCATCGTAGTACTTGACCACTTCTAAGCTGTAGATTATGCCGTGCTTGGTTAGTAGAGAATTTATTTTCGGTTGATCGGATGGTGAGAAGAAGGAAGACCTCCAGTTATTCAGAGGGCTCTGGTGCATAATTAGAGAACCTTCCACATAATCTAGTCCATTAATGGAGATAAGATGTTCTTGGTCTCTCGTGAAAGCAGAGAAATCATGGTACAGCATTCGGACCCACTTCACCTGCAAGAAAAAAATTCATTACAATGGCACATTTAACTAACTTAATTTGAGTTTTTTTGTTTTTTTGGGCCTTTAACTGACTATTATCTCAATCTTGTATAAGGTCACTATCTACACGAACTAGATAAATTTTATACATTGTATGGATGATGGTTGAACTTAAAAGGTAAAATCTCAAAGCTTGTAATATAGAATCCAAGGTTTGTGTGAAGAGTTTTCAGATGAGTAATGATATACAAATAAAAAATTTATACAAAATTTATTATCAGAACAATGTAGGTAAATGAGGGTTATTTATTTAGAAACAAAGCACCTAGCATGATGGCTTTTATTTACAAAAATGCCACAACTACATTATTCTGGTAAAATTTTTTGTACAAATTTTATGAAAGAATAACATTTTTCGTTCAATAATGGTGCTAGAAATACAAAAAATTATCAGGTGTTCTTAGAGTTACTTAATCAGTTCATTTATTAGGTTATTATATGGATGACAAGCTTACAACCTATTTGGAACTTGTAGATGAGAAGGGAAGGAAAAGAAATTATTTTCCCTCCTTCCCATGTTTGATTATAACTAGGAGAAAGAGATTGAAAATGGAAAGAAAAGTAAGGGGGAGAAAATAATCCCTCACTGTATCTCTCTCTCTTTTGAATTTCAAATAAGAGAGAGGGTTTTTTTTTTTTTTTTACTTTCTTTTCATTTTTTTTTTGCAAAACCAAATTAGGGGCAAAGAAATTACTTTTCCTATCATTTATCTTTCCCTTCCCCTTCACAAGTACCAAACAAATGCTAATTAATGTAAACGTACGCCAATGGTGCTTCATACATACCCTGTTTGGAGCCTTCTCTAGGGCAATCCTTGCTCTGGTTATGATACCAAATTGGCCTAGACCTCCTAGAACTGCATAAAACAGCTCTGAATTCCTCTGTTTGGAGCAAGTCACAAACTCTCCTTTCCCTGAATCCAAACAAAATCCTATGTTAAACCTTTGCATGCACGAAAGCTAGTGTACTAATTGTCCAAAACAGTCAGTTATCTACATTAAAGTTTTATTAGGGTACAACTAACACATGCAAAGTATATACCTAGATCTGGCACACTGCCAGGTGAATCATTCCTGAAAGATATCCTAGGCTGAAAACTGGTCCTTAATTTGGAACTACTCAACCTATGAACATGACATGATATTGTTGCATGTATATCGAGGATGAATTTCCATGACAGTACTCTTTTTTCTGGAATCTTTTGAAAGTGACAAAAGTGCATACAGGATTGTCGATCCGTTTAGGGAAGTTTATTTTGAGTTTTTCTTGAGTTGATTTTTTTGTTTTTATAAGTTAAGATCAGAAAAAAAATAAAAAAGTAATTTTTTTTAAAAATTATTTTGTCTAAAAATCAGAAAAGCTAACTCGAAAAAGTTTAACAAAAAACTGTATTAAACAAACTATGTATATCATATTATCTTAACTAATCCAAAATAATTCGAGAGAGAGAGAGATTGTGTGTATGTGGTATTATCATAGCTAATCCAAAATCACTTTTAGCTCTTGCATATCAAGGATGAAGTTCCATGACAACTCTTTTCGTGGGGATCTTTTGAAAGTGACTAAAGTGCATGCATCATTGTATATCATATTATCATAACTAATCCAAAATAGTCTATTGGGGAGAGAGAGAGAGAGAGAGAGAGAGAGAGAGAGAGAGAGAGAGAGAGAGAGAGTATTATTATTATCATAACTAATCCAAAATGCCTATCAAGGATGAATTTCCATGACAATCTTCTTTTCCTTCCTGGGATCTTTTGAAAGTGTATAAAGTGCATGCATGATTGTATCATATTATCATAACTAATCCAAAATCATTCTATTTGAGAGAGAGAGAGAGAGAGAGAACATATACCAGTAATAACATCCATTTCATAAACATTGCTGATTTGGGGGCCATGAAGGAACGATTGACCGCTAATTCCCCCATTAGAGAGTGTCCCACCAACACTTAGGTACAAATAATCGGTCCATGAAACCGGTGCAAGTCCATGTTCAAGCGTGGCGTGCAAAACATCAATCCAAAGCTGCTCACCACCAACATCTGCATAAAACCCTAAAGAAGGGTTCTGCAAAACCCTAATTCCAGTTTCGTTACTATAATGCTTCAAAGAAGTCATTTCCACCACAACCCCATTGTGTGCCATGGCTTGGCCTCTAATCGAATGGCCTCGGCCCCTAGCGGCTATGTTGAAAGGGACCGGAGAATTATACGAAAACTTTATAAGAGAAACGATATCATTAACGGATGACGGATACAGAACTGCAGCTGGATTAACTTGAACAAGCTTGCCAAAGTCACTAGAGGCTAATTTAGTTGCATCACTATCTTCGCGAAGCCTATTCACGATATCTAGGGATAGAAGTTCATGTGGGAGAGAATTAGTCCATGGCCTTAACTTCCCTATAATGGACATTGAATGACTTATAGTGAGTAAAACAATGAGAGATGCAAGAATTGGAGAACTAATAGCCATTCTACAGAGAGAGAGAGAGAGAGAGAGAGAATAAGTTAGTGGTGGTGGTGGCGGTGGTGGAGGGAAGGGTGTGATGTATCTATATGTAGGAAAGAGACATATTTATAGAGAGAAGTTGCATGGCCACGAGGATGAAATCTTTGCTTGCAGGGGAGAAATCTTTATGTATGGGAGTAAATTTTCAAAGATATGCAAGGACGAGACTGTAAGATCATTTGCTTTTGTTCCCAAACATCATGACTTTTTCATGTCATTAAATCAATATTTCCCTGATCAATACATGTTGAAGGGTGCTAGCATATTTGAGAGTCAATCACTCACGGACTATTACTAGTCACCTTAGCTGGAGCCTATTTTATAGTTGATGGGTCTCATTTGAGTTGATTAGCGTCATCGGGTGACTAATGAACACCCACAAGTGATGCTCACACTCCTCGATAATATAGATAAGGCCCATCTACATTAGTGGGTCCATACTAAAATGGCTAGTATCAGTTGAAGGGTGACGAACACCCGTGGCCATACGTGTTTTGTATGTATTTATGTATATATAATGTTATATAAACAAAAAAATTCATACAAAATCTATCACTAGAATAATATGATTAAACAAGAGTCATTTACTTTAAAATATAACACCATTATGATGACTTTTATTTACAAAAATATTATTACCACATCATTCTGGTAAAAATTTTTGTACAAATTATTTGTAAGAATAACATTAATTTTTCTTTTTTGTATTCACGTTCATCACAAGGATTCCAAACCCACCCACAGGTTTTTCTTCATTCTTGTGGGCCTTTTATCAGAGGCCAAAACCATTGTAAAACTGACCGTTCGATTGTGATCCAACGGTGAGTGCTCACCCTTTTCTTTTCCAAAAATCAAAATAGCAGCCAGTTTTGTTTATTTCTAATTCTGGGACGAATGGCTGTCAGAATTAGGTATGCATAAAGAAGGATCTTTGAAATTTTCCATCTGGGATTTGATGGACTTCTCATGGATCAACGCATTGTTTTTTCATTGAGATTTCATACATAGATATGAAATGGAAAGGTGAGGGAAACATCACTCGGATTTTTTCTTCATTACAAGATTTTGTTTGTTCTTGTATAAGCCTACATGTGGATCTGTAAAGTCAAATTGTAACTATGATTACCCAGGCCCATGTTGTCCCTTGGAAAATCCTTAGAAACTCTCAATTCTTTTATGAGCAGTGACGATTGAGTCGGCATAAAAGAATTTTCATCAAAGAAGTTAGGCACATCTGAATAAGTTCATTCTCAATCATGAAAGCTAATTGCATGCTAATTATGAAGCCACCAAATGTTTTCACATTGTAAATCATTGAACATTAGATGAAAGTAAAATATATAACCAACGAGCGAGGCATACAAACATACATATGTATAGAAAAAGAAAATGTTATTCTTTTAAAAAAAATTATATAAAAAATTCTACTAGAATAATATAATATTGGCATTTTTATAATTAAGAGCTATTATAATGAGTTTTTTTTAAGTGAATGGTTCTCATTCAACCTCATCATTTTGATAAAAAATTATATATAAATTTTCTGATTGTATGACATTATCCTTATAGAAAATGTTATTCTTTTAAAAAATTTGTATAAAAAAATCTCACCAGAATAATATTACAGACTGGTAGTGTTATTTTTATAATTATAAGAGTCATCATGATGGGTATTTATTTTTAAGTGAACGACTCTTATTTAACGACATTCTTCTGATGATAAATTATGTATAATTTTTCTAATTGTACAGCACAATCTATATATATATATATATATAGTATAGATCAAATACATTATATATATTTGATAAATTCTTGATATTTCTCGTAGGGATAATGAGGATACTCTTCATTCTATAGATAGGTCTACGGAACAAAGATCTCTTTTTCTATTTTATGAAAAATCGACACGTTTTTAAGAATGAAAATCAATGAACAGGATGAGGCCAAATCAATCATATATAGATGTGCAAAAATTACATCACGTTACAATAAAATTTTCTGCCCTAGCTAAATTAGCCTAATCTCACCACTTCATTTCTATTTTGTAACGACATATTAACTGTTTAATTAACGGAATGGATATCTTTATTCCATTCTTAAAATAGCGAGGGTCTGAATGTTGAAGTTGAAAGTTCCAATATTAAGTTATCTGTTACGGATCTATTTAGATAGGATTCTATCAATATTATTCAAATAAATAAGATTGGACAGCCATTGGGGATATAATTTAATTTTGGGAGTTATCTTCTATTATTTGAGATTATAAATAATTATAGATGTCATATGGTTTGAGAAATGAAATATATGAATGTTTGACAATAAAAGGGGCTTTTGCTCCGAGTCCTGGTTCTCTTCGAATATAATCGAGTCCTGATTCTCTTCTAAAGAATCCTACCCTTTTATTTTGTCCTATTAAAAAGAGTCACCTTCCTGACACACCTGTGGATCGAAGTCAAGTATGAAGGTTTTTATTCTTTTTATAGCTTTCATCTTTAGTATTCTCTAATATGGTGTTTTTTAAGATTGTGAACGTGAAATGTTAGAAAGTGTAATCCTCTCAAAGTAGTTGTTAGGAGACAGATCCCCTTGTTATGCTCCCTTTCAAGACCTTCAATATAGTATTCTTGAAGATCTTGAACCTTAAGAACAAAGTTCTTCGAAAGATGAAGGAATATGATCTATTTAGATGGGACTCTATCAATATTATTTAAATAAATAAGATTGGATAGTTATTAAGGATATAGTTTGTTTGTAGGAGTTATCTTCAGTTATTTGAGATTATAAATAATTGTAAATACCGTATACTTTGAGAAATTCAAAATATGAATGTTTGGGAAAAAAAAACTTTTGCTTTGAGTGCTGATTCTAAAACCTATCCTTTTATTTTGTCCTATTAAAAAAGGTTCATAACATTATCAAAGGATATTCTCAGGTCCCAAGCAAAAGATTTTGGGTTGGACCCTTATTAACTGAGTAAAACGACATTCAACTTATAATCTTTGACCTAAAGATCGCACAAGGTAGGAATAAGTCATGCCAATGGTAGGTTCCTAGCTAATATATCTATATATATACACACATTCATAAAAAAATATGTGTGTGTACAAATAACAAACAACAAGCTTCAAGAAAACAAGAGAGGATGGATGCGGCCCCACATGTCTAAACACTCATAGTTGGGTCTTTTACCTAACAACAAAATAGGTTGAAAAGCACAAAGTTTGGCCTTGCTGGCTAATATCCAGGATAAATGTATCAAAAAGCACTTCTATTGTAGAATCATACCTAAAAAGCTCCAAGAGAACTAAAATCCTTATCATTAAAAAAATCTTTCTTTCAAAAAAAAAATAAATAAAGAGTAGGAAGCTCGAAATCTATTGGAAAACATTTACAATTGGGTTAATTATAAACACATTATTTAAATTATGACTCAATATCACCGAGACCTCTTAAACTTTAAAATATAACAAATTAATCTCTTAAACTTTTAATTTATATCAATTAACCCTTTCTGTTAGCAATCCGTTAGTAATTTGATAGGAGAATAGATAAAAAATTATTATATGACTTGCACATGCTCACAAAAGTTTATTTTGTATCTAAAATATATTAGTTTTTGTAATAATTGTCTAATAACTGAAATACTCAATTGTATTGCCTTTACATTTACATGTCATTTCAAAAAATATTTCAATCATTAGACAATTATTATAATAAGAGAAGATCAATTTAGATATAAAACTATACGTTTATAGTTATGTACAAGTGAAATAATAAATTTTTATCTATTTTCCTAACAGATTGCTAACAGAAAGGGTTGATTAATATAAATTGATAGTTCATGGGGTCAATTTATTACTTTTAAAAATTTAAAGGGTCTCAGTGAGATTGAATCATAGTTCAGGAGATGTATTTATAATTAATCCTTTATAATTTTCAAAGAAGAAATCTTTAGCTGAAAGAGTTGGAAACCTATTTGGTACTGTTTTTGTTTTTGTATATGTTTTTAATATTGTAGGAAACAAAAATAATGGAAAATTTTTATTTTTCATGTTTTCAGAAATAAATACTTTAAAAACACAAAAAATGAAAACAGATTTCAAAAGCTCATAAACTTCTTTTTTTGTTTTTTTGCTCCTAAAACTAACGTCAAAAGAATTTCTCGAAAGTGAGTTTCGGAACCAATTTATCAAAATGCAATCTTGGCGGTAACAATTTTTAAACCATCTATTCCAAGCTTTAAGTGATGAATTGAACTTCACCTCTTTGAATGATATTTACAAATAATAGATATCCAGATTCTTCAAAAAAAATCTTCTATAAAATTACAAATTATCTCCAAACACCTAATATTGGATCATGTCTCCTGTTGAAATTTGAAGTTCACAGTGAGATTAGTGTTATCTTCAACCATACTAAACCAATACACAAGTGAGTCCAATGCACTAGAGAAAAATACAAGAAATGAGTAGCTAAGTAACATGAAGGAAAAACAGTATATAAAACACACACCTATACGCATATATATGCATGTGTACAAAATTTTTAACTTTACTATTGTAATAGAAAGGCTTCAAATTCAATCACTTGGCCGAGAGAGATAGAGACAAAGAATCAAGGGGCCCTCATGGGGGACTAAATATAAGATAATGGAGATCTTTATGGGAGCAGATTGAGATGGAATACTCTTATCATGTGGTCCAGAAAAACACCTCACTAATTACCACAGACAAATCTAATCCACTTGATTGGCCACATAATGCAATCATGTCCGTCCAGGGTTTTGTTCGGTGGAACAAAATTTACCTAAATCATGCCCCATTTTTTTTTAATTTACAATACATTTTTTTAATAAATAAATAATTAATTAATTATATTAAAGACACCGAAAAAGGACACGTTTGTATACAAAAATTGTACACAAAAAACTTATCAAAAGCTTTAATCCAGATTTGACTGGTTAAGGTTTAAAATTTTAAGAAGGGACTATGCGATATTGATGACCAAAAGTCTATGAATACACATAATGAAGGGTTAATTAAAATTATATTATTTTTTTAGCTAAATAATGAAGGGTTAGGTTTACTGATATTTAGTGGGGACAAATATAAGTATTACTAAATTCAGAGAGAAGCAAATATAAATTTTTATAAATTTAGTGGCAGAAAAATATATATTTGTAACATATGATCAAATAAATATACATAAATTTTTTTAAAAAACAGTAAATATAGCCAATGCGGTGGGGCTGTTGTCCCCACACGACCCTTCTTGAGTCAGTCATTGTGTCCGGCCATATGTGCATGGAATATTCAGTGCCCCTTCGATATAGTTTTTTTCAAACTTCTTAAATTTTTTACTTTTAACAAGATAAGATAAACAAAAAATAACAAAAAAAAAAGCAAAAAATTTTTAAAATCTTAGATTTTTTTGCTTATAAGAACTAAAAAAAAGCCAAGTTAAAAAGGCTTGAAAAAAGTCCAACCAAACAAGTCCTCAATAAGATATTATAAGTGGATTTTTGGGTATTGACCAGTGTTATTTTTTTTTTATTTGTAAAAAATAAGGTATTGTAAGTAGTACTATATTAACTCAGTGAAAAAGAGAAAAAATAAGTTGTACTATATTATGACAAAAAATCAATATTTTTTAAGATATATATGTATAATCTTTTAAAGATTGTACAAACCTTTCAATTATTCAGCTGAAAAATAAAAGTCTCTTTGACAGCCCATTTGAAACTTGAGAAGAGGAAGAGAAAATTATTATGTTTCTTTCCTTGTTTTATTCCTTACTGAGGAGGGAAGAGAAAGAAAATGAGAAGAAATTAAGTAAAGAGAAATTGTTTTTTTTTTTTCCTACTGTTATCTTTTTCTTTCCATTTTAATATATATATATATATATATCATATTTATTTTGTATATATTTTAAACAAGAAAATTTGATTTTTTTTTTCATTTTCTTTACAAAACCAAATAGAGAAAAGAAATGACATTCCCTACAATTTTATTCTCCTTTCTTTTCTGTTTCTTTCTTTTTTCCTTCCACAAATTTTAAACAGACCCTTACTGGAGCAACTGATTCATAAAATAGTCCTACTTCATGGCTTCTTGTATCCCAAACTATATATCTAACTGTTGTGTCAATTGAAGGAAAAGTGCCCTCATAAATCCTTGCTAGCTTGTCTAACATGCTGCATTTGTTTGAGGGCAGAGAGCCCGTTTGGGTCGAACTTGAGAAAAGAAAGAAAATTCAAGTAAATTTTCCTGCCACTTCCCATCTTATTTCCCTTTCTTTTCTTCCCCAAGTTCCAAACAAACTTTAAGCCTGTAAATTCATATTCATGGATCTATTTCTAATCTTTGTGTTTTGCAATTATTTGGTTGGGACATTGGAGTATGACTAGTATGGATTATATCTTAAGATTAGCTTTAATGGTGGGATGAGACTCCAGAAAAAATTAATCACGTAAATACGTAGAACTCACCTAAATTTAATGTCTCCTGATTCTCTTAGTTCTATATAAAATAAAATAAAAAGTATATATACATGTTTTGTTTAGTGGAAACAAAATTGGCCATGATTACTAGTTTTGACTTATGCCAGAATAATGTATAATTAAAAATTAAAGGGTGAACAATCATTTAGTATCTTTAATTTTATCTCAAATTTTAATATCTTTCCTGAATTTTAATTCATTCTATTTAAGTCAATGTGATCCAACTTTTTCAAATAAGTAAGGAAATTAAATATTAATTATATTTTGGTCTTCTAAATTATAATTTAATATTATTTTACCCTCTTCAACTAAAAATACTTATATTTTCACTATTATAAAAATTAAAATTAGGGATTTGTTTGGTTAAAATTTTATATTAATATCTAAAATAAAGAGAAAAAAATAATTTTATGACTTTGAAATGTTATGAATTATCTCAAAATGTCTATGAAAATAGCTAAAATGATCCATAAAATCTTGTTTTTGTGGATCACCAATTATTAACGCTGACAATATTAAAGAGATTTTTGAAACTACGGATTTGTTAACTAGGAACAAAAATTTTTTATATTATATTCAATAAAAAATGCTACAAACATTTAATTTGTTTTTTCTTCTTCTCTTTTTGCTTTTTTTTGTCAATAGTGTTAATACAAACTTAAATTCTCATAGTTTACAAGTAAAATATAACAACTTTTTATTTAGTGGGTAAAGTAAAATTACATCATAGTTGACATATTTACGGTGTAATTAATTTTAAAATTTTTTAACGTATTTTAAAATGTTCGACCACATTGACTTTTTTTTAAAAAAAATTGAAGGATCAAAATAGAAAAAATCAAAATTAAGGGATGACATTAAAATCTGAGTCAAAGATGAAGGAACTAAATAATTATTTACCCAATATTAAATATTAATAAATTTACATTCCATTTTCATTTAAAAGTCCCAAATTGCGATACACAAGAGAGAGTGATTAAAAATTGCCTTAAAAAACTACAAATTTAGCAATCTCTCGAAAATAGAATATTGATATATTTTTTAGCAATATTAAGTTATAAATTTAGCAATCTATAGCTCATTTGGATATTTTTTTTCTTTTTGCCGACTTTTGACTTTAGCGGGTAAAAACATTCATAAGGTTTTGCGAATCCTTCCACTTGGGTGAACATATCACAAAAGATCAATCAATCACGCAACAAAAGATTGGTTCAAGTACTTCCAAAGATTTTATCATATCTCTCTCTCTCTCTCATGTTCTTCCCAGGTGTACCTTATTATAGAATTTTGTTTTCTCTCTCTCATGTTTTTCCGACGTGTACCTAGTACAGAAATTTTGTTCTCATTCACCCACACGACTAGCTGGGTTCGTTGCTTCTTTTGAAAAAAAAATTATTCAGTGATCTATAAACACTACATCACCTTTACTTATCTCTCTTATATAGGAGTGAAATCCCCAGTTAGATGAGAATAAATACTCTATCTGACGAAGGATCCATCCCATGTGAGAGTAGAGCATGAACAAGTACTGTTCTGCTAGCACTGAATAATTTCTGAAAAAAAGCACTCGAAGATTGTAAAAAGCTTTTGCATTTTTCTTTGCACTGCAATATGTTGTCCAGTCTCTGTCTCCAAAAATTACCCCAGTACTTGAAAAGTTTAAACAAAATTTGTCTGCTCCTTAGTGGACCTGGGCATCTATCAGAAGCAGTGAAGGAGAATAATAGGGGTGCACCCGAAAAAACAAAAAAGGGAGAATAATAAGGATCACCCCCTTTGAATTATTATATGTATATATATATATGTATTTTACATCAAATGAATATCAAATAGGCTACTACAAATATTTAGCAGTATCACTCCTCAGCATCACATAGTTATAAGTGGGAGGTCTCATTGCATTAATGTCAAGGTTGAAATTTAAATCCTATTACTTGCTCTGAGCGTTAAAGTATAGTTTTAGTCTTACTGAACACCTAATTCGAGCTCTTATCCTCTAAACCAAACATTGGTGGTGACCATCTTTGAATTATGATTGTACACTTAATGTGAAGGAACCCAAGTTCAATTCACCTAATATTGACTTCAGAGAGAGAGAGAGAGAGAGAGAGAGATGTGGATTATGATGGTTTTTTGACAAACTTTTGTTCATGAGAATAATTCTTTTAGGAGTTAAGAGGTAATCTTGGCTTTAATCTTACAATGTATGTGGTCCACTACTAATCAATTTTCTCAATGTATTTATGCCAATTCAAAAATTGGTACAGCTATGAAGAGAAAAGTATTACATCAATGATTTACCTACGGTATTAAAGCTAAATCAAAGGTGCCTATATATGGGTTAATTACAACTACACCCGTTGAGTTTGCCTCCATAAATTTTAAAATGTAACACAACAACTTCTAAACTATTAATTTGTATCAATTAACACCTTCTTTAGTAATATATTAGCAATCTGTTTGAAAAAATTGATAAAAAATGGTTATGTGACTTACACATGTTCACAGAAATATGATTTTATACCTAAATTGATATTCTCTTTGTATAATAATTATCTAATGACTTAAATACCCCTTGAGTTGCCCAATATTTACATGTCACTCCAATGGTTAATTCAGTCATTAGATAATTATTATAATAAGAGAATGTCAACTTAAGTATAAACTCATACTTTATGAACATGTGCAAGTTATATTACAAATTTTCATTAATTTTTCTAACGAATTGTTTATAGAATGTGTTAATTAATAAAAATTAATAATTTAGGAAGTCAATATATCACGTTTAGAGTTTATAAAAATTTAATAATATTGAGGCATAATTTAATAATGTAATTGTAATTAATCATATGTATTTATATATAGATAGATGTAGATTGCAAAGGAATATTATTTCTTTCTTCCTCCCGGGTTATTTGCATACATCCCATCTTTTGTTGTTTTAAACATATATCCGTCCTTGCAGTAATAGCGGTTGCATTCCACGTCGAGATGTTGAGTGAATGTGTATGCTAATTATAGGCCTCCACTTAACTTTTTATTTTAATTAATTATTAAATGATTTGGCTTTTTATAAGAAAATAAAAAATAAAAAATAAAACACAATTTCTCGTAGATCTGCCATCCATTTCGGGTTGGGCAGTTGCGGTTTGGGGTTTGCATCCTATATAGCAATTATTCCCCACTCAACTATCACCCTCAGCTCCTATTCTAAATATCATCATTTTGTATAAAAATTATGTATAAAATTTTTTGTTATATAACATTACCTCATATATAATGATGTGGTTGAATGAGAGTTTTTTATCTCTAAAATAAAGTATTCATTATGATTTTTCTTAATTATAAAAAGGGTAATGCTATATAAACATAATATTCATCTGAATTTTTATACAGAATGATGTGTCTAAATGAAAATCTATCCCTTCAAAATGAAACACCCAACATTCACTACAAATTTCCTATAAGAAAAATATTTTTTTTACAAAAATATCATCGTCACATCATTTAAATAAAATTTTTTGTATAAATTTTTATTGAAGAATAATATTTTTTTTTCATATATAATATGTATCTATCTGTTCATACTTAATGACAACGAAAAACATTGGAATGAGTTAAAAAAATGAGAATGGGACAACCAAACATGTACTCAGTAAAACGTTAGAATCAAAATCATTTCATAAAATCCTTCGGATGATCCTCTTAACACATGCAACAAAAATATTATATGTACGTGTTCATACGTAATGACAATGGAAACACTGCGACGAGTCAGGTGAGAATGAGACAACCAAACACAAACACTCAATTACTTTGTGCTTTGTTTGGCTTTAATTTTCTGCTTAACCCATCATAAAACACCAAAAAGCGAGCTTTGCAAGTTGTCTCCAGCTTTATATTTCCATTAGGCTTTTTGTGTGCGTGTGTTTTCACACTTGAAGCCATGGAAGCCTCTTAAGCTGCACGTGTGAAAATAAGAAGGGATAATTCCACTTTATCCTTTTATTTAAACAAAAATCACAGGATTCTTATCCATTTAATTTGAATATAATTATAGCATAGATGAAAACTGTTAGAATTAAATGTGATTATATTATAAAGGTATTTTTCTCATTTTATTTTTTTAAAATTAAATATTTAAAAGACGATTTTATCCTTTTATGTCAAAATTTCGTAAGAATATTTTTGTCAATTCACCAAATCTATCACGATTTTATCTACTTTATTGGTAAGTCTAAATTATAAAACAATTATATATTCATTATTAAATCATAAAATAATCATTTAATTTTCGCTAAAACTATGAGAAATTAAAGCATAATTACCCTGGCTAAAATAAAAATGGTGGGCTATAGTCTGGTTTGGAGACCAGGCTGTTATGTCTGCTACTGTTCATGGCAAGCTTTGGCAAAAAAGCTGGCCGAAACAGCAGTTTTGGTCTCTGCCTTTGGGATTCGATAGAATATATTGACTTTCACTCCATGGCACGAGTGGGTCATGTTGTAATGATTCCAGCAACTTTATTTAGCCCATGCCAAATTCTAATCTAATTCCACAAACCAACTTTGCCCTTGTTACCATTAATTTTCGACCCGAGTTAGCTCGACTGGTAATGTGAGTTTGTTTTTCATTTAGCTAATCATAGGTTTGATTTTTTGAATTAATTTTTCGAGCGGCTAGCATAGTTAATTGATAGAATGTGCCCCTATTATCTGAACAAATCTGCAAAAGAGCCGAAAAAACACTGGCATTTGCCTTTTGATTCGATGGAATTGACTTCACCCCATGGCACAAGTGGGTCATGCTGTAATGATTCCAGCAACTTTAATTAGCCCATGCCAAATTCTAATCTCATTCCAGGAACCAACTTTATCCAGCTTGTGGCTATTAATTTTTTTCTTGTAATTCGAACAGTTAAAATATTTTAGGAGTAAACCCGCACGAGTTAGCCCAATGGGACTGAAGCGGAACTTGAATGCGCCATAAACTTAGATATATTTAGGTTTTTTTTTTAAGTTGGGTAGACATCTTTAGTTTGAGTGTTACGCTTTCATTTTTTATGTATTCAAATTTTAGGCGTGGATTCAACTTTTTGCCGCTGGCACAAACGGCCAAAGAGCCAAAAAAAACACTGGTATTTGCCTTTGTGATTCGATAGAATTGACTTCACCCCAAGGCACGAGTGGGTCATGTTGTAATGATTCCAGCAACTTTAATTAGCCCATGCCAAATTCTAATCTCTTTCCGAGAACCACCATTGTCCAGCTTGTGGCTATTAATTTTTTTCTTATAATTCGAACAGTTAAAATATTTTAAGTAGCTCAATGGAACTGAAGCGGAACTTGGATGAGCCATAAACTTAGACATATTTAAGTTTTTTTTTTTTTGGTACATAGTTTGAGTCTCATCTGGTGCTACGTTTCGAAGCAACTGTTTAGCTAGATTTTTTTTTTTTTTTTTTAGTGATTTTTCCCATACAAATTCAAAATTTATTTTTATGAGCTTTTAGTCTCTACATAACTATATAAAGTTAAATTTTAGTTGAAAAAAAGCACTAAAGATCAGAATTAAAATTAAAATTTATGAGCTTTTGTCCCATGGTTTGTAGTGCCTTTTTTTTAATCAAAATTAAATTTCTTTTATGATGGTATGTATAGTCTAAAACCCCATAAAGATAACAAGAAAAATTAAATTTTAGTTAAAAAAAAATGACTGATAACAGAAAACAAAAAAGTTATTTCAAAAGCCACTTAGATCCAAGCATGCTTAACTTGTATATATATATAATTTCCAGATGATTACAGGTATTCGAGTTTACTATGAATGTTAGGACCAATTGATCCTGCCTTGGACAAGTTTCTCATCATAAAAATATATATATATATTCATATTCGTGTAAGAGTAAAATGTTCAAATTTTCGTTAAGTTTGCCAATCTAACTTCGCCAAGCTTTTTCATTTGTTCTCATGCAGATTGAATTTCTTAATCACAGTTACTTGGTGGACTTTCTTACTCTGCATCAAATTATAAACTCCAGCAAGTTCTCAGAACAGCTTAGCAATGGCGTATAGGAACAAGAGAGGAGGAGGAGAAGGGGGTTTGACCCCAATATTAATCTGAATGAAATATTGATCATAAAATCAACTACTTGGTTCATACTGCTATATCCATAAAAGCAATGGAAAATCAAAGCCCAAAATATTTCATGGGTTGCAAACATTGAGCAGAGACGGTGATGATGGGTCAAGAAGACAAGAGGGGCCTATGGATCTAGACTTATCAAGCTAATTAAGTTCAGCCTCTAATCATGCTTGATTAAACTCATTTGTAATGACTCGAACATCAAGCAATTTGAACATAATTTTGAAGCACGTTAAATAATTTTAAGTCAAAATTTAAATAACTTACTACTTGACTCGACTTGACTTAGTAAGAAGAATTTCATCCACTACAAAAAAAAAAGGGTGGTTTTTGCAACTGAGCTAAACCGTCGTTAAAGTTTGGAAAACCATCATACCTTTTAGCAACGGATTGCAATGCAATTTGGGAAACGGGTCTAAAACCTTTGGTGACGGATTAACGACGGCAAGGGAAGTTTTTATCAACTGCATGGAAGCTGTCGCCAAAACATCTAACAAAGCCACGGTTTGACATCGCCAGAACTACTTCGCGACGGCGCTGAGTCAGTCCCATTAGATTCAACGGCAAAGTAGTGTTGGTGGAAATTTAATGCCGTCGCTGAATATCTTTTGGGACAGTTTCAAATCCGTCACAAAAAAGGACACAGAATTTACTGTCACTCGGGATATCTTCAGCGACAGTTTGATGTCGTCACTATACCTTTTTTTAAAAAACAAATATAGTTTTATAAATTTATAACTAATTTTTGTAATTGCCTGTTTCTCCTAAAAATATATACATGTAATAAAAAAAAATTACGAATCCAAATAACAAAATTCATCCATTTATTCAATTATTCAAATCCAAATATTTACATAAATGTTTAAACAAGTTAATAAAAGTTTCAAACATTTATCTAAATAATATAATACAAAAATAAATGTGCTCCGCCAAATTCATAAAACAAATACAAATTAATTATATAGATCATTGCAAAGTAAGTCCTTGTAAAAACACCACCGGCCTAGTCTCTGTGAATAACCTGAAAAGAACAAAATATATAAAGATCAAATATGATTTTATAGGTTCAAAAAGAAAAGATAATAATGGTTGACATAGAAAAACTTGTTTTGGAATAAGTGAAAGCCAAACAATCGATATTGGACTATATGCGAACTCAACGAAAGCCAAATCACTTCACAAACAGGTCATTGGCATTGAAATGAGAAATAGAACAACTGAAAGCAGCAGCAAATTTTCCCATGTAGAAGTTCTAACTGGTTTTAATGCACAGGCATCATAGTTTATGCCTTTCCCAAAAGGTTTTGTGTAGGCGTGTCAATTGGGCTAGGGTCAGCTGGGCCGAGGGTTGCCTAAGCTCAGTCTCAATTGACTTTCTGAGGCATAGGGCCCGAGCTGAGCCCGATTAATAAATCTAACTTTTCACAGTCCAAGCTCAGCCCATTTTACTCCACAGGCTTCGGGTTTCTTTTCACTAACGATTTCGGTTTAATTACAAAAATATTATTACTATATATCATCATGGTGACTTTAAATACAAAAAATAGTACACCCATGATTACTCTAAATTACAAAAATATTACTGTCACTTTATTTTGATTGAGTTTTCTATATAAATTTTTTAAAAGAATAGCACTTTCCCAAAATTGTGGTCTTAAAATAAAAAAAAACCCCTCTTTCTATCAGTGCCCGTCACCCATTTGAAACCACCCCCCCAAAAAAAAAGAAAGAAGGAAAAACAATCATAATATGTATATTTCATCTTTTTTGAGGAAAAAAGATAAAAAGAAAACTGAAGGAAACTCAAACCTTCAATTTCTTGAACCCTAATACCCATATGCGTATCAGTGGATGTCCCTCTATGGTGCAAGATTCAGAAACTAATGAAAAATAATGGGTCCATTATAAGACTACTAGGTAGAAGATTTTTCAGGGTCGTTGGAAGGTAGAGGCATTTGTGGTAAAGCTCAAGATGCCGCCAAACTAACTCATGTGATTCCCTTTTTCTTTTTCCCCCAAAAAACACTATTCTTCTAGGAAATTTGTATATAAAACACTTTCAAAATAATATAATAATGATATTTTTGTGATTAAGAGCAATTATGATAGGTCTTTTGTTTTTTTAAAAAAAAGCTCGAATTCAACCACATTATTCTGTACAAAAATTTTGTATAAATTTTCTGTTGGTATAACATTACCTTTTTAAATATTCGTGAACTTCTGTAAAAGTTGAAACATAAAATTCTTGATAGTGAAAAGGAACTTTTGTTTCTCATTCCAATGGCATGATCCTCAACCCTACCCCCCACCCAACAAGACTTTGTGATGCTACCCTTTGGGTTGACAGTCTCTTTTAGAAAGATGCTTAATTTGTCCACCACCACTCATGTGAGTCTTGTTCTCTAGTGTGATTGTCATGACATAATGGGTATATATTTCTTATGTGTTTGGAAGCAACTTAATTAAAAAGAAAAAGTGAGCTCTAATTAAGTTTATTCATTTATATTTTTACATATAAGCACGCGAAGAAAAAAATATTGAATATATATAAGTGAAGAAAAAAATTATTGAAAATATTTGAGCCCAGGTTTGAACCGGTGACCTCTAGTGTGTGAGACTAGATAAGCAACAACACCACCTAGACAATTTTCAAAATTTGTCAAATTTTAAAACTATAAATTATGAGAAAATTAACCAAAATTAACCACTCTTGCTAACCATTTGGTTGTCCCAAAAAATATGTACTGTATAATTTAAAACTGACTCATTTATGAATTAGATAATAAGATGTGTTGGGTTGTGAAAATGGAATAACTAAAAAGTTTACAAATTTTGCCTTTTTCATAAAAAATTATTTTAGTCATTTTTTAAAGATAGAGAATAACTTAATTTAATATTGAGAGATTCAAAAAAAAAAAATTGTTTAGTGCCTATGAATTTATGAATGGGTAAATTTTGAATTAATTAATTCAAAACAAAATGATTTCATCTATGCAACCAAACGGAACTTAGCAGTTCAATTCCATCCTGCAAAAATAACACCAAATTGAGAAAACTGCTCTTTATGAGTCAGATTCATCAATGGCCTTTGGAATAAAGCAAAAGGTCTCCGACTCATTGCTTAAAGTATATGTTAATAAATATTGAAACATAATCTGAGCTTATTATAAACTATACATACACAAGTTTGATTGGCTGCTTAGAACATCCTTTTCCCTTTTTTCCTCTTTGGTGATGACCTAAGCACCTTTCAAAGCCATGAGATTCATGACCTAGATATTAAAAATTTCAAACTTTGGTGTAATTAAAAATTCATTATCATTAGTTATAACATGGTGGAGAAAATTTTGGGATACCACCCTTAATCTCCAACTTGCATTAGAGACGCTTTGGCCAACACTGCACTGGTACGAGAGTCCTTTTTCGCGCAAGGTTCATCTCTAATCATACCATCAAGTTTTCTACATCGATTCTACTAATGCTTTGATGGGTTCTTAGATTTGTTCAAGAGGAAATAAAAGAGAAAGAAGAAGAAAAACGAAATAAAAGTGTCCAAAATTCCTTATTTTGTTTGATTGGATGGAAAACAAGAAAAAATAAATAGACATTTACACAGAATTCAGTTTTTTTTTTTGTTACCATAGAAAAATAGATAAACACTAGTAATTTCATTTCTCTCAATCCGAACATAACCTAAACTTATTTGGACTCATCGTGCAAAAATTAAATTTTGAATTAATTAATTCAAAACAAAATGATTTCATCTGTGCAACCAAACGGATCTTAACAGTTCAATTCCATCCTGCAAAAATAAAACCAAATTGAGAAAACTGCTCTTTGTGAGTCAGATTCATCAATGGCCTTTGGAATAAAGCAAAAGGCCTCAGACTCATAGCTTAAAGTATACATTGATAAATATTGAAACATAATCTGAGCTTATTATAAACTATACATACCTAAATTTGATTGGTTACTTAGAACATCCTTTTCCCTTTTTTCTCTTTGGTGATGACCTAAACAGCTTTCAAAACCATGAGATTCATGACCTAGCTATTAAAAATTTCAACTTTGGTGCGATTAAAAATTCATTATCATTAGTTATAACATGGTTGAGAAAACTTTCAAATATCACCCTTACTCTGTCTCGCATTAGTGACGCTTTGGCCAGCACTCCACCGGCACAAAAGTCTTTTTTCGTGCAGGGTTCATCTCTAAGCATACCATCAAGTTTTCTACATTGATACTACTAATGCTTTGATGGGTTCTTACATTTGTCCAAGATGAAATAAAAGAGAAAGTAGAAGAAAAATGAAACAAAAGTGTCTAAAATTCCTTATTTTGTTTGATTGGATGAAAAACAAGAAGAAAACAAATAGACATTTCACACTAAATTCAGTTTTGTTTTTCTGCTACCATAGAAAAATAGATAAATACAAATAATTCCATTTCTCTCAACAATTTAAGATTGGAACATAACTTAAAATATTTGGACTCATCTTAGAGACAATACCATCAATCACAATCAGGTCCCAACAAAAACGTCAAAGTATCACAATAGAGGGGAGCAATCTTTAGAAACCAATGTTCTGCAATAAACATTAACGGGTAGCCTTTGGTGGATTCTGGGGTCACATCTTTAACGACTTGTTTGGGATTTTTTTTTTTTGTTGGGACCCAAAGGGGACGTCAATTGCATAGATGAAATGTAAGTTTGGCATATATTTGTTGATACGTGTTTTTTGTGCACCATCATACCAAATGCTAGACGTGTTCACGGGTCAAGTTGGATAATCACTTGCTACCATACTAAAAAAGATCAGGTTGAAAAATTTTAAAACCGATTTCAACCCAATGGATATTCGAGTTAGGTGAAAAAATCAATTCTTAGTATAAAAAACTTCAGTTCGGATTTTGTCGGATGAATGAAAGTATTAACGGCTCGCCACCTGAATCAAGTAGGCTAGGGTTTTAAAATTTTCACTTGTTATCTATCCAAAAATAATGAGTGAAACCAAAAAATTGAACTGATTGGACGGGTTTTTGAACAACCCTACCGGATGCTTTTGTTGTTTGCCTTGGCCTAGTTGACAATGACATTTTATCTCTTTCTTGAGGGAGCCTGCTTGGATCCAAACGGAAGGGAAAATAAAATGAAAAAAAAAAATACTCATGCTTAAAAGATAATCAAACAAGAGTTAATTTTTTTTATAAAAAGTAGATAAATTATTTTTTTATTTTCTTAACCCGACTAAAGAAAAAGAGTAAGAAATATAACTTCTTTTTTTTCTCCCTATAAAAAACTTCGAGGCCCCCTTGTTCTTTGGCCTCCCAAGAGAAAATTATAGCTTCGTTACTAAATACATGTGTGCCACTGGAGCTCAAAACCTTGTAGATATCTAAAACAGATAATCAAATTCTATTGAACCGCACGCGTGTTAACAAGGTCTGCGGCCTGTCTATATCACCGAACGGCGGTATTATGGTTGTGGGTCCCTGCAAGGCAACCACTACCATTGAAATTGAGGCCTCTTTGAGTTCTTTCAGTTTGATTTAGACTGCTCATGAGTCCGCGAATCCCATGAAAATTTGTTTGGCATCAAAATAATATGTAATATGGGGTTATTTAGAAAAATATCAATAATACGAGTAAAAATTCTTAAGGAAATGGACTAAAAAAAATTTTAAAACATGAGTTCTCACTCTTTAATGGTCCTCAAAAGGCGTTAAAAAAAATTAAAAAAATTCGAGAATCATTTGTAATAATAGCGAGATTAAAAAAAAAAAATTCATTTACAGTTGCAAAATAAACCAAATGGCCTATGAACTGTGACAAATTCAAACAGAACAAAGAACCATTCCAGTCATTCCAATTTTCTGGTATGCTCTTACATTCTAGATGAAGCTCTTACAGGAACCTTATCATTGAAAACACTGGAAAAATAGTAAAATTACTGTTAGATTAGCAGTAATTTTTGACATGGCATTCCATGGGAATTTAACTTTTGACATGTATCACAAATCATAAGCTTTAGATTCTTTAAGCAATTTTTGCTCTTTTGATACTCTGGATTCTTAGCTTTTAAACCCAACAGTGATTTTGAGTATTTGTATCTCCACCACTCTATCAATTGAATTTGTATTTTTTTTTTTAAATTATGTAATTAAAAGAATCCAACCTCGACTAATTTACTTCCTGACCTATCTATGCCAGGATTAAAGAAATTTACTAGAAACAAATTTCTAAATAAGATTTTATTTTTTTAACAACTGGTCATAGTTGTTGTTACTATGGTCACATTTTTTTACGACTTTTTCACCAAAACTGCTTGAATCTAGCGCCTGTTTTATAAAAATTCCAATTCCAAAGTCAAATTGTTTCTTTTTTTTTTTTTAACTGAAATTTTGCAAGGTACAGTATCCAAAATCACATCCAAACGAGGTCTTAATGATAACACAATAATCTATTCAAGATGTGGAAAGACCAAAATACCCATAAACCCTGACCGAATCCACGCGAAACAACAGGACAGTTTTGGACATTCTGGCCATTCAAGCTTTCTGCTCAGTTATTGTCTTCTTCGTCTAACCAGCATCACCACTCCCTGCAAGGCTGCAACTTCTACTTACAACCTTACCATGCGACTGTCACGTGGCACCATGTTACCACAAATGTAGCTCGACATCTGAAATGACCTAAATACCCATAAACTTCGATGAAAAATAAGGCTAGGACACAAGGGCATAATCGGCAACATATCACACAAGACCATTACAGACTTCGACAGTTACCATCTCCATTAAAACCCTACCTCCGTAAACCCTAGAACTCACTTGCCTGACCCTCTGTTCAACATATCTCTATACCTCAGAATCGAGTCGAGCCTCTGCAACTTCAACTGCTGCTTGAACCTGTTGATGAAATCATCAGCTTTTGCATCAACCTCTTCGTCTTCCCCAAAAAACGACGTCGTGTTCCTCTCCCTCATCGTCGCCGGCCGCCGCCGAATAACCTCCGCCGCCTCCACCTCCTCGACCATCAACTTCTCGCTCGCCGACTTCTTCATCCTCGCCGCCGGAGGAGCCTCGCCAGTCGTGTCAGACTTGCTTCTCGTCACGTGATGATCGTGATCTCGAGCTTCGTCGTGAGGTGGGTCGACGTGGTGGGTCTCTGGCTGAAGTGGGTCGGAATGTTCAGATCTGTAGAGAGAGAAATTGAAGGATCTCACTCGCTCTAACATCGATGGAGCTCGGACCAGTTGGGGCGGGTAGGGTTCATGGCTCTCTGGTTGGTTTTTGTTGTCGGTTCGGAGGCTTGATGTGATGAAGATAGTGCCGATCACGAGGTTCAAGACGCAGAAGAGAATAGTGGGTGTGAACCAGTTCGCCATTAAAGCCCACATGGTTCTGCTTCATCCACAGTTAGAGAGAGAGAGAGAGAGAGAGAGAGAGTTGTGATTATGGAGATAGAGTGGGAAGGGGTAGAGAGATATTTATTATGCCTTTTTTGGGGGTGAAAACAAAAATGCAAGATGTGCACGTGGTGAAATGGGAATAAATATTAATTGTTAAAGTCTTCGTCAAGTTTACTTGCAGTCATTAATAAAGTTAATCTTAGTGCCTTCCGTTATTTTGATGTTGGTGATCATTCTATCAATTGGGTTAAGAATATCTTAGTGTCCAAACAAAAACTAAATAAATCCCCAAATCTCCTTCAATTGTCTTGTAGCTTGACCACACGAAGCGTCTAAGCTTCATATTATGATAAAGCATAATTCCATTTTTACATAATTTTCATTTAACTCTTACAATCATTTTGACTGTGGTATTCTTGTAATATAAACCATAGTAATGGGCTTTTTACTTTTCAATAAATTGATATAGATAGACCGTATCATTTTGTATATCAATAATGTTGGTAAAGCATTACCCATATAATAAAGATGGGGAAATGAAGATGAAGCGCCGGTGAATACAATTTGAAAAGCTATAGAGAACAATTTTGCGTTCCAGGGCTTTATTAATAGAGCAACTCTGTTTTTTGTGAAAATAATTTGTTATAAATTGTCAAAATTATCCTTCTAAAATTTATTATTAAATCTTGACATGGGAACAGTTATGTCAAGTCACTAAAAATTGCCTTGGCAATAGTTGGAGTTGTCAGCAATAGGGCTACTCTTTTGCATTACTCATCGAAATTTCTAAAAGGGTTATAGTTTGTAGTTTGTACACAAATTATTTAACTTTATTTAAAATTTCAACTAAAGTTTTGTGCATAGGATTGATAATAAAAGTTCTTTCAATCATTATAATAAGAAATAATACTATACATAATCTCATTTCTTACTTTAAATACAAAGAAGTGAAACTCAAATTAATAAATTCATATCTAACACATTGTCTTGTGTCTAGCAATAAAAAAAAATACAGTGAAAAATGTTATTGTATGTAGCATTTCCATTCTATTGTCGAATTGTTTTTATTCTTGTTTTACTAACATCATTGCTATCTTTACATGCCGTAGTTTTCTTTTTCTTTTTTTTTTCTTTTCTTTTCTTTCTCTTTTCAAATATTCTTGATAATTCAACCAATCGGTTTCTCAATAGTTGGAACCAACGAAAGAGACAAGAAGTTGGTTGTTGAACTTAAAGAGGAATGGTCTTCCTATAGACTATGAATGTGACTTTGATGCTAAAATGGTGTGATGAACAACACACATGCTACTCTCTCTCTCTCTCTCTCTCTCTCTCAAAACATGTGCTAATGAGAGTCCCAACCCCAACCTTCATAAATATGGACCACACTTTTAAGATTGGATTGGATGGATGGGCCATTATGATTCAAATATTTGCATAAACATGCAAATCTAATTAGAGAAGTTAAATCACAGTGGCTATCACCAGTCAGACTCTGTGACGGTTATTTTTGTCAAGAACAAATTTAATAGAGAGCATTAAATACTGGACCATACATTTGATTTTTCAGATGATGAGAAGTGAGGTTTTAGGTCAAGCCAAGGATAAGAAGACAAAGAAGGAGAAGATAAGCTCTATAGAGAAAATATCACTGTGTTTGTTAGGTGGTGCTGTCATAAGAATTGCATGACTAATTGCAAGATCACCTCAGCAAATGCCATCAGCACGTATATGTCACAACCTTTGTAGCCATTTTGGAACTTGAGGAAGGCAAAAGAAATGGGTGAGAAATTTTAAGGAAAAAATTTAAATCTAAATTTTGCTATCGCTTTCCTTCTAAGCTAGAAATCAAATAAAAGAAGAAAGAAAAGTTGTTATTTTTCCTTCTTTTTCTTTTCTTTCTGATGTTCCAAACAGGCTAATGCCAACTCCCAATATGACCGAAGTGTAAGGAATTGGAGTAAGTTGTCTAACTAATGCTATATAAACAGAATAGTTGTGAAAAAATTTCATATAGAATATTATGGTTGTTTGTGTTTTTTTCATTTCAAACCAAAAAACTTACAATTTGTGCTCATAATTTTAAAAATATTATTGCAGCATCGTTCTCATAGAGTTTTTTTTTATTTATAAAAATTCCTTTAAAAATTATAAAAATAAAATTTTTCTTACATTTCTAATTTGAAAAAGAGCTACGTTATCGTCAAAGTATATATAGATAATTTTCAACTCAACTCAAACCCAACAATTTTTTTTCTTTATCAAATGGAGATGAACACAATACATGAAGAAGCAAAAGGAAAAGAATATGGCACTGTTAGAAAAGGGGGAAAAAAAAAAAAAGGAAGATTGTTAAATGAGATTTTTTTTATACTTTATTAACTTTTTCAATAAAAAGTTAATTTCTCCCAAAAGGGTGTGAGCTTCCCTCCCAAAAGGAATTGAGTCTTTTAGTTGAAAAAAGTTCAAAAGAAAAAGAAAAAGAAAAAAAAATTTATCAAAAAACTGCCTTTTAAGCCACACAAAACGAAGCTTAAGTAGGTTTGAATTGTAAGAAAAGATAAACATGCTTTATCATTGATCAAAGTAGTTCATCTATTATATTTTTTTCTTAAAATTAATGAATTCTTTTTCACTTCATTCAACTCAACTTGACTCAATCCCCGATAAAGACTGAATACTACCATCATGAGGGTTTACTAGCGAAGCTAGCAGGCACGTTCTAATTCAACCCAACTTGATAAATCTTGATCCCAATTTACTTTATTATATAAATTTATTTTTTTTATGTGTCATATACATTAGAACCAAATGCAATTGCTTTTTTTTTTTTTTTATAGTAATTATTTCAATCTAAATTCAATTTTTTTAAAAAATCTTTTCTTTTCCGTTTGGCACCTTCAGCTTGATCCAAATCATTCCTCTTTACTAGCATGGTACTAGTTAATTATGCATGTGGGGGAGAAAATAGGAACAATGAAAATGTAAAGCCATTGGGCTTATACATGGGTCATGGCAAATAAGGCTTTGAGTTCATTACGATGGTAGACCTTTGGGCTCTATATCAAGGAACTTTGGGCCATGGAATTCACAAATACTTCTCCTTTTTTGGACAAATCATCATATATGTGTGCATTTATATCCCATATCGGTGAGAAGGCCTTGGGCTTGCTGAGGTATAAGGTTCCATGGTCCTTCCAAGAGATAACCCTATTGGAGTGTGGGTCATGGGCTGGTTGGCCTTCTATCTCCTCTCTGTATTATGGCTCTGCCAATTGTTTAAAGTAAGGAATTCACGGACCCAAATCTTCTGTGTTCAGCGATAAAAGTTTGTCCATTATAACTTAAAAGTTATGGTTAGAAGTAGGGGTGTTAGCAGGTCGAGTCAGGTTTGGGTTAAAAATTTTTGAAACTATACTCGACCTATAAGGTAATCTGGTTGGGTGAAAAAATCTAATTTTAGTGTAAAAAATATCATGTTGGGTCAGGTGGGTCGGGTCGAGTTTGAGAAATAAAGGTTCAACACCAGAACCAAATATAATTAAGTTGGTCAAAATCTACCCGTTATCCACTTATAAAGTGATCGGGTTAGATCAGCCGATTTTTTTAACAGCCCTAGTTAGAAACACTAAAACTCTCTCTATAAGTAATGCCAAAGATAAAACACTACGACCATTTGAACTCACTCACATAGAACTGCATTTCAAGTTCATATATGTGGTTTATATCGAGGAGTGGAGTTGCTTTACTATGACTTGGACATTATAGTTCAGAACATGAAAATATATTATACCTGCCCGCAAAAGGTAAAATGATGTACATCTGAGTCTCTCCTACTGACGATACATTATTCACTAGACTCACCAACATGCAGATAACAACCATTAATGACTGTATTCAAGTGCCATTTAGTTTTTGTTGCAGTTGAGATTTTGAAGATTGAGTCCCACTTTACAACTAATATGGTTTTTCTTTTTCCCCTCTTTGCCCCATCTTTGCCCCCTTGTCCTTATCTTTACCTCTGAAGATGCTCCTACTTTACATTGATATTCTGATTTTGTTGTGTTTCTTGCCAATCTACTCATCTGCCAATTTTGATGTCTTAACGGTGAAATGAGCAAAATTCCTCTTAAAATGGTGGGTTGAATTATTATGTTCTTACATCGTCATAGTATTAAGGCTACGTCTGTCTTGCAAGATAAGGTCATGGAATTGGA